>VZSE01004604.1:0-125665 GCA_013398275.1 Promerops cafer
TTGTGCTTAAAAGGCCTTGTAGATAGAACACCCTTTTTCACTCTGTTAGACAGAACTCACAGCTTGTGAGACTGTAACAGAGATAAGAATTAGAATCCCAACAAGAAACACCATCTCTCGTGAGTTTAATCCTGACTCTAACAAGGAAAAAAGAAGATAAAACTGCCACAGGGAGGGGCTGCCCAGGGAGGTGTGGTACCCCCATCCCTGGAGGTGTCCAAGGAAGGCCTGGATGTGGCACTCACAGCTCTGGGCTGGGGACAAGGTGGGGATGGGGCACAGGTTGAACTTGATGATCTTGGAGGTCTTTTCCCACTCCAGAGATCCCGTGATCCCAAAACAAACAGGGAACCGGGACAGGAGAATGAGACCAGCAGAGCTGAACAGGAGGCAGCATCTCTGAAGAGTTTTGCTGCTGGGGGCGATGGCAGCAGGGTTTGGGGGGCTGATGAGCAGGAGCTGCACTGTCTGGCACTGCTGAGCAGCCCTGTTGCACACAGTGAGCTCTGCCTGGAACGTGGGAAGAGGGAAATCCTTCCTCTCCAGTGAAGTGCTCATATGGAGAACAGCTGTAATTGAATTAGAGCCTGATTTAATGAAATGCTATTAGAAGTGACACCGCCTTGCACTGTCGTGGCAGCCCTTTGGAGCAGCACTCAAAGCAGCTGCCAGGTGGGAATCACCAGCTTTTAAACTCTCATTTCCTGGCTTTTTTCTCCACTTCTTTCTCTGAAGGGGAAAAGTACAAAGAGACCTCAGCTTACACAGACGTGAGCAAGTTATCCTTTGCACAAAAAAAGAGATAGTTTGATAAAATACGTTGGGTTTTTTTTGGTCAGATCACTGTACTACATCAACTTTCTGAGTAATATTTTCAATTTGCACATTCTTTCCATACCCTCATGGAGTTTTGAAGGGAAAAAGTTGGTTTGCAGAGTAGAAGAAATTGTTGGTTGCAATGAGTGTGTCATTGAAGAGAAGGTGCAGGTTCACAAAAGCACCTTGTGTTCCCTGGGTGTTTTCCATGGTGGGGATAATGGAATTCATAACTTCATAAAAAATTAAATAATTCAGTTTTTAAAGTGTGTAAGTTCTCTTTGCAGTCGTAATTGGTCTCCTTTTTAATGGGAGTCTTCTACAATACAGGAATAAAGCTTGGAGATATTGACTGAAAGCTCTTTAGGATTCTCTGGTTTAGTTTGTCTAGCACTAAGGAGAAAATTATTTTAAATTTATCCCATATTCTTGGGCTTTTATCTTCAAAGTAATAACAGATTAACACAATCAAATTTCTGCAGAGCAGGAATAAAGTCAGTATTTTCTTTCTTTCTGTCCCTGCTACCAAAACTTTCTTGGCACTGATAAGGACAAGGAATTCCATTGCAATGGCAGCTCAGAAACAAAATCATTAATTTCTATATTTGCTTTAAATTGAGCCACAGTACAGTTTTCTTGATTTAATCCAAAAAAAATAAGCAGCTCTGTTTAAATGGATGCTGAAAGAAAAACGATGAATAAAAAATGTCCCAGACATGATAGGGCTGGTAATTCCTGATTAGAAATCACTGCTGTGGTTGTCAGTGCTGTAGATTGAATTTACAGCTGTCTGGAGGTGTTACATTTAGAATAGTCTCGTTTGTAAATCATTATCAAACTTTGAGTACACTTTGGGGGGTTTTGCTTTTATTTTTAAATTTTTTTTTTAACCTTATTTCCAACTAGCTTGTTGAAACAGTTCCTATTTCTGCTCTTCATGTTTCCTTCCTGTTTCGTTATTGGAGCAGCAGACTTTAAAAGGCAAATTTATTCATTACAGAGGAGGACCATGCATAATATAGAATTCATGCTGTTTATCAAAGCCTGAAAAAATAATTATGGAATTTGTGCGTGAAGGAATAGAATTTACACATGTTAGTAGGATGATATTGTTGTTTATCCACCAGAAAAAATTTGTTTGCCTGAGGCCAAGAAGGTGTAGCATTTCACAGGACTCATTTATCAGAAGCCTCCTAACTTTATAGGAATTATTACATGGATTTGACTGCCAGCCATCCTCTTGCCTGAAATAAAACAAAATAAAATAAAAGCAAAATAAAATAAATAAACTTTTTTTTTAAATAGGAACCTTCAGCCATTTTTTGTCAGTGGTTTTGAGGTATTTGGCCTCATTCTGACCTTTCTGATCTGTTCAATTTAGCTTGTCCCAGGGAAGGTGCAGCTCAGGCACTCTGGGGCTGTGCTGAGCAGTTTTTTGGGGGCAGATGTCTGTCCTGAAGAGAAATTACTCAGTTTTGGATCCATGAAAAATTGAAATGCATATTAGACTTGACTTAGTTTTTTGCAGAGGTTTCTGTTATGAAGGTTTAACTGCAGCTTTCATTTTATTGTCTCCATGAATCTGCCCACTGAAATTTGTCCTTGGAAGCCAAATCATTTTTATTCAGTTGTTTTATTTATATTTGTAAATATTTCAGAAACCAAGGGTATTTCTAATTGCTGAAATCACAAATTATACAGCAGAAGGCTTTAGACTGAATGCTCATCTCCCTCCAAAAAAATAAAATTAGCATAGAAAACAATGAAGACAACAAATAATAAAGACAATACTATAAAGAACAATAAAGTCAACAGCAGAACTCATGGTCAGCCTTAACTGCAATGTTGTAGACATTGTTTTTTCTTTGTAAATCAGAATTTCTGTGGTGTTTATTCAGTAGGAAAAGTAGAGACAAGAGAGTCACATATCTGCAGCTCCTTCCCCTGCAAAACCCCACCTGGATAATTTCCATGTGAATTCAGTCTCTGGAGGCTTTGGTCAGGACAGACATCATCCCAAATATATCCCTAAAAACATCAAAATAAACCATCAAAACCTCTCCCTTCAAATATTGTCACCAGCAAGGGACCTCCAAACTTCAAGCCAAATATTTGCATTTCTTTGAGGCAAAACAAACACACCCAACCTTCTAATTGCACCGCAGCTAAATTAAAATGAATGCAAAATGGTGTTTTAGGACTTATGGAGCCTCCTGCAGTTTCACAGAAAAAAAAAATATATGAAAAATATGTGCTATTTTATGCAACAGCAATTTGGACTGCTACAAAAATAATTACTTTTAAAATCCACGCTGCACATATGCAGATGGTTAACAAACCCTGGCTCAGCCAGCAGATGAAAATGATATTGGGAAAATCCATGCAGCAGAGATAGTGCCATTCCATTAGAAATGTGCAAAGAATGCAAAAACATCACAGCCAGATTGTTTTCCAGAACAGCCTGGACCTCCGTGCCAGATGTTTTATTCCTCTCATATCTCGTTGTAACTCCACAATTGCTGCTCTCTGGCTTTGTCCAGCCCAGGAGAGGAAAGGGGAGTGTTAGATGTGCTGTCCAAGGCTGCTCTGGGACAGGCAGGAGGTTCCAGGCTGTCCATGCTTCTCCCAGCTCCCTCCTGGTTATTCCTGTTCCCTAAATCACACAGGGCTCGTTCGGGTTTCACTCGCTTGGTTTTCAACCCAGGTTTGACACCTGGCAATGGTAACGCTGCAAAAGCAGAGCTCCTGTGCCAGGCAGGACATCTGAGCCCGCTGGGATATTTGGGATTTTGGGGCTTGGAATGGCAGGAATGGGATGGGTGAGCCCTGCTCTGCCCTCACTGGCCACACTCCCAAAGTCTCCTTGCCTTTATCTCAAAGTTTGTTGGCGATAGGAAGAACCTGTCTTTGAAAATGGCCATTATTTTCTAGATCCAGCCCTAGATTTTGCTGAACTGAGATTTATAAGATTTGAAATCAGATATTTTGTGGCATTTTTAGAGAACGTTGGTATTTGTGTGCTCCAAAACCTGCCCTTCATAGGCTCCCACCTCAACATGGGATCATTGCCAAGGGCAGCAGGACCTTGGCAGCTACCTATGAGTGCCATCAGACATGTGCAGGTACCCAAAACCCACAGCTTTTTGGTAAAAGTCATTTGTTCAGTTAAAACTGGCTGATAAACAGCAAATTTTCCTTTTTTTTTTCTTTTTTCCTTTACCAGAACATGGCTTTTCCCAAAATTTCTAAAGCAAGAGTGTATTCTGTAGCATACAGAGAGATTTTTATCCTGAATTAAATCAATTTCAGTTGTCATCCTTTATCCTTATTACTGAGTTAGTTAATTAGTGATTTCTGAGAGCAGCCATAACTGTCACAGATACTGTGGGAGAGTCATCAGCACTCTGCATGTTGATATAATTGCAGAGTTCTGTTATTTTTCCAAATGTTCTTGTTAAGCACCAAGTGCCATTGCCAGTGTTTTGCCCACAGTGTTCCACGACTGAAGGAAACCCTTTTTTAAATCAGTGTGGACTGCAGTTGTAGGAGCCTCCCAAACTGCAATCCAAGTTCTGCAGGAGCATGTGTCAGGAAGAGAATCTAAAACATGGTTTAACAAGCATGTGACAATAAATTAAGGAAATACATTTGGATATGTGAGGAAGAAATGGTTTCCACAAAAATACTCATCTCCTCCCAGTCACAGCTGTGACTTTTGAATATGTATTAAGCTCTGCAAGGAGAGCTAAGCTCAGAATTTGGCAGTAATAGTCTATTCATAAATATACATGAAATGTGAAAAAAAAGAGTTTACAGAATTGGAAGTGAGCACTGGCCAGGGTAAGCACACATACCTTGAGATAAAAATTGCAATTCATTGTCAGCACATGAGGCCTCTGATTTCAACTGATGAATGTAACAGTGTCGTTAGATTTTCTCATCTATTCTGCATTACTTATAATTGAAAAGTGTATTAACAAGTGAATGGTTGTTTAAGGGGAGAGAGGGAACCTTCTACCCAGGCAGTTTAAGGTTTAATATCTTTTCTCCAACAGAAACAACTCGTTTAACATTCAAAGAGAGATTTTGGCTTTTTCTCCCCACTCACTTTACCTCCACAAACCAGATGGCAAATGTCTCACTGAAAGAGCCAGTGCAAACAGAGCCTGCATCTGCCCATCCTCCTGTTTGCCCTGCCAGCAAAGGGGAAACAATATTAAATTTAGGGTCTTGTATTAAACACTTGCAGCTACATTTCCAGTTTTTCCCATTTTGCATTCTCACACGTCGTTGAGCCAAGCTACTGACAGTTTTTACTTCTTTTGATGTATAGCAGGGAATGAAATGTATTTATTGACATCATATTTCATGAGGCATCTTCCAACAATGAGCAAGTGTGCCTTTGACTGGTATTTAGTCTTTTCCTCTGGCTGGTATTTGATAGTTTTTCACTTATATGTGCACAGAAATCTCCTCATTTCCAAGGTAATTGTCTGTGATTTGAAAGCAGGATTATCATGTAAACAGATATTTTTATATATATACATACCTCTAGAAGCCTTGCTGGTGAAGGGGGATTTTTAGAAAGGAAGGATATTGGAACAGCAAGGGTAACATAACCAAGAAAGCAAATTAAATATTGGATTAGATCGTGTTTAGTAAGAGCTGATGGTTGCACCTCACTTATTTTGTATCAAACAGATTCTAGTTTGACTTACCAATTCTACAGCATTTAAACTTTCACATTTAGGGTAGCCAGAAAACAAATGAGGTTGTGTCTCAGGTTCTTTGTTGCTTGCATCACCACTGAGAACTTTCCAGAAGAGCATCACACACTGCCTTCAGATTTCTGGGGTTTTTTCTGTGCCCTGTCAGCCAGCCAGGGTCAAGACACAGGAAGGATGGAGCATATGGAAAATGTTTCCATATTTCTCCACGTGAAAATATATTTGGCATTATTATCACATCAAGTCTTTGATTCCTGTCTGATGAGAGGAAAAGCAAGGTAATAAATGATGATTTCATTGAGTTCATGTGGGAAGAGTAGGTGTGCTTTAAAGGATGCCTTAAATTATGACAGAATTCACAATAGCACAAGAGTTTCTGGTCCAGGTTGGTGGTAAAGAGGAGCTTTTTAGAAAGGGAAGGATGTTGGAAGAGGAAAGAAGGCAAATTAAATATTGGGTTGGATTGTGTTTAGCAAGAGCCAGTGGTTGCACCTCACTTAATTTGCATTGCACATGTAGATATTTTCTTTAACTCTTTTTCATTTAACTTCCTCCTTGGTGCATATTGCAGTGGAGAGGTCTTCACTGCAACATGGCTTTACCATGGGTTTAAAATACTTCAAAAACCAGATTAAAAGTATATTGTTAAAATAGGCACATTTGAAAATGACAACTGAGCAGGGGCAGAGCTTCCCTGGACCTTTTTCTGAAAGCACCACTACTATTTTCACTCAAGGGTGAGAAGAGGGAAATCAGATGTTTTAGATTACCCTTGAGATAGGAAATAGATGTGATCAGTTAAAGAACCAGGGGAGATATCATTTGCATAAATTGTAGCTGCTCTACATAGTTAACCTTGAAAGCCTTCTGTCAAAGAAATGCTGTTTTATTAAAGTGGTACCAAGACTCCTGCTCTGTGATATCTCATTATATGGGAATGCAAAGCATTCCCAGGCACTCTAAACACTATTATCTGCTGCTTGTCCATTTGAAAAGCAATGTCCAATTTGCTTATGCAAAGGAAATAATGGTGTTTGTGGAGAATTCACATTAATTCTGAGCAAAAGTCCTCACTGGAAGTTAATACATGGCCTGACTGACTCATGGTGTTTTCACAACTGTGTAATTTAAAGAAATACAGATGTATTTTAAAAAAAAATCAGCTTTTCATGATGAGTTTTTAAACTTGCACCACAATCACCTGATGGATGTGTAGTAATCACAGGCAACATGTTCAGCAGTGCTTGAGGAGGGTTTCATTAAACCCAAAGAGGCAGGAGGACTCTGAGCAGCAGCAAGCACCAGATTTATTGCCAGCGATGCTCCTCAGCTCTGTGTTCTCTGCAGAAGAATTGTGGAGCTTTCAGAGGGGCTGGGAGGACACAGGAGTTGAGATCTCACTGTGAAAGGCTTTATTTTAAAATGTTGCTGTTTAGCAGCATCATAATCCCCTTGGTGTCCTCCAGACCACTGAAACCCTGCTGCAAAACAGGCAGAGCATCCCACAGCCACAAGTCCTAATTCAGAAAAGCCCTCAGAGCTGTTCAGCCCCTCTGTCTCCCTCTTCTTTGCTGCATTCTTACTCAAACCCCCCCACTGATCTCTTGGTTTTCCTTGGAAAACCCCATCCCTGTGGGATGCTTCCACAGGTGCCCCAATTAACAGCAAACTCCTTTCCCCCCCCATCACATGAAATCCCTTCCAAGTTCAGGTAAGGTGCAGATTATTTGTTTACTTCAGAGTTGCTGGTATAACACAGCACCTGCCAAAAAAAAAGCCTGTGGGATCCCACCAGGAGCTGAATAAGAGCATTCCTGGCTGACACTCACTTCTGGAATTTTCCTGCTTCACTAATCCCTGTTTCATTTAGGATCCCCTGCCCATGGATCTCTGCTCAGTACAGTACTGGGTCACATGCCTTACAACAATTTGAGCCATGTAATCATCTTTATAAAAGCAAACGTGTAATCATATCAAGGAATGAAATCAGGTTTTCTTGGCATGACCTATTTTCCTCCAGCAATGCTGACAAAGATTAGGTTCCAAAACTTCCTTTATAATTGTTTTATAGGCCTCAGCCTGTTTAAAATGCAAGTTTTGGGGCTTTTGTCCTGAATCCAGGTTAAAGTCTTACGTTCCTGCAAGGGAGAGCAGCTCACAGTGAAAATCCTGCAGGACAAATATTGCTCATAAAGTGGGGTGGGTGAGCTCTTAAAGGGGGTGACTCCTGGTTTGGTGTCTTCTGCAGCCACCTGATAATGGGGGAAGGGAAAAAGGGGGGATTAGAGATGTAAAATGTGCCCTGACATGAAAATGAAGCACATGGAAACCTTTGTGATGCTGCTTTAGGAAACCTTCTCATATCAGTGAAGTTTGGGATATGAAACACCCTGGATTTAATAAAACCCCATCTCAATTTCTCTTGCTTTTTAGATTAGACTCATTAACATGATTTTTTTTTGTTTTGATTTGAAATGCAATTTTATTATTATCATTCTGATTTCCCTGAGGCTTTCAGCCTGCTGGACAGTGCCTCACCAGCTCAGAGGTACCAGCAGCTGCTCAAACTCTGAGCCTTTGGGTATCAGTGACAGAACTCCCATCACTTACTCCCTTTTAAAATCTCAGTTTCCTATAGGTGAAGCAAATGGGTGCCATTCAGGCATAAAAGTGAATATGTGAGTGACAGAAAGGCTGGAATACAGCAAAATGCTGAATTTGGAGGCAGAGAGCAGCTGAGGAGATCCCTTCAGTGAAATGCAGCCAGGATGAGAGCAGAGCTGGAATGTGCAGGGATGGGCAAAGCCACTTTCTGTGAAATCACTGCAGAATTCAGAGCTGGAGAAGCAGGAATTAACAATGTCAGGATCCAGGTCTAGCTGCTTTGTGTTGCCTTTGTGCTGCTGGTGCCTGCACCTTGCACACCACGTGGAAGCATCGTCCTCCTGAAGAATGGGGATGATTTTAAATGTGCCCTGAAAGTGCACAAGACAGGAAATGTGAGTTCTGTTTTTCATGTATTTTAGCTGGTAACACTGAATTCTTCTCTAGGTTCCCCTTCAGACAAATAACTGATATTAAAACCAGCAGTTTGGGGGTTATTTTGTTGAAAAATAAGTGATTTTGCAGTTATTTTTAAAGTACGTTGAGTAAGAATAGTTTTTACACTTGAAAGGAGTCAAAATTGTTATCTGTCCACAACTCAGCACGTGACTCTGAGCTTTGCCTTTTGATGAAATGGAACAAATATGGTGGGGATGTAAAAATGACATTTTTAGTAGAGGGCTTGGAATCTTACAGTGGCTGGGAACAAACCAGTGGCCATTTGCTGCCAGCTCTTCATCTGTGCCTACACTGTTCTTCATTTGTTATTTCTGGCTAAATAACTTTTTAGAAGGTAATTAATACTATTTCACTAGAATAGCATAGTTGTTGAAAATAATCTGAAACTGCTAAAACATGAACACCTGGCAGCAAAACACAACATAACTTACAGACACAACTTCCATGTCTAACAAGATTACATTGGAGTTTTATTGAAAAGGTAAAAATAGAGGCACTGATTCAATTCTAGAATTAATTGAAAATAGAATATTGTGTATTTTTATACAGACAACAGAAAATACGGGTTGAGTTCATCACTTAAGTAATTTGTAATTCTGTACATTAAGATGGATTATGATTGCTATTTAGTAGTTTTTGTTGTCCCATTTCCCCCCTTCTGGTTCTGCTCTCTCACCTGATAATATAATTTTGTCCCCATTCTCAATTCTTAAGATCAGTACACGTAAGACTTCAGACTTTCTCTACTGGTGATGTGATGATATATTTTATGTTGCTAATTAATTATAATCAGGCTAGAATTCTCCATCAAGAGAATATGATGGGGTCTTCTGTGGTCAGCTCTAATTTGCCTATGGATGTAGCCACATTCCCTCTCTGGAAGTCATGTCTGAATTAAGTTTCAGTTTTAATTAAGAGTTGGATTTATCTTTAAGACCTTGCATTAGAAGCCTGATGAAACCAGATGTGCAACAGTTCCCCCTGTGAATTCCTGGAGCTGTGTCTGTCCTCCTGCACAGGCCTGGGTGAGACAAAGAGGGCAGATCTCCAGATCTACATAATAAATAGGGCAGATCTACATAATAAATAGAGCAGATCTCCAGATCTATATAGTAAATAGGGCAGATCTCCAGATCTACATAATAAATAGGGCAGATCTACATAAGAAATAGGGCAGATCTACAAAATAAATAGGGCAGATCTCCAGATCTACATAATAAATAGGGCAGATCTCCAGATCTATATGGCAAATAGGGCAGATCTCCAGGTCCCACTGCCTCCTCTGCAGTGCTGGGGGTGAGACCATGACTGCGTTTCACAGGTGAGGAAATGAAGGTCTTGGACAAATGAAGAGAATTCCAGAAGCTGCTTCAGGGTAGGAGAGTTAGAAGTAGACCCAAGGGGTACTTGCTGCTTATTTTTCTCTTTTGTCTCCCTTTTGCTGCCTACTCTCAAGTATTATTTCAGATGTTTCTCTTTTAGCCAACCTTTAAGTATCAGACTTTCTTTTTCCCCTTCTTCATCGCCTTAAGGAAGCTCCAGGCCATGTTTTAGGGGTGCTGGATACTTATCCTTGTAAGAGTTAAGTCAGTCCTGGTGCTCCCCAGCCTCAGCAGGGCCTGATATTAATGCCAAAAGACATCCCCTTCAACTCCCTCAGCAATCTTCCCCTAAACCAGCAGAACTCCTTCCCCTTCACGCTGGAGAGCCGTGCAGTCCAGAAATGCCTGCAGTGCCCCTTTACCCTCTGCCCCTCTGCCTGATTGCCTTGTACACCAGGGATGGATCCCTCCAGAGCCTGACCCCAGCCTGAACTCCCTCCCCACCTCACACTAGTGGCCTTTTGGGCCACGTTTTGGCTTTCCCTTTCTTTCCTCCTGTGTGCGTTGAAAAGCCCATTCTGCCATCAGCTGATGTTTTAAGTCCATGTGCAGTGACTCAGCTGCTCCCAAACCCCTCCTCTGGGGCCAGCATCCCTGAGATACCCAGGCAGGGGAGGGTGAGCTCTTCAATCCTCTGTGTTTAAGTCATAATGGTTGGCTTGGACTGGATATGAGCATTTGGGAAACCACATGGAAAAGATGCTTTTACCCTGGAAATTGTGAAGCCGCTGACACCTCAGAGGACAATTTGGACCACTTTTGTAGGATAATGATCCTCCCTTGTACTGTAGCACAATTTCTATTGCTCTTCTGCACTGCTTGGCTCAGGATGCTGGAGAGCCTGAACATTTTTGGGGTCTCTTGCTGGGATAGAAGCACCTGGTGCTGGCCTGGAGGACACAGACCAGTGAGGAGCAGTAGAAAACCCCACCAGTTTCCTGGTATAACCTCCAGATTTTAAATTCCTGTAACTAAACTGAGAAGATTAAGTTGTGCTTTATGTCTAAAGCTTCTGCAGTCTTCTGATTTTCCAGAGCCATAACCCTTGCCTCTTCCAGTTTCTCTCCATTATATGAAAATTTCCCCAATTAATTCTGTTATGTTTCATTCTGCCTACAGTGCAGAAGCTGCTGATATTGGAACTGTAAATACCGTGAGGGCTGCAAAGGGACTCTTTCCTGTAGTTACACCTTCTTATATTTTAATGAAGATTTTTGTGGCCTTTTCCAAACCCATATGGGAGTTAATCAGATGCGAGGCAGAAAAATGTTGATAGTTAAGGATGACCAGGAATACCTGAAGGAAGCAGGAGCTGGCCCTGCTTGTGAGATCCTTTCTTTAATGATTTTTTTTTTAATGAAAGCACTTTTTTTCTTGCCCATACCTGCTGAATGATTTTGCTCTGTCCTCTGTCTTCCTGACAGCATAGAATGGAGCTTGCCATACTCTCTTCTTTTGGGGTTTGATTTGCCTTCTTGCCCAGAGGAGCCAGGATTTTCCTCTCTACTCCTGGATATCAGAGCCACTGCAGTCCAAATTGCACGTTTATATTTACAGTGATGCTCTGTTGTTGGTTTTTGTGTCTTCCAGCTGATTTCTCTCTTTGTTAAATGGGCCACAGTGAAGAGTCACACTCTGTGTGTTCCCAGCAGTTCCTGTGCACAAAGGAGATGAAGGACAATTCATTTTTTCTTCCTGTTTGCTGCCTTTTGGCTTTCAAGATGTAGAAACACCTTGGCAGGAAGTGCCCTGAGCAAACCTGGGCTTGCAGAATGCCCAAGCCCCAGTTCAGACCTGCACTCTTGAGAGCTGCTTCTCTCCTGGAGCACTTGTTTACCCAACATTTACTTTTATCAAACAATTTTAAAGGAAAAACCACACAACAGAGCACTTAAAAAGCTTCAGCTGTGTGCTTAAAGATTTTTCTGAAGAGAGCAGGAACTGAGCACGTGTTTTACTCAAATGGGTGCTGAAATCTCAGCTGCATCCTTGCCATGATTCTGCAGTTTCTGGTCAGGCTTGGTAAGCTTTGCCCATTGGGAAGAGGAGGAGATGTTCGGCTAAACAGGAAAATGAAATTGTCCCCCTCACAAGCCATTGGCAGGCGAATAGAGGGAAGAGAGAAAACCTGAAAATAGTTTTCATTACAATTTCAACTGACTGGACTTCATTTTCTTGTCTGCAGTTCACTGTTGGGATAGTCGATGCATGTCCACCTCTGGACAGACCCAATTTAGCTCTCCTGTGTATTATCTGTCTCTGTCTTAGATTGAATCCTGCCTGCTGGATTACTCCTCTCTTCTCCTACCTGCAGATAAACCATATTTGCTGTGATGATTGGAGTGAAATACTGACTCTGATGAAGACAGCTCGGGGTTTGACTGCAGCAGAGAGGTTTTTATCTTGCGTGGCAGAAAATGACTGTGTGACCTGTAGCATCATCTGCACCAGCCAAGTGTGAAATCAGCTGTGCCAGGCAGCTCCTATGCTCTAATGTGGGAATAATTCCTCTGAGGAAATAAAAATATTCATGCTGTGGCACACCTGCTCTTGGAACATAGAGACATCCAGCGGGAAAGGGGATTTGTCAGCCTTTCTCCTTCACTGCTACTCACAGCTGACACTTCTCAATAAAGCCACAGGAGGTTCAAGGCTCTGCTGTGGCAGGAGCTGTGTCTCCAGGAAAGGACAGGATTTCAGAATACAGATGTCTGCAGAGGGATGAAAGGTCTGAGCAGCTCTCTGAGTGCTGCAGCAGGGAGTGCTGACCTGTGATGTGTTTGGTACCTGTGGCAGCTCTTTCAGAGAATCACAGAATGGTTTGGGCTGGAGGGGACTTTAAAGATCATCTATTTACAACCCTCTGTTGTGGGCAGGGACACCTTCCACTAGATCAGATTTTTTCTTAATTTTTAACCCCTGGATTGCCATTTTCCCTTTCTCCCCATCTTGGCTGCTTTTTGTTTTAATATCCATGTTTACATCTATACCACTGGAAAGTTATTGTTTTCTCGAGGATTCCTGTTATGTTCTCCACATCTGCAATCCCAGGAGCAGATAATTATTAGGAAGTGGCAAAGCTTAAAAAGAGCAGTGCACATTCCCCATCTCCCTGGTGACTGAAAGGCTGCGAGCAGCTGGTCAGACTGGGCTGCAGAACTTGAATTTCCATGGCATTAATGCCACGAGCAAAAAGCTTTCTCCCTTCAGCTGGGAAGCTTTCCACCACAGCTCAGCACAGAAGTGCTGTGATTGAACAAAAAAATTTTACATGAATTTGCCTTTTGGATTAATCTTTGACATCTCCAATTTGGTGTTTTAGGGAACAGACACGCTGCTGGGGAGTGAATTAGTTCTACTGTTGCAGTCAGGAAAATAGGCTCATGCCTTTGAGAGGCCAGAGAGGAATATTCTGGGAAGCAATTTGAGCTGATATTGTTGGGAGGGTAACGTTGCCTGACAGATCTGCTGTGACAGCTGAAGATGTGCTGGAGCACGGAAGAGAAAAGGAAAAGATTGTTGTTAGGCCAGTGCCAAGATGAAGCCCTACTACTTGTGACAGCTGTTGGCAGCATGGAATCACTGTCCTCCAGCTTTGCACAGATCTGCAGCCCTAGAAACTTCAAGATGATGTTGGTTGTGTGTTCCTGGAGATCTTGTTAGGGGTAATGCTCCCTGACAGCAGCCAATTGTAATTGGCAATGGGCATCCTTCAGATACAAATGGAGAAACAAAACCTCAATATTTTCATGCTGATCCTCTCCCAGGGTCACTGGTCGCTGCTTTCCTACTGGAACCATCTGCAGCTCAAAAAGTGATGAGATTTCTTTCTTCTAGAGCATCAAAGGGAAATAAAATTAAATGGGAAGATGTTTAAGCAAAATTAAGCTCAGTGAGATGCAGGGGGAATTTTGGGAAGCGGGGGAGGCTTTGCCTTCTCTTTGTTGAGGTGTAGAGTCACAAGCCCGTGTTGTAGAAACTTTTAACATCTTTAAAGCTCTGTAGATCTCAAACTCTCAATGAGGGAAATCTCACTGGGAGCTGATGTCCCTGTGCCTTCCCCTCTCCAGACACACTCCTGGCTGTTTTCTTCCCACCCAGGCTTTCCAGGTGTTTTTGCTGAGGTTCTGCCACCTTTCCATCTTCTAACCATCAGGAAGCTGAGACAAGCCAAAGAGTCTCTGCTCGGGCCTTGCTGAAGTCCAAAATGCTTTTTTGGCAGTGCTCTCTGTGTCCTGGCAGAGCTGGGGCTCTGGAGCTGCAGTTACTCTCCTGTTTCAGTGGCACTGTACTTTGAGCCTCTCATCCATCAGAAAGACCAAGAAGTATTTTCTCTTAGGAGAGAAGATTTCTGGAATTCCAGTGCTGTGGTGGTTTTTTTCTTCCCTCACCAGCTACAATTTCTGCCTTGCATTGGGTTCAAGCTCAGCTTCATTTGTTTGCTGCCTGATGTTAATTCAGAGAGTCTCTTTTGCATTCTGTTTTTTGTTGTATCTCTTTCAGCTGATATGAATCACCGTAGCTCAGTAGGAAATGATGAGATTCTGCTGATCTGCCCTAATATTTATGAAATATTTCTTCCTGTGCATTATCTAATTGTGTCCAAAACATGCCCATGAAACCAAATATGGGCATTCATCGGTTGAACTCCTTAAGAGTAAAGTTTTTATCAGATCAAGGTAAAGAAATTAACAGCTGCACTGATGATCATAATCCAAGGAAAACCTCCCCATAGCTCTTGATGGTGAAAAAAACCAATATTTTGAGCTGCAGAACAAAGCTCTTCTCTTTTGGTGTGTTACAATAAGGAGAACATGTCTCAGGATGTCATGAAAATTGCATAACATTGCACTTCCCAAAGTGCAGCTGGAATATTCACCCTGTCTGGGGCGTGACAAACTGGAGCAGGCCGAGGGAAATCCAGGACCAAGCAGGCCCAAGGACAGAATCAAGAGATATTTCATTAATGGCATTTAAAACCAAAGCTGTGACTAAGATTATCATAAAAGCTTCTGCCTTCCCAAAAGGCCATGGCAGGGGCCATGTGGTTTATTGCTAAAACAAAACCCCTACTTGTAGCTCAAAATGTGGGTCCAATGAATATGGGTTTTTTAAGGAAACAACAACACCCCATAAAAGCTGGTCAGGAACTGGAGACAAGCATTGTCCTGGTTTTGCCTGGGGTAGAGTTAATTTTTTCTTAGTATTCAAAGCACTCAAAGCAGTGGAAGGCTGCTCCAAAGCATTGCTGACACCTGGAAAATACCTACAAATATTAACAACAACAAAAAAATCTACCTATTTTCCTGGTGTTTGCTTTGATTTCCCTTATTTCTGTTTTCCTTTTGTGCCTTCTATTATTTAGCTGGCTGAGCTGCTGGGCTGCCATCCCTGGGATTGATGGGCTTTGCATGCAGGAGGTGTCAGGCAGTTTCACTGCACCTCTTTATACTCTGCCACTCCTTGCACCTCAGCCGGGCTCTGCCTCCTCGGAGCGAGGGAATATTGGGAATTTCTGCAGCATCTCCTTCCTGCTCAGCCTGATAACAAAACAGAATTGGCAGAACAGAGGGGGACAGGGGAATGTGGCTGGACTGGGTCGATTTCAGGATGATATCACTGTCTAACCTCAGAGCAGCTCATTGTTTGCAATCCACACATCAGCCACCAGTTAAAACAAAACCAAAAACAAAACCAAACCAAAACCAAAACAATAACAACAACAACAAAACCCAAAACAAAACAAAAAAACCCATCTCCATTATTTTGGACAGGGATCTAATTAAAACCAGAAGTCTGGAGGGGAACAGCTGAGGATCCTATTACCCATTTCCCAAATTGTTGGATTCCCTGCTCTTTTGCTGGTGGCTCTGACTGTATCCCCTCACCTGGAGCTTTTTTGTTCAGTATCATCCAGATCTCCCTGACAACCTGGCACCTCCCTTCTCGTGTGCTTCCTCTGCAGCCTTCGTGGACCAGGCAGTGGGAGCAGACAGACCCAGGAGTGGTTCAAACCCTCGTGCCCCTTTGGTGTCTGCTGCCCTGGCTGAGCAACCAGCTCAGCTCTGGTAAATCCTGATCTCCTCCTCCTGTGCCATGGAAAAGTTGTGGGGGATCCTCTCTCCCCAAGTTAAACAGCCTCGTTTCCCTGGGAGTGTTGACCCAGCTGGAGTGAAAAAAAGCACCCTTTGTTTTAGGTGTGACATATTTTATGTCTCTCTTTGGACATCTGAAGAGTGAAAATTCAGCAGTGTGCGAGGAAGCAAAAGAGAATTTTTTTGTGCTTGCCATGCACTGGATAATTATATGTTGATTACCTCGAGCCTAAGACAAGGAGAAATGGTTTTAAACCAAAAGAGAAAAGATTTAGATGAGATTTTGGGAAGGAACTTTTCCCTGCTCTGGGTGCCCAGAGCAGCTGGGGCTGCCCCTGGATCCCTGGCAGTGCCCAAGGCCAGGCTGGACACTGGGGCTGGAGCAGCCTGGGACAGTGGAAGGTGTCCCTGCCATGGCAGGGGTGGCGTTGGATGAGTTTTAAGGTCCCTTCCAACCCAAACCATTCTGAGATTCTCTTGTGGTGTCCCAAAGTTTTCTTTTGGAGAACTCTTTGGAGAGATTTTCTGCAGGGCTTTTGTCTCTCTAGTTCACTCTTGTTGGAAGCAATCTCTCACCTCACCTGATCCTGTCCAACACCAAACATGGATGAACATGTCCTGGCCTGAGTGTATCTCAAATGAAAGAAAGATGATTCTGAGAGGTTTGGTAACGAGCAGGAGATAAAGCCAAAAAGTCTGACCCTGTCATGTAATTAAGATTTCTTTTGAGATCCCACTTGTAAGGGTTGCCAAATTTTGCTCTTGGCTGTTGTGGCATTCCCACACGTCTCCAGGTTGTTGGTGTTCAGGAACACATAATCACAGCTGGATTATATGCAGGTGCTTTTATTGAAGAGCTCTGGAAGCCAGGGGTGCAAACCCAAATCTGACTTCAACATTGATTGGAGATGCTTACATATTTATACTCTAACATTATATAACTACCTATTGTTTTATTGTATGAGCATGATCTTTCTACTGTTACTACTAATCAATCATCATGTTTAACTTTTGATAAAATCACATCATTTATCAATACACTCAACAATCATATCATTCACCAATGTGCAGGTGCAGTTTCACATGATCTACCAAAAACCATCAACAACACTCTCCCTTCGTGGCCCACCAGGTCCATCCCACCTCCCTGAACATTTCTTGCAGTTCCTATGATTTTAGAAACATTTTTAGCCCCATGTTAACAAGGTTCTCTGGGTTTGGGTCTCTGCAGCTGGCAATGTGCTCTTCTGGGAGCAGCCTGGGCCGAGGCAGGAGGAGACAAATGTAAGGGATAGGGTGCCACAGCTTCATCTTTTCCATGCTGCAGTCTAGTCTTAAGCCTGTTGGCAAAACTTTTACCCTGCTGAATTCCTTGGTGATGAGTGTTATTTCTTTGACTGATGTGCGCAGGCAGGGGAACATTTCTACATCACTGCCCAAACTTCCTAAAACATACTTAAATAATTTACATAAAATCCAAATCTGCGTGTGAAATATCCTCAGGAGTCGAGGGTTTATTCACTGTGAATCCATTCCGTGAGTGGGAGGAAACCTAAACTGTCTAGGATAAAATGGCCTTTATAAAATACAGATCAATTTCCTAATATTTATGTCAGATGCTTCTCATTATGTTTTTTTTTTTTCTTTTTTCTAATTTCAGTCTAAAACTGCCTCAGCAACCCCTTGCTAGGACTGCTTCACATGGATGTTAACACTAAATCAGGAGAGTTTCTTCTGTGTCTGTCTCATTAAATATTATCTCTCTGATTTGCCAGTGTGGGTTATAATAGGGACATTAAAAAGGCATGTATCTGTAATTGCTTTTTAATGCCACTGCTATTTATAGGGGATCTGAGTTTCAAAGTAACATGGAAAGTCATGTAAAAACATAAAGCTCTTGGTGATAAGGGGGTGCCAAGGAAAATGGATCACACATGAAGTTAATTAATTCAAGTATTGCTAAGGGTCCTAGAATGAAGCAGATTTCTGTGTGCAGTGTGTTGTGGTTGTGCCAGCCAGACTCAGGGTTGTGCTAAATACTGCAACCTCAGAAGCAGTAAAAACCCATCAATTTTTTAGTTTTGTATGAGTGTTATTTACAGGAGTCATAGCAGTTCCAGGTATGACAGACATAGCCTGATCCATGAATAATAGAAAAAAAAAGGTAATTCATTTCTGTGTGGAAATACAACCCTACATTTATCCAGCAATCCTGGTTTTCACTTGTGCATGACACAGTTCCCACTGCAGAGCAAGCCCAGCTAGCTCAGAAATCTCCTGAAGGGTTTTACATCACTAAAAACTTTCAATACATCACTTAAACCTTAGCTGGGGCAGGGGAGCTCTCCAGAATCCCGTTGAACATTTTCCCAAAGGATTTGTTTCTTCACACAGTTACACAAAATAAAGCAAAGGCTGCCAGGATTTCTCAGGTCAGCAGTAGCAGCATAAACTTGCTTCATTTAAGTGTGAATAAATCTGTGTGATGTAGGAGGATGGGGCACCAGGTGCATCTATTTCATATAGAAACAGATAAGTGTAAGTATAAAATAAAACTCTGAAGGGATTTTGTGTGTCCAACTTGCCCAAGTGCTGTAGAGAACACTGATTTTCAGGGAGTGGTTACCCCAGAGTCTGTAGCTCTCTCTGAATTAACAATTAATTTTTAAGGCTGTTTAATATATGTGTAAATGCATATAGTACTCCACAGTATATATATGAATATATTTGTGTGTGTGCACATATAAGTTCTGCAGGTTTGACTCACATCTGGATATATGAATAGTGTGCCTATAATCCTGTGGAACTTCATTTTCTGGCAGATGAGTCTATATTAATTCCTAAAACCCTGAGCAACAACGGAATTACTTTGCAGTGTTAGGGGGGGAAACATTACAATAAAAATGAAGCATACTTTTAATTATCTGTAGTCATTTGGATGAAATCTATAATGAGCTTGATAAATGCTGATGCTCTAGGCATCAATTTTTCAAATGACAGTAGAACCAAAAATATCTGGGAAGGCATTGTTAGCTCAGACTGCACAATATTTTTGAGGTCTTGGTTAGTAAGAATAATTAAAATGACTTATGTAAGATAAGTGTCATATCTCTGTCAGCAACTAAATGTTAAATGTTATTATAAACTAATTACTTCCTGGAATTGAAAAGAAAATTATAATTTTGTGTCTCAACTACTAAAAGATGGTGTCTGATCCTCCTCTCACTAAGCCAGCATGTCTGCAGTGCTTCACTGCAGCCTCAGAGTGGGCGAGGAGTGAGTTTGGACCAAAACCTCACTGCAGAGAGGAGTCAGAACCTGCAGAGAGGAGTCAGAACCTGCAGAGAGGAGTCAGGACCTGCAGAGAGGAGTCAGGACCTGCAGAGAGGAGTCAGGACCTGCAGAGAGGAGTCAGGACCTGCAGAGAGGAGTCAGAACCTGCAGAGAGGAGTCAGAACATGCAGAGAGGAGTCAGGACCTGCCTCTGACGCTGCTCAGCTCCTAAATGAGCGAACGCAGAAGGAGCTGGTGCTGTGGGGTTTCTCTGGTGTTTGTGAGTGCAGGAGGAGGAGGAGGAGGGGTGCTGGTGGCTCAGCCCCCTGCTCTCCTTCCTTGCCACGTCCATCTGCTCCGTGCTGGGGAGTGAGTCGTGGCTCACCTCTCCAAAGCCACAGGCGTTGCTCCGATGCCCCCCTGCAGCCATTTGCTGTTGGATTGATGGGTTTAATTTGCTCATAAAGGGGTCTGACACATGGCAGAGTCAAGGAATTGGATTCAGGGGAGGTTCAGAGCGGAGAGAGAGCTGAAAAAGCAAAGAAAGACGTTAAAAACTAATTTGCCCTTACTGATTTCACTGGTTATTCTTCCTCTGCTGCCTGAAAAACATGAGCATGGAGCCTGACCTGATAGCAGGGGTGGCGAGCAGTGTCACCTCCATTAAAGGTCCCACTGATGCCACATCTTGTGGGGCTGGGCACTGACAGGTGCCAGCCTCACACCCTGTTGTGGTACCCACAGGTTTCAGGCTGGCTGAAGAAAAGCACCAGAGTGGTCGTGTTGCTTTTTGTGGTTTTATGTACCAAGGAAAATGTTTCTGCTGTTGAATAATGAACCTCAGCATGCACGAGGTGCTGAAAGAAGGGCTGGGGGGAATAATCCAGGGAAAAGGAGAGGCAGTGGAGAGATGATGAAGAAAGGTTAAGGCAAAATGCAGGGAATGTAGGAACATAATTAATGGGTAAGAAAGAGAAAGGAAGGGGGAATGGTTCAACCCCCATCCTTTCAACTGCCTCCACCCTATAAACCCACTCATTGTTAACTCAGGCCCATGGTTTTGTTTGGAATCACCTCATCCTAATTTTAAGTCATATCTTGAAGCAGAATTAGTTGGAAATGAGCCATAATCTCCTGGGAGTACAGCCTGGTGTTATTTGAAATATCCCTCCAGGACCCCAAAGTGCCACATTCCAGCAGCTGATCGGAGTTTGGGATGTGCTCCCCTGCCCAGGGGCTGAGGGTGGGAGCAAGCCCTGTCTCTGAGGATGTGCTGCTTTGAGAAGTGCACCAGGCAGCATGCAGAGACACCTGTGCAAGAAGTGGTGCTGCTGGCAAAGCCAGAGAGCAGCTGTGGGGTTTTGGATGGGAACGGTGTTAGCAGGAGCTGCCAGGGGTCCCACACAGCTCTGCTTGCTCAGGTAGGAACACCCCTCGCCCTAGAAAACCAGCTGAGCATTCCCAGGCAGCCTCCAAACCAAACCAGCCGGGTTCCTGACGCAGTGGGAATGTTCCTGGCTGGTTTTCTGTCCCACTGAACCTGTTCTGGGCACTGAAATCAAAACCTCCTCCACGGGAGCAGCGTCCAGAGCACAGCACGCTGTGATTGTGCCCTGAGCCTGAGCACACAGCTGCAGCCTGCTTGTGCTGCCACATTAATTGATCTTCACGGAAGTCACTGCTTTAATTGGGAAGGAAGAGTGGCAGGAGTCACTGAGAACACCCTTGTGAGCTGGTGTTTCATCTCAGCTTCCACCCTGCATTGATCCCTGGCTCATAACGGATTCAGGGGCAGAGCAGGAGCAGTATTTTGGGGAGATGCAGGATGTTTCTCCTCTTCATGAGTTATATCCTTAGTAGTGGCCACTGGCTGAGACAGAATATAGGACTAGGTGCACCTTTGGTCTGACAAGCTGCCATTTATTTTAGGGCTTTTGCACCTCCTGAGTTTTAAAGCAGATTTATGGGCTTGGGATTTAAACACAGATTTAAACAGAAAGATCTCCTTACAATCTCTGCCCTCTTCACCCAGCATTTTGTGAGGTTAGTGAGAGGGACAGTGAGGCATAGGGCAAAATGAAGATATATCTCTAAAAGCCCATGATTCTGCAAGTGAAATATGAGCTGCTTAGAGCAAATGGTTCGTGCTGGTGGCAAGGAGGAAATTGTGGGTTTAGTTAAAAACAAAAATACGATTTCATGTTTCAACAAATTGGCAGAAATGGCAATAAAACTTCTTAAAAATTAAAAATGCAAATGCAAGCCTACAGGCACACACTCCAAAGCAAGAATAAGGTACAAAAAGGATGTAATTGTTGTTGGAGCCTAAGGATAAACTTAGGCTCAGTGACTTTTCATTACTGTAAGAGCTTGGCTTCCTAAAAGTATTGCAGATGCTTGCAATAACCTTTTGTAATCCCTCAGCACTGTTTGCATTTCGTTAGTTCTATTTTAATAAGTTCTGATTTTTCATTGGAGTTATTTAAATTTCTGTGTTTATAAATTTTCCATGTTAAGAGCAGTTTTCTTGGATCTTTCAACCAGAATTCCGTAGCAGTCTGAAAATGTTCAGATGCAAGTACAGTCAGACGATTTGCCCAGTGACATCTGTTCAGCAGCATAATTTTACTCAGCTACGAGTGACATATTTAATTAACTGAGACATTTCAAATAGAATTTGACAGCTTTCCAGCCCAGTATCTCCAGACTTACCACTGACTGAAAATATGCCATCCTAGGAGCATTACAGGGCCTAGGCAGAGTTAGTGTTATGCAAGGCAGTGCTGGGATGTTGGGAAATAATGCATCAAAAAGATCATGTCTGCCACTTGTGATGTATGTGCCTCTGAGCTTCTGAAACACCTCAGTGATTCTGGGGAGAATTTCAAGCCTTGATTTTGTTCAGGGTTTCCTGCAGCTCCAACGCTGTACTGGGCAGGCAAGATGAGAATGTCATAAAATACTCTTAGATTATCTTGCACAAGTTTTAGTGGAAGCATAATACTGGGAAGGGTGCTTTTCATCAGCAGCCACAGCCCTGCCATGTGAGGAACAGACCCGTGGAAGGGCAGCCAGGAGCTCCAGAGCCCTGTCAGCCTTCAGCCCAGGCCAAGCCAATCCAGAATTCTCGCTTGCACAGATGGGCCTGGGCTCAGCCTGCAGGGTAGAGAGCACATTCCTTCTGATCTCTGCCACAGATACTTCAGAGGTGCAGGAGTTCAGTGGTTATTTCCAGCAGAATGCCCTCACTTTTGGCACGTTGCTTCAGGGTTTCACTGAAGCCACTTCCATTACCCGGCGTTGAAACCACTTAATGCAGCTCGAGCAGTCTCCCCAGAGCAGGCAGCTACAGGCTTTGCCTAAACGTACAGAATTGTATTTTCCCATCAAAAATCCATGAGCCAATAAGCACCAGCACCTCTCTGTCACTGACAATTTGTGGCCTGTGTTATTCTGGAGCCTTTCCCGAAATGTTTGCTTTTCATGGCAGCAGCCCAGCTGAACCAGTGACAGGATTTCTGTTCATCCACCACACAGGGAAGCTCAGGGAGCTGATATGAAATATTCCTCACAAGGACAACTCCAAGAGAGGTGCTGTAAGCTCTGGTATATCAGAACTGGACAGTGAAAAGCAGTCAGAAAGTCTCTGAGTTTAACATGGGAATGCTGGGAGTCCACTTGTGAGTCTGGATTTTGGGATGTGTGAGATTGATCAGCTGCAGTCAAAGCCCATGGAGGTGCTGCCATTGCCTCCCCTGTGGAGGAGTTCTGCTGTGTCTGAGCTCTCTTGTGGAGACAGAGTGAACCTTGCTGCTCTTCCTTTGATTCCCCCACTCGTGCCCTGTGTGTTGTTTCTTCCCTCATCTGAGGTGTAGGGTCACCTAAACCCATCCCATCAGGACACCCTGGACATCTTGACCAAGTTTAAGCTATTTTAGGGAAATAACTTGTTTTTACCCATCTACTTGGTTGGGAAATGTGTTATTTATCTTCTTTATGCTTTCCCCACTGCACTGGTTAGCAGAGTCTCTTCATTAACGTTTTGGAATTAGAGTGATAAATAAATGCTGGAGTTTTGGCAAGTAAATGGTGACATAAATGTGGCAACGAGTGATGGAAGCAGGGTGTGCATTGAGGGCCCAGAAGAGCACGGGAGGCCCCCAGCGTGCTGGATTTCATTTCAATCTTTGCCTATTGAAATTTGGGGAGGTGAAGCTCATGGATTATTTGCCCAGCAGTCAGGAAAGAAGAGAGCTCTCAATCACTGGGTGATTGCCAGCCAGGGAGCTGGGTTTTTCCCTCAGCTGTTCAGATTTGTTGGCTCAGGCTGTTGGGTTTTCTGCACGCTGCCACCACATGTAGTGATGACTTATGAACACAGGCTGCTTGGAGGCTTTCAAAGGTGGATTTGTCCCTCTTCTCTCCCTGTTCCCAGCAGGCCAGAGAGCAGCTTAGGATGGGAGTGCCTGTTCCCACACACTGTCCAGGGCTCACCCAGAGCACGGATCTCACCTGCAGCAGTGTTTGTCAGAACTGGTTCTCAGTGTGCCAGGCACTATTCCACTCATTTCAGGGGATATATTTTAACATGGACTCCAGCAGGCACAAGATTATATGGATTTCTGCATCACAAGGACTGGGTGCAAGCACAAAGACATATTTTCCAAATCTAGTGTGTGATCTACTCAAATTATCTATCTCCAGACCATGTGAAATAGGCTGCAGGCTACTACCATAGAGCTGCTATTGAAACCTGGGATGCTTGGTTGATTCCCCAGCTATTACAGTTTTATTTTACTCTCCTCTTTTTTTTTCTGAATTGTTGTGCTAATTAAGCTCACGAATTTCAATCTCTCAGGTTCTTCAATTATGACATTGCAGCCCCTCTGTGGCAGCACACTGGAGTGTGGCAGATAGGATATTATGAAGTGGAGACATTCAATGGGAAAATGTCCAAAAGCAGCTCAAATCACTTAAGATAATTAAAAAAGGGGAAAGAATGTGGCATGTTTAAAGAATATGAGATGGTTTTGTGAATAGAATGGTGTTAGGTACCTGTGCATGGGAAACTCATTACCCATGCTGAACTCATTTTTTACATTGTAATGAGAAAGAAGAATTGAAAAACACCTCTGTGAACATCACCTGTGTGAGTGCTTGCACTGAGACCACCACAGCAGAGGCAAAAGTTCAACAGACTTGTTTATTCCTCTGGATGTACCTGGGAAAAAATGCAGCGATTGAAGAAATAACAACTAATTTCAGTGTAAAGGTCAAAATGACCTGAATTGAGATGCTTAAGAATTAATGGAGTAGGCTGGTGTCAGCAGGCAGAATAAATGACATTTTTTAGAACTGCCTGTTCACCATCCTGTTTCAGTCTCTTCACCTCCCCCAGATGCAGGAAAGGTTTCAAAAGCATCGCCAGAGGGGTTTTAATAAGAGTTTGTACAACAGAGTGAGGCAGTGCTTGGATGGGGGAGAAAACAGGCACTCGATCATTGGGAAGGGCAAAAACGAGCAAAAAGTCTGAGTAAAGGTCAGGGGTGTGTGTGAGGGCAGGCAGCACTCCTGAGGGCAAGGGAGGAGCACGGCCCCCCCTGAGCCAGCCCTGCACCACCTCTGCCTTGCCGTGGGCACTGTCCCACGGGGCAGCCCAGCAGCTGACTGCCATCCTTCACAAAGCCACCAGAATGTTCCATGTTCGTCCTCAAACAGCAGGTCCTAAAGTGGAGTGACTACACAGAGCTGTGAATCAAAGCCAGGGGGAAGCAGAAAATCAGCCTTCAGAGCACACCAAGTGTTATGTCCCTCTCCAGAGGTCAATAGGGCACAGCACCTTCTCTCCACTGCTGAGAAACCAGGTAGCCAAAGGGGGGCATCCCTGTGGTGTTGGAGCCCAGGTCTGCTCCTGCTGAGGTGGTGCTGAGGTTTTTCCTGGGCAGCACTGACATGAAGAGTGCACAGTTCCTGTCCTTTTTTACAGCCTGATATTCTGTACTTGGTGCCTGGATGGCTGAAGGACTATTTGACAATAATCTGCACCTATGTAAATGAGGGATGTACCAAGAGGGAAAACAATTGTCTCAGCTGGTGAAAGAAGTGGGCTAGGAAAAACTAGGAAAGGCTGGATTTTGGGAAATGCATCATGACAGTAGCATCTGTTGGAATGCAAAGTAATCTCCCCTGGAAAGTGGTGGGATCAGCATTGCTCCTGACATTTGCAGCTGGATGAGGCAGAACCTGCTTTGATCTATGGCACACTTGGCTTCCAGGAGGCCCTCGGTATGATCCACTAGACTTTTTTCCATCTCTGACTCCTGTGACTGTCTGTCTGACTCTCCCTGGGTGATGAAATATCATTATAACCTTTTGAAATAATATATCGGCTCCTGGAGAGCAGAGACTGATTTTCTCATTTGCAAGTGAGAGGCAGTGTGTTAAATTACCATTCCTGTCATTAAATGGATTGAGGAAATAAAATCTGATGTACTTGAACCAGGACATTTTCCCCCTCCCCAAACAAACCATGTCAGATTTCACCTTGTGGGGGGCCAGGAAGGTGAGGATTAGAAGTTTAAATAACATTCATCATATTCTCTGAGGCTTAGGTTACTTGCTTGACACCTGAAAATCTTTCAGCAAGTCTGACACAGAAGCTTTCTGCTGACTTATAGAGGATGTGGGAGCCTGTGCTGTGTCTGTCAGAGATCAGGAGGCATAAAATTTATCTTTCTGGGCCATGGAAGCTTCTACTTGTTCATTTGGCTCTGGGAAATTTGATCCTACACAACCTGGTCTAGTGGAAGGTGCCCGTGCCCATGGCAGGGGGTGGAACTGGATGGGCTTTACAGTCCCTTCCTTCCCAAACCATCCTGTGATTCTGTGAAAAGTGAAAAAATCACTGTGCTGATAAACACAGTGACTAAGTACGAAAGTAATTGTGCTCAAAAATTGCACTTTTGCATCTTTGGAGCATCGATGAGAAAGCTGTAGTGTTGTTTCAGCTGATTTTTTCAAATCACATCAAGCAGCTGATGCAGTTCATCATAGCATTTGTTTCTGTCTCTTCATGCAGGGCAAAGTATTGATAATCATCTGGTACTGCTGGGCATTGTAGCTGGCAACATTTGAAACTCCAGACATGGTGATGAATTGCTCTATGATATATTAATGTTATTTTGATCCCTGCTCTTTCAGAATTACATTGATCCAATTAGGTTAAGTAGCTTGCCATCTAAATTAATTTACTTTCCTCTATTAATCTCCTTTCCTCTGGGTCAAAAGCAGAAATGTAAATCAATCCATTATATTGCATATCTTTGGGGGGTGGGAGGGTAATTAAATTACCTGATAGATACATATGCTGGATTGATTGTTTGGTATGTTGAACATTGTTGCCATAATTGGAAAGTGAAGTGGTGCACACTCAGTAGTGGAATTTGAGTGCTTCTTACACTTAATTTTCATAACCTGTCAAGAAATTCCTTCTATCCCTGGGTACCAGCCCTACATACCCAGCTACACAGCTTTTAGGATATTGGACATTTTGCAAGTGGGGATAAAAGCTCCTTCCTCTGCCAGGAACTGTTGGACTCCCTGGCAACGTCTCAGAGGTCCTCACCCTCTGCAGTGTGGAGAAAACCTTTCCCTGGCTCGTTCTCAGGCTGGCACCAGCACGGAGGTGGCAGCAAAGCAGCTGTCTCAGCACTGATGGCTGAGTTACCAAACTGAAGGAGGGTTAGTGCAGGCTCCTGGAAAGCTGTCTTCTTTTCCCAGTGGCACGTGAAATCTCCATGGTTTGATATCATGGAATCACAGAATGGTTTAGGTTAGGAGGGACCTTAAATCCCATCGAGTCCCACCCCCTGCCCGGGGCAGAGACACTTTCCACTGTCCCAGGCTGCTCCAGGCCCCGTCCAGAATCCCAGAATCTCTGGGTTGGAAGAGACCTCCAGGATCATCGAGTCCAACCCAGCCCCAACCCCTCAACCAAACCCTGGCACCGAGTGCCACCCCCAGTCTGTTCTTACCCACACCCAGGGATGGTGACTGCAGCACCTCCCCGGGCAGAGCATCCCAGGGCTTTCTCTCCCTTTCTGTAAAAACCTTTCCCAATACCCAGCCTGGATTTCCCTTGGGGCAGCTCAAGGCTGAGTCCTCTGGTTCTGTCAGCGCTGCCTGGAGACAGAGACCAACCCCCCTGAGCACAGCCACCTTTCAGGGAGCTGCAGAGAGTGAGGAGGGCACCTCTGGGTCTCCTTTTCTCCAGGCTGAGCACCCCCAGCTCCCTCAGGGGTTCCTCACAGGGTTTGTGCTCCCAGCCCCTCACCAGCCTCGTTCCTCCTCTGGACGCGCTCGAGCGTCTCAACGTCCTTCCCAACCTGGCCTTGGACACTGCCAGGGATGCAGGGGCAGCCACAACTCTGTGTTCCACACTGGGGCATTCTTTTGCTTTCCTTAGGTTAGTCCAACAGTGGGATTCCATCATCTTGGTGCTTTTACCATTCTTTTACAGCTCAGACTGGGAATTCTGACTTTCAGCCTGTATTTTCAGGATCTATATCAAACTTTCATCCTGACATTGCTGACACCAGGAATTTGTTTACCTGCTACTTTTCCTCACTTTAGTGGGAAGAACTTTCCACGGAAGGCTCAAACAAAAATATAGCTCTGATGTGAGGGAATGAGATCCAATCCACTGGCTGGAAACTGAATGTTGGCACAGTTAAAGTAGAAACAAAGTGCAGTGGTTTTAGGTTGGGCTTAATTAAAATCCTGCTAGGTTTGTGATAGCTCCCTCTTCATGGGAGATCAAGGCAAGGGCTCTTTACAGTAGGAGAATGGATGTGGTTCCTTCCCTGTCACTGTAGCAGAAGATAAATTCAGGTCAAATGACCCCTGTAAAGGGGCAGGGCAGGCTGGTGAACACAAATCCCTCCTGGTATACAAACCCACAGATCTATGGAGTATTTTCTAAATCTGTGCCTTAGAGCAGAATGAACAGCAGCAGAAAGGTCACCTTTATCATCATTGCTGTCAAACACCTTGGAAACAGCAGAGCACAGAGCAAGTGTGTTGCTCAATCACTTTGCCCTTCTGCTACATCTGTTACCTCTGCCTGTACTTTAGTCCCATTAACTGAAACTCACTCCCCTGTCCTGGGTGAAATCCCATTTCCAAAAACTGCACAGCGAAACTCTCTTGGCTTCAGCGATGGGATCTCGCCTTTGCAAAGGCAACTAATGCCTGCCAAGTGCAGAGCTTAGCAGTGTTAGATAAATAATAATAATTATGAAAGCAGCTGCTCTTTGTGATAATGAGACAGTAGGAAACAGAGGGAATTTTTGCAAGTGTGTAGTGACAGGACAAGGGGAGCGGCTCCAAACTGACACTGAGTGGGTTTAGATGGGATATTGGGAATTAGGAATTGTTCCCTGGGAGGGTGGGCAGGCCCTGGCACAGGGTGCCCAGAGCAGCTGTGGCTGCCCCTGGATCCCTGGAGGTGCCCAAGGGATGTCGGATGGAGCTCTGAGCAACCTGGCACAGGGGGAGGTGTCCCTGCCCATGGCTGGGGTGGAACTGGAAGATCTCAAAGGTCTCTTCCACCCCAAACCATTCCATGCTTGTTGGATACAGCCCACGGTGCTCCTGGAGGGTTTGTGGAGGCTGCAGGCACAAGAGGTGAGATCACCACTGCAGTCAAGTGTCCTCTGAGGCACCACGGGTGTCCCTGTGGAGCTGGTGGGTGTCATTTATTATTGTGTGTCTACATCAACACGAGATGTTTGGTTGGGCACCCAAATCCTGCTGTGGCTGTGGTGGTTGCCTGAGATCCAATTCCTACAAGCCCACCAAATGCTGCAATGTTTTAACATTCTATATCTATTAATATGCTAATATTTCCCACAAGCTGAAAAATTTAAAAGTTAAATGTGAGAATCTCTGCTTGAATGCTCACTATAATGTGTTGGGGCTTCATTTTTTGCTTTGCCTCTTCCTTACTTTCTTTTTTTCCTTTTCTTTTTTGTTTTTGGTCTTGTTTCATTCTTTTTTTCCCCCTATCTCAAGACAGAGGCTTTTAAAGCTGGGTTTTCTCCCTAATAAGTGTTCATAGAGTTCCTAGCACAACCAGATCCTGATGGAGCCCCTGGATATTAATGTGATGCAAACTAATCAGTAATGAAAATTAAATGTGTGTTTGTGCTGTAGTTATAATGTTTATACAAATACAAGAAACGTGTACCACAACTGTATAATGGTTCCCACCACAATGTTTGCAGGGGTGCAGCATTAACCAGCTTTAAATAAAAAATAAAAGGGCCTGGTTTGTTCAAATGAACAACCCAAGGGAGAAACACCTCTTTGAAGTGGAACAGAATGAACATTGTGAAATGCAGGGCCAGTGATTTTCTATACTCCACACTCTCCAGTTTTCTGAAGGTGATGGTGGCATTTATGTCTTGGCTTCTTCTACGTTGTGCTTTTGCAGTTCACCAGAAATTTTGTCAAAACTCAAGGATGTTTGTGATGAGGAGCACAACTCAAGACCAACGTTAGGAGTAAATGTGAATGAGTGTTCCTCCTTCTGGCTTTGTTAGAAATGCCCTTTAGATAAGGAGTTGAAAACAGATCAGTAGCAAGGCTTCTGTTTTTTTAAAAAGAGGCAGATGCATCTTTCCCTCTTCCATGGGTTCCCTACAGAAAGAGAAGTTTTCGTGGTTGTCACGCACATGCCTCTCCCTGGAGATTCCTGGAAAATGACAATTGCAAGTCCAAATATTTTATCTCATTGCCAAAGGCAGGAGGGGAAGTGTGGGGAGAATGGGAACAAACTGCCTCATCCCAGACATGATCTTGCATAGCCTCCTGTGAAATGGCTCCATTTCCATTCGTGACTATCCTTTCAGATGGTCAGGATACATCCAGTGCTGTAAATTCTGTGGTGTTTATGCAGTGTTTTTCCTGGAGTGTCAACAGGAGGAGTTTGTTTCACTCACCAAGTGTTAAATTAGTCTTTGGGTGGTCACTTGCTGATGAATACAACAGATTAGGTGGGAAAATAAGGAACACAGGGAAAACATTTTCCTTTTCGACAAACCACCATTACTTAACAATACTCTAAGCCCCAGATTTCCCTAAATTTAACCTAAAATGTTTTGAAAATTACATGGAAGATTCAACACTGAAATGTGCTGGCACGGAGTCCTCATTTGGAAGAGAAAAGAGTCTGGAAACTTGCAGTCTATTCACAGTTACCACAGGAAGTGTTCGTGTCCTGCAGCTTCAATATTTGGAGTTCTATTTCCCCTTATTCCCCGTAGTCGCTGAATCCTTAATGCCTGGCTTTGATCCTTATCTCAAACAGAGCCACTAAAGGATAAATTCAAGGTGAGGTGGCCTCAATATTCCCTGTGCTCTGTTTCTTTCCAGGGGCCTGTTGGCCAGAGGCTTCACAGAGACCCATTATTTGCAGGACGGCGCTGACGTGGTTCTCACACGCAATCACACGGTAAGGCTGGGGCGTCGTGGGTGGAGATGATGCTTCATCCTAAAAATCCAAAGTGTTCTCTGCCAGGATCTGAGCCCTGGGATGAAACAGCTCAACGTGTGATTTTTTTTTACTGTTGCCTTCAGTGTCTTTGTGACTGCTCTGATCCTACACACGAATTTTTAGAGGCAGACTTTAAAGGCGAGCTCTGGGGTTTGGACCAGGTGGCTTTTAAAATTTGTGAGGTTTTTTTCAGCTTCTTGGAAATAGACCCATTAAAATTTGATAATTATGGCAGTCATGGCTGATCAGTTATGGAGAAAAGCCCTGGTTCTATTTGGGAAAAAAAAAACCAAAAACTAAATACCTGATTTCCAGAGTGCAAAAGTTCATGTCAGAGGTTGGAAGGCTTGGGTGTCTTTCCTCACTGGGGAAGTCGTGGGTGGGGTTTGGAAGAGGGTGTTGGTTGGGTTTATTTTTAAATCCAGGCCATAAGTGTGTTGTGGATGTACTTTATACTTGTATTTGTGTGTATGTATGTGTATATTTATGTACACGTATAAGTATGGATATATACAAAATACGGCTGGTTAAAATAAGCAGTTAAAACCTGCTTTTTACAAATAAAAACCCCTTAAGGCAGGAATGTTTTTGTCCTCTGACAGCATGAATGCCTTAATTAGAAATAATGCAGCGAGCCATTTTAATTACAAAGCTTATCTTTTATCTGCCTAAGTCCCATAAATATTTGTTATGTTATGGTGTTTACCTACTGACACTGTCAGCAGAGACACCGTGCTTTGTGTTCCCATCCACAACGGGCTTTGCTGGGATCAGGGGAAGGAATTATTTCTCTGCATAACATCTTACTTCTGAAAAAGCATCTTCATTATAGCTGCAGACACCCCAAGTGAAGCAATCATTTCGGAAGCTCTCAGTGCTTTCATTTTGCTGGGTGCTTGTATCTCCTTCAAAATCAGCTCAGGAGAAAATAGTCATTTGTTTTAGGAGCAGGAAGGCTGCAGAGGCTCCTGAAGGAAGTAAAAGGAAATAAATGAAGCACATGAGTCTTTTAGAGATTTACCTGAGTTAACAGGAGTATGTGTGCAGCTAATGACAAGTTTTCCTTGCTAAAATACAATATCTGTTTGCATAATGGCCAAGTAACTCATGATTAATAATGACAGTGCATTCTTCTGTCCAAAAAAAAGAGAGATCAGTGCATTCATTTTTGATTAAATGCTGCAATACGGTTGAGAAAAGATACATCTCTGATTTTATTTTTATATCTCTTCTTCACTGAGGACATCAATACAGTCTGGAGCTGAAACCAAATCTGATTTTCCATCGCAAAGTTGCTTAGTCAAATTCTGCTTGGAGGTCAAAGCAAGGCAGGTTTGTGGAGCTGGCACTTGGGCACTTCTCTGGCACATGAGGCAGTGTCCAGGTTATTTTTCAATTTATAGGACCTGGAAAATTGTCAAAAGCTTCTATTTATTAAACGATCTCAAGCAAGGGTAGAGCACTCTTTTAAGTGTGATGGATCAGCCTTGGTAATTATTTGTTTTTAAGGGGTCACCCATTTTATATACTAGTTTGCAGGAATAAAAAGATTTGATAGCAGAAAAAAACCCCTGCAATTCAGTGGAGTTACTGAGCTAGAAATCAATTTTCTCCCAGTCCCGTTGCAGGCCATGCTCTGATAAGTTTACATTTTCGATATTGAACTTTGGCATCACATAGCTGGATCTCAGAGAAATTGTGAAATGGGCCACAACCAGGAGCTCAGAGTTAATAAAATGACAAGTTGTATGTGGAGAGGGAAAGAAATCAGGCCCTTTGCCATAATTCACTCTTAGATAAAGACAGCTGGACCACAGCAGCAGCTGCGTGGGGAGAGATATTGGCTCCCCTCCCCATTCCACTGGGCCTGTGCTCAGCTCTGGTGATGCACAAACCCAAAGATTTCTTTCTCAGGAGCTCTGAACTTCACCTCTGCCTCATGCTTGCTTTAAGCAGTGAGAATAAAGCTATTTTATTTTTGGTTTTAGTATATAAGCGATTCAGTGCTTGAGTGGGGGGGCATTGATTTTTCTTCTATCAGCTGGATGCATGGAACTGATAACAGTGAAATAAAGTGAAATAGTGCACCCACACTGAAAATCTGATACCCATAGCAATTGTGACTGAAGGGATCACCCCCCAAAAAATTCAATCTATGACTCCCTCCCTTCTGTTGTGGCTTTATCTTTGCTCATGTGTTACTGAATCTTTATGAGGATTGATGATGAAAATACCCAAGAGTAAAATACTCTCACCCTGTTTCTGTCATTTCTTCCACTGACAAAAGCCCCTGAGATTTGTATTTAGAAAGTCAGAGCTGGCTGTTCTGTCTTCACTTGCTCCTGCTGGAAATCAAACAAACATTTTTCCTGGCATAAACTCATTTGCAGAAAATTCCTGTCTGAATCATTCCATCTTGCCCAGACCTTTGCTTTCTTCACCAAAATCGAGGTGCTCTTTAGAAGTGTGCTGCAGTGAGCACCGTGCCCCAGCCTGGAAAGGTTAATGAATGCAATAATGAAGGAAGCCTTAAGAAGGCACGGGGAGATGACTGCTAGGCTGCAGCACTGATAACTTCCCTCTGCACTAATCAAACAGGAGCCTTTGACAGCAGAGCTTTCAGTTTCCAGGTGCCATTCAAAGGACCACGAGAAAAGAAATGCTGGACATGACACAGTCCTTGCTCTCCAGCCTGTCACATCACTGGGAATGCAATATAACCTTTAGTCAACAATAAAATTAGCCTTGATTCCAGACAGATATGTGGATGTGCTTAGAAGCCCTCTGCTGTGGGTGCCTTTTGCAAGCAGTGGATTATTAAAGAAATATAATAACCCAGCCACAAAATGAAATTGGACTGTTGTCTCTCAAAATAGAAGCCCCCCTTTATTCTTGGTTGTTTTTAATAAAATGCAGCTACTTGGTTGGGTATTTCAATAAAAAATTTCCTTTCTAACCTGTTTCCCTTCCCCTTCATTTGCTTTCTGATTTTTTTTTTCAAGTTCTAGGGTTGGGATTGGCTTTGTTAGACTTCTCTTTTTACATACCTATCTCCTATAGGGATACACAGATTTAAATAATGTGCCCTTAAATAAAAAAGGGCACATTAAGGGCATTTAAATAATGCCCTTAAATAAAAATAGGGGTCTCTATAGAAAGCAGTAAAATGCAGCAGCTGATTTGTTCATCTGATTAATTTTATAAAATATTCGATATTGTAGCTTTAAATAAATAACACAGAAAAAGAGGGTCAGTCATTTTTTAATTTACAAATTTAACATTATTCATCCTTTAAAAAATAAGAACACAAAACCAAACAAAAAATCTCCTATAACCTTTTGGGGTTTGGGAAGCACCCAAGGTTTCCATTTAGGAGCTGTTTGGCCAGGTAAGCACAGAGAATATTTGGTGGGACAGGAAAGGTGCTGTCAGTGTGATTCTGAATGCTGGGGCCTGAAACTGATAATCACCTTGAAACAGAAGGGCTGGAAACGCAGGAGCAGGGAGCACTGGTGAGCACTGAAATGTTTTCTCTTCCTGCCACAGGGTCACTGCTATTACCACGGCCAGGTCCAGGGGCACCCCGAGTCCTCCGTCAGCCTCAGCACCTGCTCGGGACTCAGGTGAGCCAAGACTGCAGCAGAACTGGAGCTCCTGAGAGCTTGGTTTGACTTTTAATGGATGAACCAATACTGGGGAAGGGGCTGGAGCCCCAGGAGGGGCTGAGGGAGCTGGGAAGGGGCTCAGCCTGGAGCAAAGGAGGCTCAGGGGGGCCCTTGTGGCTCTGCACAACTCCCTGCCAGGAGGGGACAGCCGGGGGGGTCGGGCTCTGCTCCAGGGAACAGGGACAGGAGCAGAGGGAACGGCCTCAGGCTGGGCCAGGGCAGGGGCAGGGTGGATTTTGGGAAAATTCCTTCATGGAAAGGTTCTTCAGCCCTGGCACAGCTGCCCATGGCAGTGGTGGAGTCCCCATCCCTGGAGGGATTTCAAATCCACGTGGATGTGGCACTTGGGGACATGGGGCAGTGGTGGCCTTGGCAGTGCTGGGGGATGGTTGGACTCAGTCATCTTAGAGGGCTTCTCCAACAGAAATAATTCCATGATTCTCTCTTTTTTGGAGAATGTTGGATGAATCCCTACAAATGGGATGAATGATGTTGGATGAATCCCTACAAATAATTTTCCCTCTAGTTGCTCTGAGGAGAAAAAACAAAGAATAGATAACACAATTTTTCGGGCTTTTCCAAGGGCCATCCCTTCTCTGCTGCTGCCCATGGCTCTCTGTGCCCATTGCTTGGCACATTTCCATCCTGGCAGTGTCCAGTGGCTTTCCAGGCCTCTTTGTCCCCAGAACAGTTTCACCAGTGCTGTCAGCACTGCTTTGCCAGCTGTGAAATCACTCACTGTCCAGCAGCCTCATCCTTAGCAGAGGTGGCCTTAGAAATCAGAGAATCAAAGATTCTGTGATACAGAGAATGTGCATGGGTGTGGGGCCCCATAATTGTGTTTATGGCAGGTAAGATGCTCAGCTTTGGGATTTTAGCTGCTTGTTAACAGCAGAGCAGCAGATTCCTACCCTGAAAACCAAACCTCATCCGAGCTTGACAAAGGAATGGGCTGACAACATTTCACGTACACAATGGACACAGTTCAGGAAACAATTATCTTTCTTACTTGGACAATCAGAGACTGGTATTTACTCACAGAGCTGTTCCAAATCACAGTAATTAACTGTAAATTGGCTCTAGCGTTCTCCCTGGAAAACCCAGTTTTCCTGTCAGATTTCCAGCTGTCTCAGCCTTTTCTGGGTTTAATTTATCTACCAACAGCAGGAGTAGCTGGAATCTTTTCCCCTTGATTTTGCATTTTGTGCAATAGTGGCATTGTCAAGGCTTTTGTAAGGGAGCTCTGGGACAGACAGCAGCAGAGAGAGCAAAGAGTTTGATCCCAGGACCCCTCTCCCTCTGGGAATGACCCATTTGCTGTCATGGATGGGATTCCTTTGGCTCATTCCCACACAGAGAGGGGCTTTATGGGTGCTTCACTATGGGTCCAGCACCTTCCAAAAGTTTAATAAACCTCTTGCATGAACAGTCAGCATTTATCTGTCATTCTCGCTGTAAAATATATCCAGAATTTAAAACTGTTTGTAAAAATCTAATGCAGAGCTCTCAGTATTTTAGTTAAAGGATCACAACGCTGCAAGCTCCACAGGGAAAATTTGTACCTTGTGGGACAGGGTCTGCACTGATGTCCTTGTTCCAGAGCTACGTGGAAATGAATCACTCTCAAGAGAAAATGCTTTCCCACAGCAGAAGTCCTTTCTTTCTTCTCCCAAGTGCTCTCTTTACAGTTGTGGAGCCCCCAGAGTCGTTTCCCAGTTTTAGGTGGTTTGGATATGTCAAGACAGCAGATGCTGGCAGGGACATTTTCCTGACACTGCTGCAGACAAGTCCCCAGAGTGCAAGCTGACAGGATTAGGCTCCTCTGCAGGGAAGCAGAGCAGCACCTTTTGCAGTACAGAATTTCAGAAATTTCCTTTGCAGTGCACGTTTTGTTCTAGCAGGAGATCAGATGAGGATAAATCTCAGTTTCTGTGCCCGATTCACTGCTGAGGTTGGTAAACAGAGTGCCCATGGGTGAGAACAGTTTGTGATAAGAGTTCTGTGCCTGTGATTCACCCCACCAAACGTGCTTCACAGCCCAACAACCAACAGCAACAGCTCCCAGACAGCAGCAGCTCCCAGATACTGCCTGTGCTTGATCTTAGAAACACAGAACAGTTTGGGCTGGAAGGGACCTGAAAGTTCATCCAGTTCCAGCCCCTGCCATGGGCCAGGACACCTTCCACTAGACCAGGCTGCTGCAAAAAATGGACAGACCAAAAGAACTTCATGGCTTCCTTTGCTGGCAGCTTTGCTAGCTGGAAAGAATAGATGTGGATGGGATAGGATAGGATAGGATAGGATAGGATAGGATAGGATAGGATAGGATAGGATAGGATAGGATAGGACAGGATAGGATAGGACAGGATAATGTACTTGCCACCAGCTTGCTGGAGCAGGAACTCTTGCTTTTGCACAGCATGATAAAGACTTCAAGCTGCTGGAGCAGGGACATAAGGCACTGTGTGGCCATGGAGCCCCAGGTGGGGACAGGCCCTGGAGCAGCCCTTTCACTTGCAGCAGCTGTTGGAAGGGAGGCCAGGTCTCATTTTCAGGGTCTGCTCCTGGCTTTGTGACAGTTTCTAAGTGAATCAGACAAATCTCTCTGTCTCGGTTCCTCCATCTGTGAAATCCATTTAATGATTCTTACCTACCTCACACAGCTGCTGCGTGGAGCTGGGGCTCAAGTGCCTGAAAAACATCTAATGAAAGGAAGTGCACGCTGTCAGCCCCCTGAAATCCTGGAGAACCAATATCTTCCCCCTCCCAGCAGACAGGCACCTTGGGCATTGCTCCAGGTGTGGATAGGCAGGGGCTCTGCCTTTTCCCCCAGATCAGCAGAGTTCATTAAAAGACATGAAACTACTCATAAGGAATAGGTTCCACATTTCAGTGTGCTCTGAAGCCTGAGTGCTCAGTAGCAGTCAAAGAAGCAAAAGGGATCATAGGCATTACTGAGACAGAAATAGAGGATGAAACAAGAACCCTCATTACCACTCTATAAACCCACAGAGCGCTCACGTCTTGAGTTCTGCACACAGTTCTTGCTTTCCCCTCCCCTGCTCCATCTCAGAAGAAGAAGAAGCATTATATCCAGAAAAGGTTCAGAGAAGGGCAAAAACTGTGATCAAAGGTATGGAGCAGCTTTTATCCAAGGAGAGAAAACAGAGCAGGATTTGTCACTTGTGAAAGGCGATGGCGGAGAAAAGGAGCGTGATGAAACAAGGTTGAATGTCACTCTGGAGAGGGGACAATTACTGAATATTCTTCATTACCTCAAAATTAGGAGACATCAACTGAAACTTTAGAGCAAAGGAAAGAACTTTTATTATTCACATAACGAAGCACTGGAGCTGTCACAGGTGGGTGTCAGTGTATCACTGACAGCATCAATGGATTCCAAAAAGATGTGACAGTTTGGGAAGGGGAGCTCAGGGAGCCTCTGCAGGGCTGTCAAACCCTGAGATGTGCCTGACACTGCTGCCCTCAGAGCTGGGGGTGCTTGTTCTGGTCTTATCTCTCACCCCTGAGTTCCTGCTGCCAGCCAAGATCAGAGAGGAGGTGCTGACCTGGAGGAACCTTGCTCTGACCTCCCCCAGCCATCAAGGCCTTCCCTCCACGTGGCTGGGCAGTTGAGATGTGCTTCTAGCTCCTGAACATGATGAGATTGTTCTGTGATGAGGAAGAATTGTGTGAAATCTGAAAACTGAGGTTTGTGTGGTTTAAGTTTCTCAGGCAGATAGAGGGGTGAGGGATGAAGAGGAGAGAGGAGGAGGCTCAGCTCTCTAAAACACACTCACAATTTTCAGCTCTGTTACATCCTCACACACATAACATTCGAGCTGCTCACCTCACAGTGGGATTGACACTGAGAGCTGCCTAAAATGCAGGTTAGAGGAGAATATAATCATGCCTTAATCTGTATCCTGCTGGCTCCTCTGAGAAGGAGGAGCTGAGTGGCAGAGAGGGCTCAGGAAATGCTGAGTGCACGAGAAGGGAACAATGGCTAACCAGGATTTCTGCATGTCCATCTGGATCAGAAAGCCAATTCGACTGTCAGAGCTTGTGGGAAGGTGAAGGTGTGACAGAGTTGAGCCATTTCCTTCCTTTCCTCAGGAAACACCCTTCTGTTTATTCAGCTTGGAGGCTCTTCTAGTTTTTAGCAAATAATTTTGGCCCGTGGCCACCGCTGACATCTTCTGTGATAAATTTGTTTAGACTTGAATGATTTTTCCCTGACTGCTTTCCCTGCTGAATACACCCAGAACTACAGCCTGGAGAAGGGCACAAACCTCCCTGGTCCAGGGGCTGGCAGAGGACTCTGGAGTGGGAATGTGCAGCCACAAAAGCATCTGCAGTGACCTCTTAGATGGGGGGAGCTCGAAAGGTGCTCCCAAAAATTCCTCAGGAGCCTAAGGATAGAAATCTCCCAGGAAGCCTTTTCCTTCTGAAACACCAAAATGCTCTTGAATATCCTCAGATTATTTTAATTGTTAGGTAATTAACCCAGTCACACATGCAGAAAGTGTTCAGTCATTGTCCAGCCTCAGCAGCAGCTGAATGATGCAGTGTCCACGGGGACAGGGATGGGGAGAAGGCCCCAGAATGGAACAGATGCTCATTTTTACTGGGATTACAGAGTTATGGTACCCGAGGCTGCCAATACCATTTTTCAAATGGTCTGGCTGAACTCACTGCAGCCCAGACACAGTCAGCTGAAGAGGGGATTTAAATGTGACACTCCAGACATCAACTATTTTAAAAAGGAATGGAAGTAGGAAACCAGTGAGAAAAAGAAATGTAAATTCCTCACGACTCCTCAAGCATCATTTCCCCACGGAAGAAGAGATTTTATCCAGAAATTAAGTTAGGAGAAAATCCCAGTTGAGAAAAGCACTGGTTTGGATGTGAGCTTTTCCTCCATATTTCTGAAGAGCTTTTAGTTCATATAAACATCCTGCATGGTTTGTGATTTATCTGACTGGGAAGCTCCTGGAGGATTTTGAGCTCAACATTAAGAACCATTCACTTTCTGGGGTTTCACAGCTTCTGTAGGCTGCCTGTTCCAGGGGAGCAGCTCCTGGCCCAGGGTCACCTCTGAGATGAACATCATGTCCAGCCTTTGACCACGGTGTGCACGGGGTCCCCAGGTGCACAGGGGTCACTGCCAGGACAAGGAGGAGGGATGATCCAGCTTTTTGAGCCTGCTCCTTCTCCATCCACTCTGCTTCTGGCATTTAGTGGGATGTGCAAGTTGGAATCTTCTTTTCCTGTCTCTCTGTTTGCTGCAGGGTGCTATAAAATGTGCTCATTAAACTGGTGCCCATGCCAAGGCCTCTTTCCTTCTTAATTTTCCTTTCCTTTCCTTTCCTTTCCTTTCCTTTCCTTTCCTTTCCTTTCCTTTCCTTTCCTTTCCTTTCCTTTCCTTTCCTTTCCTTTCCTTTCCTTTTCCTTCCTTTCCTTTCCTTTCCTTTCCTTTCCTTTCCTTTCCTTTCCTTTCCTTTCCTTTCCTTTCCTTTCCTTTCCTTTCCTTTCCTTTCCTTTAAATTTCCTTTCCTTGAAATTTCCTTTCCTTGAAATTTCCTTTCCTTGAAATTTCCTTTACATTTCCTTTCCTTGAAATTTCCTTTCCTTGAAATTTCCTTTCCTTGAAATTTCCTTTCCTTGAAATTTCCTTGAAATTTCCTTGAAATTCCCTTTCCTTGAAATTTCCTTGAAATTTCCTTTCCTTGGAATTTCCTTGAAATTTCCTTTCCTTGAAATTTCCTTTTCTTGAAATTTCCTTGAAATGTCCTTGAAATTTCCTTTCCTGGAAATTTCCTTTCCTTCTCCCCTTCCCCACACGTGACACTTTCTCTGACAACACAATTCCTGTTCCTTGCAGCCCAAACGCTGGACATGAAATTGCATTTTCTCTTCCCACTCAAGCAACTCCTTGCTGGAATTCCAGGAATCAAAGTTGCAGCTGGATCTGCATCCCCTCTGGACAGATCTGTCCTGCACTAAGGATGAAGTGTGTGCTGCAGGAGGCTCTGGCCATAATTCCATTGCAGAGAATATATTTTCAGGTTCTTGAGAGGCACTGGCTGGAGTGGAGGCTCTGGGAGTGATGATGTGTCTGTGTGAGAACACCTCCAGCACTCCTGTGAGATGTAAAACCAGTGGTGCTACTGCTCCCACTGGCCCTTGAGATGCTGCCCTTGGCTGATTTGGGTCAGATTCGTTATTTTAATAGAATCCTGCTGTGCAGTGTAGTAGGATAATGGGATTGTTTGGCTCTCCTATTGTGCTCTTCATCAATAGATCATTTTTTTTTCTGTGGATACTAAAATTTCCTCCTTTTTAGAGGTGAAGAGTTGCTGCAAAAAGAGGTGACAGAGGTGGAGACAGGAGCACATCTGGCTCCAGACTCCTATTCTCTGTATTTCCCAGTCCCTTAAGGTAAAAGAATGACCAAATCATTTGAAAAATATCTAAATATCAGCTCTATTAGAAAAACAGTCAATAGATCATCCTGCTCATTTATCCCCATAGCATCCATCTGCAACTTATTAAAACAGCCTAAAAGCGAATCCTCATTCACCACTTCATTTTTCTTCCTCTTTTGTTTGTTTGCCTGCTTACTTGCCTGGGAATTTGTTATACAGAGCCCTGGGAATGTTGAATGTACAATAAAAATAAATCAAAATGCCCTCTCAGTGCACAGATCATCCCCTGAGACGGTGCCTGTTGAGCAGCCCTGCACTCCAGGCTCCAATTCTGGTACCTTTTCACCTAAAACTCCCTGAAATCCACGGAGGAGCTGTGGGATCAGCCCCTGTCCTTCTGAAGCTGTGCCATTAATTGTGGAATGAAGGAGCTGGAGGTTTCCAGGTGGCACAGGAGCACTGCAGTGTCTGTGGGCAGGGACAGACTTTAAGTGAATATTTAATGTGTGAGCATGATTGTCCTCTAATTAATTTCTCACCAGCTCAGGACATCTGCATTCCTCTGCCAGTGGTAATAGAGCTTTTTATTATTATTGTTTAGAAATGAGTATAACTTTGAGCTTCATTAAAACCAAATGTTTAATTGCACTCGTGGATCTCAGGTTTATCATTTTACTTAATTTCCCCTGTATAGTGCAGCAGAATAATATATAATAGTTTCATATAGTGCTATCCCAGCCAAGATTTGCTTCAGCATCACAATTTCTCAGACAAGTATGTGTTGATGGTTTATGTTGGCAGGACCTTTGCTTCTGCTGACAAGTTGGAAAAGAAAAATCCCATTTATATTTTGAGATTTCCTAAAGCCTGTTGATTTATGGAATACGACTGGCCTCGCTTTAGGTTTTGTTTTGGTTTTCCTTTTTAAGAGGAAAAAAAAAAAATTATATCTGATTTTATTGACAGTTTAAAAAGTGGAATTATTCCATTAAATTTTCTTTCCCTGATTGAGAGATTCCTGGCAATGTGAAATTACGTGAGTTATGTTTTAATTTCTGTTTGAGATGGGGAGAGCTCTCCCATTCCCCAGGTGTCCACATGGCTCAGAAGGGAGCACAGGAGGCAAAAACCTGTGAGTTTTCCACGTCCAGGGCAGCTCAGCAGGGGTGTGGACGTGGCTGGTTTGGTGCTGACCCCCAGACACGAGCAGGGACCAAACCCCGTGCAGAGCTGGAGTCAGATTTAAGCCAGGCTCAGGACCACACTGCAGCTGCCTCCAGTTGGCCTGGAGCCTGGGAGCTGATGTCTGGACGTGCTCTTGGGATGGATATTTTCCCTCCCTCTCTGCTACCAGTGATGGAGAAGACAGAGGGATAATTTCAGGTTGTCTCTTGGCTTTCCTGCCTGCCTCATTTGCAAATCTTTCTGACTTCCCAGCATCTGTAGGTTTGGGACTGAGGAAAACACAGAATTACACACCTGACACTAAAATCTGAATGCTTCATCTTGCTTTTTTCCCCCTCTAACATTTCTAATCCTGGGAATTCTGGTAGTCTTTTGTCTGATGGAAATCCTACAGATTGGTCTTAAGGACTTGCTGAAATCTCTTTGTGGTTCTTTGTATAAGTTTTGATTGGGGATCTGTAATTTAATATACCATTTGCCACATTAATATATTATTTGCCACACTGGAAAACACTACACTGTTTAACATTAATGGCTCCTGAAAAACAGAAAAATTCCTGGGAGCATGGGCTGACTCAGGAGTGTGGGAGAACCCTGTTGAAGAGGGAGGCACAGAAATGGTGGAGGGGTAGCAAAGGATTCTTTGAAACACCTGAGGAGAGTGGAAGGAACCAGTAGCTATGGATTTATTTTATTTGCCTCAAATTCTCAGTCCTGAATGACTGGTGGGTATTGTTCACACACACAAAAAAAGAGAAAGGAACCATAACTCTTGACTCGTTACATTTTTAAGGTGCTGTGCTTGGCACTGCACGATGGGGGAAAAAATGCAATTGTAGGAAAAGAAAATTAGTCAAAACCAGAGAGCTGGCCAAGAAAATTCATATTTGATATTCATTATCTTATTACAGATGGTCACAAGCCAAGTGCTGATATCCTGTAGGCAGTACTCAAGGGATAAGTGTGCCTTAAATGAAAAGTCTCTTTTTCTTTATGCCAAATCTGCAGATTTTCCTTGTCCTGGGATTGCTCCACAGGCAAAGTGAAACTGTCCTTAAAGCCCACACTGTCCCTTTGGATGGGAATCAGACTGGTATGCTCAGGAAAAACCCAAATTAATCATTCTGGGGTCTGATTGTTTGTCCATACCCTCAGCAGCTAAAGGAAATGAGGGGTAAAGAAATGGTTATTTAGTTCTTTTTAAAGGAATGGTCATTTAGTTCTTGTTAGAGGATTGGTTATTTAGTTCTTTTACACAGAAGTTGGGTACATGAGGGATACATTGGAAAGGTGGCATTGATGCTGCACATTTTGGATATGAACTCCTGAAAACAAGGTGCTCACTTTAAAATATTTTTTAAAAAATTAAGAGAGAACTCTACTCAGGATACAAGTCTTTCCCTTTCTAGTATAAGTAATTAAAGAAAATTGTTCAAGCTTCTAATTTTGAAAGTGAATGTCCGAAGAAGGGCAAATTTAGATTAAAAATAAACCCCTTCATGCTTTTCTGTTGTTTCTGAGTCAACACAGGGAGCTGGTCAGGCTGGCCCATTTTAAGCAGTGACTAATGGACTCCTGCCTCCAAAATTAAATGATTAATTGCACAAGGCAAAGACAGCAATCCTTATTTGATTGTGCTGATTACAGGGCTGCTGTTTTTTGGAGTAAAGGGAATATGTTGCCCTGATTTCCTAAATCCTCCAAGGACTAAGGCAGCTCTGACAATAATTTAGAGCTGTGAGGTGTGAGGTTACTCAGATCAGGGGGTGACCTGCCCGAGGTGTCTCATATGTCAGGAGGGTTGTTGGGACCCTGGCTGGAGCTGCAGGGCTGCTGGGATAAATCAGCCCAGCTTTTCCAGCCGTGATCCATCACTGCCAGCTCGCTGGTGGTGGCTGAGTGTGTCTCACCTGCTCTGCCAAGGGGACTGAGGAAGCTGCAGATGAATTATCAGACCCTGAGCCTTGGCTCGGGGCAGTCAAACAGGCTCCTGGGACTGCTGTTGGACAGGTTTTGATACCATGGCTTTCCAGGCTGCTTTTTTCTCTTGGACTTTTAGCTGCTCCAGTCACCAGTAAAATGTCTGTTAGCTTGGCTGAACTGGTGTTAATGGTGCTCTGAAGCAAAATTGTGCAGCCAGCTTGGAATTAATACTTCAGTTAATTTGCTAGCAGACCAAAGACTTTGAATTTCTTCATCATATCTTCCTAATAATATGATAACTAAGGTAGCTTTTTCCTAACAATTATCATTTTATTTTTAAATCAGCCTTCATAGTATCATTAGCCTGCTTTTGGGTCCTTTTTCTCCTATTTCATCCTTCCTTTTTTTAACTTTCTGGAAAATTGTACGGTGACTGGTCTCACAGTGATTGTCACATCTTACCTTTGTCACAGCACAGACAGAAATAAAAAGGGCAGACACTTGTAAAACACCAAAAAGGCACACTTAGAAAATAAAGTTGCTCCATGCCCTTGTCCCCAGTCCCTCTCCAGCTCTCCTGGAGCCCCCTTAGGCCCAGAAGGGGCTCTGAGCTTCCCCTGAAGCCTTCTCCTCTCCAGGGTGGACACCCCCAGCTCTCCAGCCTGTCACATATTCAGCCTTTTGTCACCTTTGTTTTGCTGTGGCATCTCAGGACAACTGGGCAGGACCCAGCACAAGGACCCTCTTCCTTTCCTCCTACAGGCTGTAGCTTGAAGAATTCAGCAAGGGAGCTTTCACTGCAAAAATCCGTGAGTTCCTCGGGGAGCAGGTGGTATTGCTGTCAAAATTATTATTTTGGGCAGTAAAATGAGCGACACAGGAATCAACTCTGCGTGTGCCTGAGCTCCCCTCTGCTGCCCCGCTGTGCAATATTTAATAATCCATCCTGACACCACGAGGCCCCTTTGATGTGGCAGGGCCGAGGCTCTCCTCAGGGTTTGCTTTAGCAGCTGTAATGCTCTGCAGACCGGGATGAATTCTGTCCCACTGCACCTTCTCCCCCCAAAACGTTCCTCCCGGCTTTTGTTCGCTCCCGTTCGCTGCGGCTCCGTCGGCGTCGGCCAAGCATCACTGGGGGAATGGAAAACAAATAAAGCACAAATATCGTTTTGCTCTGCAGTGCAGCACTTCAGAAGAGACAAGTTTCTGTGAGCCATTGGTTCTTTGAAAGTATAGAGTGTGCTGCAATGACAAATGTACAGCTTTGATGTTTCCTGCTCCGCTCGCCCGTGACATTGTAAATCAGTGTTTTGCTTTCTCGTACTCCATCATTATTAAACTTGGTGTAACTCTGGTGTAGACAAGCTCCTGAAAACCACGTGTGTCACTCTGCTCTCCTGTGCCCCAGGGGAATTATTGTGCTGGAAAACAGCAGCTACATTCTGGAGCCATTGGAAGGTGCTACAAGCGAACACAAGATCTACCGAGCGGAGAATCTGAAAATAGCCCCGGGATCCTGTGGCCACCAGCTGGACATCCCTGCCACGGGGGCTGCTGCCAGTGCCACGTCACAGCACTCTCCAGCTGCCAGGGTAGGTGGCTGATGTGCTTTTATGTGCCTGGTTGGCAGCATTTCCATATTACTGCCCACCACAAGAGTCTCTACTGAGCAAAACCTTAACCCACATCATCGACTTCCCTTGGTGCCATCTGCTGACGTGCAGCCTTGAAATTATTTGTTAAAGCTTTATTACTTTCCCTGGACTCTCTGTGCATAACTTTGCTTTTCACTTCCTTTTCAACACAGAAAGGTTTATGGGTTCATATTATGGTCATGTGTTTTGGTTCTTGTATGGTTATAACCAGCATTTAAGGCTCCCTAAGAATACTGAGTGATGTCTGGAAATGTTCTTGCCCTCCCAAGATGAAAGAGAACATCATGGTTGGGAAACTTTGCTAATACCAGGTTTGGAACCTTTATATTTTAGTAGCAAAATCTCTTATGCAGACAAAACAAATTCTCAGCATATTATTTTACAGCTATATTATTGGAGCTGCTGTGATGTTGAAATGTACTTCATGTGAGATGCATCTAGCTAAGGGAAATTAGAAAATTAAATGAGCCAAAAACCAAGAAGAGGAAATGCTGTAACAAATTCATCTGCATATTGGATAAGGATTGTAGAAAAGGCTGGGTGAGGTGTCCAGGAATTATATAATGATACAAATCTGCCATCAGCATTTATTGAATGTCACATATGGGGATTTGTGCTTGCGTGTACGACTCAGGCTTTGCATCAGGTCCATTGGTAAGGAAAGCAACCTAAGTGACATCTCTAGATATAATTATGGAATGGAATTAATTTATTTTACATTTTTAGGAATATTACATCTAGAGCATTAGCCTTTGCATGTAACATTATAAGAATTAAGTGTATTTCTAAAAGCATGTGTGGGTGGAAAACATTGGAAATACAATTTTATTAATGTTTTTGACTGAATTCCACTGAAGTAGTCAACGTAATGAAGAAATAAAATGTGTGTGTGTGTAACAAACTGACACAATCAAAGCCATTTTATTATTACCCTTATGGTTCTCCTATTTTGCTGGTGGCTTCAACTGTATCTCAAATTTCACTTTAAATATCTGAAAAATATTTTTGCTGTGGTTCAGTGGAAATAATTATAAAGCCTGCCAACAGTCACATCATATGGATAGGTACAATATATTTAATGAGTAAGTTGGTTAAGCTTCTAATGTAGGACTTTTGAAAGCTGTCAAATGTCGTGTGTGGAGTGAGTTTTCATATTTCAGTGTTGTCACTGAGCAGCCTGCCAGTGGGCACGTTGAATAAAGATGACCTGCAAAGTGGGGAGTCATAAAGCTGCTCCAAATCACGCTGGGTGACAGAATTAAGCAGAAATCTGGTCTAAGGTTCAGGGCATGATGAAAATATTTGGCTTCTTGACAGGTCTGGGGGAAGATTTTTGTTTGGTTTTATCCCCCGACCCTTCACTCAACCACCTACACGAAATTCTTACTGAGCAGAGCTGAATTGTGAGATCCAGGTATCACCAGGGGCCTTTGGGTTAGATGCAAGTACAGATGAAGGATGGGACAAGCAGCAGACTCAGCTCCCCAGAACCACCCAGGAGCTCCAGTGGAGCAAGGCAGGAGATGCAGAGGGTGTTGCAGCCAGGCTGGGCCCCGCTGGAGCGGGGTCTCTGTGAGTGCTGGCTCATTTCCTGACTCACTGGACCCTCAAATGCCCAAGGAGCATTTTCCAGCTGAGCTCCACTGAGGCAGGACCCTGCAGGATGTCTGGTGTGTAGGACACACCCTGCAGTAGGGAATTTTCTTTGTAGCACAAAGAAAAAAAAGCCATTTTGGCGGTGCTGGTGACCAGGACCAGGCAGGTGATCTTTTAGAGCATGGAGAGAGGCAGCACCACTGCAGTGCCCATCCAAGCCATGCCAATTCCCAGGCAGGGAAGGCTGAGGAAGGGGTACAGCTGCTGGGACAGCAGGTTTGTGGCAGGATCAGGTGTGGAAGAAGCAGAGGAGAGAGCCAATGGTCAGTGGAACAAAGCCCATTGTCCCCCAACTCTCATGGCTGTCACTGACTCTTCATTTCAGTTCTGAAGGATTAACTCAGCAAAGGGGTTGTGCATTGATGCAGCTGGCTGCAGAGAACAAGCTGGAAGAAGCCATAATTAGGTATATTTCAATAAATATTGTATCCTAGGAATTCACATAGCCTTTGGGCAAATCTCAGGAACAGGTTTGTTACGCAAGTCAGTCACCAGAGGCTTATGTGATTTTTATACCTGCTAGCCAATTTCTCTCCAGCTCACTGCAGTCCAAACAGTTTTACTCTTGGTAAGAGGGAAATGTTTTAAACTGCCTGATGTAACAGTGCTCTCCTTGTTCCTCTGAACTCAGATTTTCCTGTATCATCTTTTCTTCTTCACTTGGAGGAGGATGAGAGGCACCTTGGAGATGCATCTCTTTAGGACCCCATAGGAAATTTCAGGATGGGAGAGTTTTAGTGTCTGAGAGATGGATTCCATCACAAACCACAGCCACATAACTGTTTGCCTTTTGTGGCACCTCACTCATGTCTGAGTGACATCACACCCAGTAGCAGAAGTTTTAAAAGAATCTGCCTCAGCTCATTTGCCAGAGCCCCTAATAAGTGTAATCCTGTCAAGTGTTTGCATCCTTGATGTTTAGTTCACTAACAGCAGCTTTTACTCTTCTCTCCATCCACAAATACGGTCCAAATGAAACTTTTTTCCAAGTTATTGGAGTTGGCAACACTATTAAATATTAGTTTGAAAGTCAGATACTAAAGATTGCATCGCTCACTTTTCCTCTAATTCTTGCAAAACATCAAAATCATTAATCTGCAGATAATGAAGAGGGACAGTTGATAATGTGAAGAAAACTTTGTGAAATTTGGCTGGAAGGAGATGTCCAGCACTGGCTGTGCTTAGGGGACCTCTCAGTTTGCCTTGGAGCAGTTTTCCTTGGAAAGCTTTAGTCATGTTTTGGGTTAAAGAGCTTTGCTGCAGCTCAAGACATCATGGTCAGTTGTAGGTCAGACATCTGTTTGAGCCCTCTAAGTTCTGGCAGGAAGATCAGATATTCTGCTGAGACCTCTTTCCCCTAAATGTCCTGGTCCAGACACAAGGAAGGAATGATAGGATAGATTCTGCTGCTGTAAATCACAGAACTTTTACAGGCATTAACAGGTCACTTAAATTTAGGGTAGCCAAGGAGCTGTGACATGTTTTGAACTCTTACAAAATCACTTCACTCTCCTCAGTGATTTTGTTTTTTCAGTTAAGCATTACGATTCTTTTAGACCTGCATTTTATGTGAATATGCAGATACAAAATTAAATGTGTGCCTTCAATTTTTCAAGTATTAATTTGCTTCCCCGGACACTGACAGTCGGTTCTGCTTTTTTTTATTATTTTTGGGTTTTTCTTCCTACATAATTTATCAGTTGACTGCTTCACCTCTTCTCTGCTTCACTCAGTATCCTTTTATCTCTCATTTTTCTTAGTAACCAGTTTGTCTATTGTGTGAAATGTTTGTTAGAAGTTACCTCATCCCCCCCTTGAAACGTGCCTTGGAAGTAGCAAAGGTCTTTCTGCTAGAGGGGATATTCTCCTGTGAGGAAAGATAACTCAAACGTTTCAACTGCAGAGAGCTGAAAGGTTCAGAGAGACTTTGCACCACTCTCCTGCTTTCTGTGATCAAATCCCAGGAGGTTTTGTAAGGAAAACTTCCATGAGGAGGAGGAGGAATACACTACAAATCTGTATGTAGTAAAATCTTAGTAAAATGTGGGAAACCTGAGACACTGTGTATTTCCTCTTGCAAGCACTTTGTTGTATCAAGGCTGAAAACAAAAGAAGATTTTCATGGTTTTTTGACAGTACAAGAGGGAGACTCTGAAGACAACGAAGTACGTGGAGCTTGTTATTGTGGCAGATAATCGTGAGGTAAGGAACTGCAAAATAAAAAGTTATGTGAGCAGGGGAGGGGCAGCTCAGTTCAGTTACCATGGTGCTGCAAATAAGGTGCTAAAATGATGGTTTTCTGTGGTAAATCATCCTCCCTAATTAGACCTGAGCAAGGAAGGCATTATTAAGATAGGACAACAGTGATACTCAGTTGCAAAATTTCTTGGAATACTTCGGAAGGAGTTTGAAATAACGGTGTCAGTATGGAAGAAGAGGCAAATATTCATTCTGTGAGCAAGTGAAGTCCTCACTGCCATTCCCTGTGCCCTCAGTGGGGCTGTCAGTGCTTCTGGAGCAGTGCTTGGCCATCACATTCCGTGGAGCACGACTGCCTTCCTGATGGTTTGCAAAGGGACCTTCAAATACCCAGCACTGGCTGTAAAAATGTTCCAGTGAGCTGAATGGGAAAAATCTGAATCTTGCCTTGAATTATTTTGCTGCCTTTTTTTTTTTTTTGTCTCCTTGAACACTGTTACTCAGAGAATTCCAACCATGCTTTGCAAGATCTGCTAAGAGAAGAACTTTTTCCCAAAACATCAGTCCTGAAAAGACCCCTCTGTAACCTTTGGAGATTTTAAAATCTTTCCACGAGAGCCAAAATCCTGTCCCACAGTCTGTGTTTCTTTTGGGGCAGACTGTGGTCCTGTGAATGCAGCAGGAATCTGCTGGTGGATTTTGGCTGCACCCTAATTCCCAAATGTCCCTGACGTGTTGGCTCTTGGGGGGAGGCTCTGTGACATTTGTGCTGCTGGTACATTGATCCTTTCCATTCCAAGTTTCAGAGACAAGGTAAAGACGTGGAAAAAATTAAGCAGAGGCTGATAGAAATTGCAAACTACGTTGATAAGGTAAGAAAATGAGGATTGTTTCCCTTTTCCCAACCTTACCACACTTTCTGAAGGATGCTGAAGGAGCTAATCCTGCAGCTTTCCTGGTACTCCAGTATTTCAGAGCAAAGCTTCTCTCCAACCAGGAAAAGCAAATTTAAACCTTTCATTTACTTTTTGATACAGTAAGCCATGAGCTCTGCTCTGCTGTATAGGGGATGTAAAGATCTGTTCCTAAGAAAAAGCCCAATTTAGCCCAAGGATTTTAATCACCAGGGAAGAGGGTGGGGATAATCACCTATAGAACAGCCTATAGAAAAAAAGAGGATTGTTTTTAAGAGAAATGTGGAGAACAAAGTCATTTGCAGCAACGAGGGAAGGCCCAGTTGTAAGGCCAACAAAGGCCTGTGAAAACACAGTTAATGATGTGTAATCCAAGGAAGATGGCAGAATTAAAAAATAAGGAAGCAGATTTGATGGCTGAGTGAGAGCAATAAGAGAGAGACACACACTGGATTTTTTTTGGTCTTGAAATAATTCCTTGACAGTAAACAATAAAGGCTAAGAGTCCCCTAGAGTGGTTTTTGAACAAATTAGAGTTTATTTGTCTTGGGCTGTATGGCCAGATAATATTAGGACTCTAGTAGTGAAATTATAACTGAGAGTGTCTTAATTTATCTGAGAACTTATCAAGTGATACTTCAAGGGCAGTAGCTCAAGGAGAAGCATTCCTGATTAAAAACAAGCTGCTGAAGACACCTCCACCTCATCCATAATTGTCTTGCTGACTTATTGCCAGAGGACAGGTGTTTATATGTTACCTGCTCAAAATCAATTTTGCACATTGTAATATATTTTTTATTTCATGCTTAATTTATGCTCAGCAAATGCTGGAGTTATGCAAATGACTGGAATGCATAGAAACAAGACAAAGATCTACTGGGTGTTTTCCTCAGCCTGTCAAGCAAATCTGGACTTGATCAGTCCTTGACTCCTTCCCCACATTACTCCCACATTAGAGCTGTTGTCGTGGCTCTGCCAACGTCGCTGGGGCTCCCCTCTTGCTGCTGGGGGAACAGATAAAATCTCTTGGTTTTATCTGCTCTGTGCAAGACTCAATGAGCCTGGCTCATTTTCAGCTATTACTGTGAACCACAGAACAGCACAGCACAGTTCCTCTCCCTCTGGAATTGGATCTGTGCCATGCAGGCTGGGGCAGCCCTGGGAGAGTCATCTGCCACGGCCAGGAGCTCCTTCAGAGCTGAAGGACATGGGCAGGGAGTTGCAGGGTTGGGTAGGACAGGGAGAAGCAGGAAGTCCCTGGATCTCTTTGGATGCCTTATGGGTATTGAGTTGGGTCAGAACTGCTTTCTGGGAGTCTTGGGAATATTTTGTCTGAGTCCTGTCAGGTGTTTTGCCCCGAAGAAGAAATTGTTTTAACCTCTACGAGAAAGGTTCATTATGTTTTTATTGAAATACTCTAATCTGAATATTCTAGTCTGAAATGTTTTTTAGACACATATTTCCTACTTTTCTCTTCTCCTTAGTTCTACAGGCCACTAAATATCCGAGTGGCCCTGGTGGGAGTGGAAGTGTGGAATGACATGGATAAGTGCTCCATTTCCCAAGACCCTTTCACCAGCCTGCACGAGTTTCTGGACTGGAGAAAGCTCAAACTCCTCCCTCGGAAAGCCCACGACAATGCACAGCTGATCAGGTGGGCTTGACTCTGCATTTGATACCTGCCAGGATTTGGGGGATTTCAGGGATTTCAGGGATTTCAGGATAGCTGTACTGAGTCCTTCCCCAGCTGCTGAGCTGTTGGAAGGAGCACCTATGCTCCTGAGGGTTTGCCTTTCCCCTCTGCAAACATCAAACCCAAAAACACTGCAGGGCCCTGCAGCAGATGCTCCAGGTGAGTTTCCTTTCCCAGCCCAGGTACTCGAAGCCTGTCCTGAGTACAACTCGTGTAGAGCAGTAGGTTGTATCAGCTCCTGCACACTCAGGGTATGAATTTACAACCAGTTTAAACTGGCCTCAGTCTAAATTGTCACTGAAAAAGACAGTCCTGCTTTGACCCTAATGTGAAGCCTATTTCTTAATGAAAAGACCTCAGTATGCTTTAAAATGCTGTCCAATTTAGACAATTCATTTCCATTCATGATTTAAAAATTAACCACAAACGTATTTTATCCTGCTGCTTTTTCTTGGAATAAAGTAACTGAGTAAAGGTCCCTGTCAACCCAAACCAGTCTGTGGTTCTGTAAAAGTAAAAACACTCTTAAAAAAAAAGGTAAGAGGAACACTTCTTTGTTGGATAGGTATTATTTTGATCAATTGACTATTCTTTATACTGAGAAGATAAACACACCTGATGTCTCAGTAATTAAAAGGAGTTATTTACTTCTTACATTACCCGAATAAGAATAAATTGAGCCTTTCCAAACTGTCCCTCCTGAGAGATTTGATTGCTCTACATGTACAATAACACTTTGTTTGAAATTATTGCATTCAAGGCCGTGCATCATCCCGAGTAGCACATAAACTTCCCCCTGCATTACAGTAACCCTTCTTTGAGTTAGAGACATTATTTTTATGCTTGCACTCCTCCTCCCAACTTCAGTCAGCAGAAACAAAGAAAGGGAAGGAGGGTCCTGTTGCAGCAGTAAAAACAAAGGAGGGTGATCCAATGGAGGTGATCCAGTGGGGGAGATCCCATGGAGGTGATCCAATGGGGGTGATCCAATGGGGGTGATCCAATGGGAGTGATCCAGTGGGGGAGATCCAGTGGGGGTGATCCAGTGGAGGTGATCCAATGGGGATGATCCAATGGAGGTGATCCCATGGGGACAATCCAATGGGGGTGATCCAGTGAAGGTCATCCAATGGGGATGATCCAATGGAGGTGATCCAATGGGGGTGATCCAATGAAGGTGATCCAATGAAGGTGATCCAGTGAAGGTGATCCAGTGGGGGTGATCCAATGGGGTTAATCCAATGGGGTTGATCCAATTGAGGTGATCCAATAGGGGTGATCCAAGGGAGGTTATCCAATGGGGGTGATCTAATGGAGGTTATCCAGTGGGGTTGATCCAATGGAGGTTATCCAGTGGGGGTGATCCAGTGGGGATAATCCAGTGGGGGTGATCCAGTGGGGGTGACCCAGTGGATGTTCCAAGAGCTGGGACACTGTGGTTCAGTTCAGCTGAGTCAGCACAGCCCACCTGGGCTTTCCATTGCTTTAGACCTGCAAATGTGAGGAGCAGGAATGGGGCCTTTGTTTGAGATTGGCAGAAATACAAAACTGGGACAACGGGGAGGCATCTTGGCATTGACTGGTGACTCTGTGTCTCCTCTCCCCCTCCTGCAGCGGGGTGTACTTCCAGGGGACCACCATTGGCATGGCTCCCATCATGAGCATGTGCACAGCAGAGCAGTCTGGAGGGGTCGTCATGGTAAGTGGGGCAAGCACAGCCCTCCAGGTGGCCCAGCTGGGGTGACACCACATCAGGTTCTGCAGTCCTGAGTCCTGAACCACAACGTCAGCCCCATCTGTCCCATTTTCCATCTCTCTGTTGTTTATATCCCCATTCAGATTGCTTGTAAATGATAGTTTCCATAGTGAAGAAAACCAAAATATTGCATTGAAATATAGCAGGGCCTCTTTGCAAGGAGTTTATACCTCTAATTGTTATTGACCCAGGTGCTGAGGTGCTGTGAAGGAAGAGAACCAGAAGATGTATTTGTTATACACTTGGGTATACTTGTGTTACAGGCAGCAGCAGTCTATCCTGAATCTTTTATTATATTGATTTTATTCTGTATTTATAGAGTTTCCTGTGTTAGGCCTTATTTTCCATCTTTGCAGCAGTGGTTTTATTGCATTGCCAGACAGTGAGAACAAACAATGGCAGCATTTATTCCAGCTGAGTCTCTCCCAGGGTATTACTGTTGTTGTTAGATGCAAGACATGGTGAACACACAAGCAAACATCTTGTCCAATTTCTGGAAGGAGTTCTGATGTATTTTCTTTCTGATTTTTTCTTTTTTTAGATTTCAATTTTACAGTGTTTTGTGCTAAGACGGAGGGAAGAAGCTTTAAAAGAGAACAATCAAATCACATAATTTGGGAAAAGTTGTGTCAAAGCTGTAGAAAAGACAAAGCTTTCAGGCTCTTGGTAGCTTGAGAAGCTGAGTCTGTAACTGCTGTCTGTAACAATTATTCACTGGGTACCTGGGGGAGAGGTACTAAAGGAAAAGGAGGAAAAAAGGAAGAAAGAGCTGTAGGAGTCTCCCAGTGCACCCCCAAGTCTTGGTAAAGGCACAGATGAGGCAGACAGCCCCACTTTACCCATTTGACTCAGCCCTGCAGTCACTGCTTTGGCTTTAGCTGCAGTCAGAGATGCCCTCAGTTATGACTTTTTTGTCCTTTTAATTTTTAGCATAAGATTTAAAACACTCCACAGTGTAATTTACTGCCAAGTCGGTTCTCTTCACTCTGGAAACTGTCACTTTAAAGAGAAATAATTACAAATAGTTCATTCCAGTAACAAGAAAACTGGAATCAGCATTTCTTTAGAACATTCTCATAGAGAGGAGACTGATTTATATGTCCAGGAGAAAGCCAGGGTCTGTGGATGAATCCTGGGCCAGGCTGAATCTTCTGTCATGGAGGGGAGCACGATGTTACCCAGACACTCAGTGAATTTAAGCTTTTGAGGTGCAAATTAACTTGAAACTTGCACAGAATAACCAGAAATGTTCTCCAGCTCTTTAAGCAAATCCTCAAAAAGGAGCCAAGTCCAAATGAAGCAAACACTCACCCCAAAACCCAAAAGTGCAGCTGCCCAACCATCCCCTGAGTTAGCAAAGGCTAATTCAGGCATAGACAAAACATATTTATAAATATTGGTATCTGTACCCTGGCACAGATGCCCAGGGAAGAAGTGGAGCCCCCACTCCTGGAGGGATTTAAAAGCCCTGTGGATATGGCACTTGGGGACTTGGGGCAGTGGTGGCCTTGGCAGTGCTGGGAATGGTTGCAATCCATGTTCTTAAAGGTCTTTTCCAACCTAAAAGATTCTGTGATTCTGTGAAAGAATGAATCACTCTTAGCCTGGGAAGGTGAGGGGCTCAGGTTTCTCAGCACTTCACAAATGAACATTTGGCCAACCTCGTAATTCAGCCAATTTCTTACCCATCCCACCCCCAGCACTCAACACCAAAAGCTCCCACACTCTAAAACCTGTTCTGGAAGAAAAGGCAATGAGAGACTGCGTAAGAAATGACATTTGAATACAAAATCTGGAGTGACTCTTGTCTGATGTGATTTTCCTGGTTCTTTTTGCAGTTAGTCAGCTCTGCTTTATGATCTAAATTCCTCTGTCATGCCTCCCTGGGAGCCTGCCTGTCTCTTTTCTATAGGGCTGAGTTCTCTCAGTGGGTGACACCCTGTCTCCCATTAATTTTCAGAGGAACTCAAAGCAGGCAGAGCAGCCATGTGAGTGTGAGAAGCTTTAACAAGACCTTTATCATTTCATTTTCCTGTGAAGTTTCTGTAGTGTCATAGAAAAACCAAAGAGAAGTTGACATTAAAGCAAGTCTTTGACGTGATTCAGTCTTCATTCTTCTGTTTCCAAAGGTTGCCCACTGAATTCATGGATTTAAAAGTAAAATATTTCTGAGAGAAGAGGAAGGTGGCTTTTTATGTGGGCAGATAGTGATAGGGCGAGGGAGAAGGGTTTTAAACTTACAGAGGAGAGATTTAGATTAGGTATTAGGAGGAAATTGTTCCCTGGGAGGGTGGGCAGGCCCTGGCACAGGCTGCCCAGAGAAGATGTGGCCATCCCTGGATCCCTGGAGGTGCCCAAGGCCAGGCTGGACAGGGCTTGGAGCAGCCTGGGATGGTGGAAGTTGGATGATTTTTGAGGTCCCTTCCAATTCAAACCATTCTGTGACTCCCTGAACCGAGTGAACACACACTGGAAGTACCAGGAGCAGGGCATTTGCCTGTTGGAGCTGTAGGTGACAGTATTTAATTATTAGGATTTGATTGAAATCCCAGTGGAATGAAGCAGAATTCAGCTGAAAGCAGCTGCATGTTTTGTGCAACAGCTTATAATGTCTTAACAGTAGATGGTTGCTTATTCAGTGGTTGTGAAATGTGTTTGGTAATGACTTTTACTGCTCAAGTTAACTTTGAAAGACCCTGGTGGAATAAATCAAAGTCACATTGCTATTCATTTCTTCAGTCCTTGTGATACTTAAACGGCCTCAGTATCAAATGGAACATGTCACTGTTTGTTTTGATAATCTTCATTTATGCTGTCTTCAAATAACCTCTTTTGCTGAGGCATCACATTCCTCCTTTTAAAAACCCTCTCTAGAAGCTGATAAAATTGCATTCCAAGTGGATCTGAGCAAGTAATGAGAACCGCATGGGCTGGAATAATTGTTTGCCTATTCAAGTCCCAAATTACATTTCACATCATTTATTGCTCCACTTCTGGAGTGGACTGTGTGAATCCTTGTTTTTAGTTTTAGTTGACAGCTTCAGAGTATTCAGAGAAATATAATCACTGCTCAGTTAGTGGAGGAGATACTGGAAAAATAAAGCAAGTCTGAGCTCAATTTGCTGTGTGTCTGTGTAGCTCAGTGAGGGTTTTCTGTCTTGACCAGATAGCCTGAATTTCAAGGCATCATCCAATGGGTCAGTGGTAAATTATATGGAATTATTTTGCCATTTTCTTAATCTTCAGCCCTGCATTTTTTTCTATTTGAGTGAGAGGTTGTGCTCTTTTTATGACATCAGGTTCAATTACACTGAATTCTCCAACTATTCCATCAATTACTGTGTGCACAAAGATAAATCCATCTGTATCAGACCAGTATCTAGATATCTCATTATGTAGGTGTTGTGCAGGACAAACAGTACACAAACTGGCTGTCACGAGATTTTTATATAAAAATTTTAAAATTCAGGAAAAAGATTTTAAAGAGAGACATTTTGTGAAAAGCTAAAATTCTTTTGAGTTGATTCCAATTGCAGAAGGAGCAGTTTTGTCTGTTCAGAATGATTGTATTCTCCTCTTGATTTTGTTTGCCATTTGAGAAATGATTTACTAAAAATATTAGCCCAGACAGATGAAAGAAGAAACTCTTAAATCTACCCCAAGTCATGTATTAAGGCCTCCATTAGCACACAGATAATGTTTTAGACAGTTTTACCTTTCACTTCTTTTCAGTCTGGAGTTTGGCTTAGATGATGCTGAAAGAGTTATTTAAAGTGAATATATTCATGCACGCTTCTAGAGCAGGCAGCTGTACACAGTAATTCCATTTACTGACTGATAAATAGTGGAGCATGCATTTATATTACATGTTTATGCCTTCAGGGAAAGCTTTCTTACAAGTGTAGTGGATTTTTTTCCCTCAAGGAAAATGATCAGTGTGGAAAGGTCTCTTACAAGTGGTTAAGCCAAAACATCATTTTGATCAGCAGCCTGTAATCAAATCATGCAGTGAATTTATCAGAAATGATTGTCCCAAAAATCAGCATTTAAACATGGATTAATGTTAAAATTTCAAACTGACACTTTCAACATTTCGAGTATTTAGAGGTTAATAAGAGGCCATGGAAGATTTTGGCTTGCTTTGGCCTTTCATTTTATAAAGGAGATTTTTAAAGGTTCTTGGTTTTTCTCAAAAGGTTTGTGAGATCTTGGACATTCTGATATTAAAGAAAAAGTCTGAAGCAAATTAAACAGACTGAGTGAAATCTCTTGCTGCATTTTTAATTTGCCTCCTGACACGAAGGGTCTTCTCACTTCTCCCTCACCATACTCATCCTCACCTATAAATTATTGCCCTTTCCAGCACTCCATGTCTGGTGACCTCTCTCTGCCACTGCTGGGACCTGGCAGTTTGGGGGATTTCTTGAACAGCAGAATTTTAAGCCCCAATAAAGAGATGTTCACAGCTGCTCAATGGTTTCAAATGTGGAAATAATGGGGAACCTGGGTGGCCAGAAAGGCTGTCCTGAAATTCCCACTCTGCCCTCTGCATGGATGAATTTAAAACTGAGTTTCTTTAACAACTCAGCAACTACAGCTGCTAAACTTATAAAACATTTCAGAGGACAGGCAATAGGGCCTTAGAGAGGGAACGTGTGCCTTGAGTTGGGTTTATGTGCTGAATTGACTGGTTCTCCTGTGGATTATTTTTTTTTTGAAGGATCACTCAGAAAACCCTTTGGGTGCAGCAGTGACGCTGGCTCATGAGCTGGGGCACAATTTTGGGATGAATCATGACACACTGGAGAGGGGCTGCAACTGCAGAGCATCCACTGAAAAAGGGGGCTGCATCATGAACCCCTCCACTGGGTAAGTGCCAGGCTGAGACTGGCAAGCTACACAAGCTACAGCTACAGTGGGACATCTGTGGTTTCTTTTTGTGCCTCAGGAACATTCAAAGGTAAAAAAAAAATAAAAAGAAAATATTTTTCAACACCTGTTAAATCTTGTTGCAGTTATCCTCCTCAAGCTGAAAAAATTAAATGTTATCAGAGCACAACCTGTACTATTGCACCTTTCTATTTCCAGGTGAACAATGTGAGAGACAAAAATGCTGTAAGCAACTGGGTAATTTAAAAAAAAAAACCAATCCACAACAAAACAAACTGTGTTGCAAGTGTTAAATCAGAATTTCACCTTCTCTCATCTTGCCAGCTGAGCATCAGTCACAACAGGAAATGAGCCAAGACTGAGATGAGTGGGTAGGAAATTCAGTAATGCAGGAAATTCACCCTTAGACTCTCTGCAAACTCTTTGTCTCGTGCAGAGCAGGTTTTTGGTTTTGCAGAAACTTTTGTTGTAAGTGTGGAGCACTTTCAGCATGTGAGAAAATTCAATCTACAGGGTCGGTGGGATTAAGGCTGTTCTGTGTCCAGAGGGACATCTTCCAAGAGAAGAAATTAGAAATGTGGGAAATAAAACCAGTGAGCTTGTTGTCACTTCTGTGCGTGCAGGGCCAGGAGCTGAGCTCGGTGGTCCTGGTGGGGCCCTTCCAGCTCGGGATGTTCCCTGGTTCCCTGCCAGTACTGAAGGGTGGCTCTGCTGCTGGCAAAGGCTCCGTGCCAAGGGACAAGAGTGTTTTGTAGGCACTGAAATTTCAGGCACCCTGGGCAGAGTGAGCTGTCACTGCCTGCAGGGCTGTGTTTTAAATTCCTGTTGAAACTGAAGGGTATGAGGAATGAGTTCTCCATGTCCCTGTTCAGAGTGGGACTGAGAGGATTAAATTGAAGTAAGATTTCCCAAAGCTCTCTGATGGTAAGACTGGGCCAGATGCAGGAGTTAAACTGCCTGTGACTGGATCCCAGTAAGAACCAGTGAGGCAAATATCTGCCAGCAGTGCAGGTACAGCTGGATGTGCCTTAGGACAAGAGGATGCTCTGGATGTTCTCTGATGTCCCTTCCAGCTCCAGCCTTCACTCTGCGTGCTAAAAGTTCATCTGTTGCTTAAAAACCTCTTCTGGGAATTGTGAGCAGCTCTGCCTCTGCCTTTTCCAAGACTGCAGGTTTCTGGGAAAGGAGGGGAGAGGCCAGGGAGGGTTGGGCAGGGTTGCTGCCTGCTGGTCAGCCCAACAGCAGCCTTGGAGCCCCTTCAAAGGCAGAGCTGTCACCCTCCATCAGGGCAGAAATCAGGGTTCTGGCCAGAGGCCAAGCACAGCAAGCTGAGAGACAAACAAAAGAGAGTTGTGAGAGTGGAGGAGACTGAGAGGGATTTCTACAGTCTGGAGAGGAAAAATAACTCATCTCTTTTGAGGCAAGAGGTGGTAGTTATCCCTGTGGAATTGCATCCTGCCCAGGTCAGGGCTGCGGGCACACTGTGGGGACAGAGTGAAGTGGGAGAGGGCTCTGAGCTGAGGTGGTGGTGAGCAGTGGGCAGGCAGGGCTGGGCTCTGAGCTCTGAGGGAAACATTCCAGCTCCTGTCAGCTCAGCTGAGTTACTGGTTCTGCATCCAGCTGCTCCACTTTGCAATAAACGCAGGGATGCTCTCAGGACAGAAATTTCTGGGCACTTTCTGAACTCATCTGGTGAGGGGGACATTAAACAGCTCCTTCCTCGTTCCTCCTTCACGCTGGAGTCCCTTGGGTGTGTCTGCTCCTGTCCTGGGTGCTGGGTGTGCCAGTCCAGACACGGGGCTTGGGCTGGCTCAGGGCGAGGTCAGAGCACGGCTGTGCCCTCTGTGTGTTCCCCAGGAGAGGAGGAATTGGATATTCCACCCCTCATCCCTCGGGGACGGCTCCAAGCAGCTCGGCTCTCCCGTGGGGTTGCTGTAGCACCTTCCAGGCTGAAGGCTCTGCCCACCCCCAGCACCCCACAGGTTTGGGCAGGGGGAGTCAGCCCCACGAAAAAAGGCCCTCTTTGGATTTTCAGCAGACTCTGCATTCAGCTCGTGCCCGAGGAAGAGCTGTGGCCTCACAGCCCTGAGCAGGATGATTGTTTGCACTGATTATTGATTTAGAAATGGAAACTTCAGCTTTGGGTTTATAGCCTTAGGCTTTATCTTGACACCGTGCTGTCAGTCTGGGATGAATATTCCTGGAGAACACTCCATGCCTTGAGCCAAGCTGCATCTCACCAATTTTAAATTAACACTTTGAATATTTAATTACCCAGCGTGTCTCACCAATAGCAATATTCCCTCAAGCACCATTATTGAAGGAACACTGAAAAGTTTTCCTTTCTGGAAGTGCTTTTTGTTAAGAGAAGGCCAAATGAATGTTCCTTATGTCAAATGCACTCTGGAAATAGCCAAAAAATCAAAACTTAGAGAATCCCATGTCCATTTAGAGAGACAGCCTGCTCTCAGTGTACTCACTGCACTGACTCTGTGCTTTTCTAATCAGTTTAAGGTAGATTTAATGAGTGGAATAAAAAAAATCTAGCTGAAGTTAGTGTAAAAAGCACTGAGAAGTCCTTAGCTGATGTCTACAAAATATAGGAAATATCTAAATTATAGCAGAAAGGCCTCTGTGAATTTGACTTTGGAGTCATTGGTATGGTTGGTGCACAAAAAGGAATGTTTTAAGGCTGTTGACTTAAAAGGGATTTCATCAATTATTGTAATTTCTTTCAGTTCTTCTGTTTCAGTCTTTGAAGAGGTCTTGGAAATTATGTCTTGGTGGAAAAAACCCTCCAGGGATCAGGGTGGAATTTAAACTCTGTTGGACCTATCCTTTAATCAGCTTCCTATAGTTTCTATTCTTAAATATACCAGCAAGATGAGCACCAGTTGTGTGTGAGCTACAAATGTCTAAAGACTCAATACTTTAGCAAAATGTATTTTTTATACATGGAATCAAGCACAAAACCCCACAAATTTGTGTCAATACTGGACTTTGAGAGATTCAAATACCTGCTATGAAAATCACACAAATCCTTCTGTAGAAATGGGGGTGGTTCCTACAAAGATACCATCAATAAGGAATATTTAGTACTAAAATTAGTATTTAGTACTACAGAATATTAACATTTAAATATATTTAATATTGATACTAATCATATCAGTAAGGAATATTTAATACACATTGTCCTCTTTTTTTATGCATCTGTTATAATGATATTCCTATAGTTTTTAAATTTGTCTTAAATCTGTTGCAAGTGAAAAAGAAGGAATATTAGAGCGATTTGTGAATCTTTTTACTGAGATCTTATTATCTGGAAACTTAGGGACTGGGCTGAGCCAGTGAGGTCACTTCAGTATTCCACTTGTTTTCCAAATATCTCCCCAGACTGTCACGTCTTAGGAGTGAAAATATTCCTCCTGCCAGGGAGATAAATACCAAAGAGTTCTGGTGCAGCCCAAGGCATTGGGCTGGATTTACACCCTTGCAAATGTGAGCAGAATTTAGCACTGCAGAGAAAAATGCTGCCAATTAGCAGCGCTGGTTTGTTTAATAATTTTGGAAATGCAGTTTTAACACGTCCTTCTTCATCAAAATTGAGCACAGGGGCCTCCATGGGGTTTGAAGCCCGGTGAGCTCTCACTGAGAAGTTGAAATATTGAGTTCAGATATGTTTGGGATTTTTTTGCCAGCCTTAAGGGAAGGAAAATTTTGATAGTTAGTGTTCTCCCCTCCTGTAAAATCAAGGGTTGAACTTCCCCTCACCCACTTTGCTGTGCTCTTTTAGCTCCCATCCACACAGGGAACTCGTCTGCAGGGGAATTTGTCCTTCCTTCCCTCCCACTGGGACTGCTCCTTGGTGCCTTTCCATTTCCTCTGCCTAGGTGAGGTTAGGGAGAGCAGGAATCCTCCAAGGCTGGGCAGTTTCACCAGGCCCATTCAGATGCTGATCCTACAGCTGGTTTTTTTCCCTTTGGGATGCCCTTACCTGCAATAACAAAATCCTCTTTCAGTGGCCCCTGGTGGAAGTGTTTCCTCTTCCCAGATTAATTTCTTGTTGCTGGTCCATCCCAGCCAGGGCTGATGGAAATGGCCCCTGGGACAGAGCCATTTGCTCCATCTCTCTTTGCCTTCCCATAGACAAGAGCTGGTGGAAAATGGGGAAAGGGCTGCTCCAATCCCCTTTGCACCTGGATATGGGAATGGTGGAGATTTTTCTCAGGTCTGTCCTACTGCCCTGTACCCCATTGTTTTCTCTATACATTTATTATGAGGTGGAACACCTCACATTGATCTGGAAGGTTCTCCTCAAAGTCCATGATGGAGAAAAGATTAAATAAATGCAAAATAATTTAAAATACTGAGGAAAATATAAATTCTGCGTGGTCTATTGTTTCAAGACATGTAATGAGTGGTAGATATTCAAGAAGGGGAAAATGTGTTGTGTGAGAGAGAATGGCTATTGATATTTGCTTAACAAACTTCTGAAAGAAAGAACATCTCTTGGGAAACTTTTGTTTTCATCTAAGCCCCTAGTAGACCTGGCTTTCCTCTTTTCCAAGAGTTCCAAGGCACATTCTGATTTTCATCCCTTGGTGACACACGGGAAGGTCTGGGCCAGGCACAGGAAGGAGGAAGCAGCTTCTTTAGGATACTTCCCCACACAACAACTCCCCTTTGTCTCGCTCCTTCTGTGTGATGCTCCTTTTGAAAAGTCAAGAATGAATTGAACCCCTCTGCCTTTCTTTCCCCCGCCCCATTCTTCTCTTTTATCTTGTGTTCCCATTTCCAATTTTCACAGCTAGAATTTAGCATCTCTCTGTGTTTCTGTCTCACTCAGATTTTAAACTGAATTTACTCAGATAAATATGACTGTAAGTGTTACAGGGAAGCAGGGCTTGGGCTGGGACACTGCTGGTGGAAATTCCTGTTTTGTGTAGTGATGACCATGAGGGGAAAAAAAAGGGGAAATGAGATTAATTTAACCTCTCAACTATAGATTATTATTTTAGAGGATTTTTATGGAATGGTGCCTCACAGGGGAAAAAAAGAACAGCTAATTTTGAGTAATTGCCTTTCAGTACACAATTTCACTTTAATTATTGAGTTTTTGGAGGCTGGGTCTGGGGGAGGAGACCAGTTAGGAACACAGAAAGAGCACAGAGTAGAAATCATACATAGAAAAATACAGGTTCATTTACTGTTGTAATTTGGAGAAGACATATTTCTGACCAGTCCCCAAACCCCCCCGCTATTACCAGTAAATTTTTAAGTAAAATTAAAACCTTTATGTTAGAATTAAAGCAGGCAGACAATGGGAAGCTGCCTATTTGTGAATGAGAGTGAGAGCAAAGGTGATCTGTTAAGACTCAGCTGAGTGACAGTCCCAAATTAAACTAATGGCTCGAATTAAGCACTGCTGAGGAGAAATGGGGGAGAATTAACCATGGGAAGGACCATCAGGTGGGCTTCTTCCAGGTACCACTGAAAAAGAGCCTCGGTACTTAGTGGGTTTTAATTCCCTGCAGGAGCAATTAGATATTCTGCACTGAGCACTGAGTACATCAGTAGTAATTAAGGTGAGATAAAATATTTAAGTGGAAACAGAGTGGCTTTTTCCTGAGCAGCAGTGCCAGATGTCTGTGAGGAGCTCAAAGTGACACCAAGAGTTGCACAGGAGATCCAGCAGATGTGAGCATCTCTGTTTGCCTCCCTGGGGGTGAGCTGGTCCGTGGGTCTGTTGTAGAAGTGGTCCAGGCATCCCTGGGTGAGCTTAGGAAACATTTGCTATTCAGAGGCCAATTCCTGTGCTGTGGGATGTGGGAGAAGTTATCCTTGAAAGGCAGCTCTGCTGCAAGTGAGGAAGAGTTCATTTGATGCTTTGCTTTCATGTGTTAGCTTCAGTGGCCATGGAGGGGTGCATCACACTTTATTTTGTGCTTTTTTTATAAATAAACACCATTTCTGCTGGCAAGGAAAAGCTGGTTTTATTGGCTCCCTTCTATTGACAGCCTCTGGGGTAGCAAATATATTCTCAGACACATTTAAATAGCTATTTATTTGTTTTCTATCTGGCCCTCATTCCCATTTCTTGCTTGTTCCATACTCTGGAAGGTCTTGCTGATTTTCCTGCTGTAAGGGCTCAGGTTCAACCTGTGCAGTGCTCAGACCTGGGAGGTTTCTCTGGAGTTGGTGCTCAGTGCAAGGGCAGGGCTGGCAGAAGCTTTGGCATTCACGTGCAGCTGGTGCTGCAGGAGTCCAGCATCAGACCACTCCCTCTTCCCCAAACCTCTGGGGTCCAAGGAACATCTGGAATATTCCCCAGAGCCACTGTCACAACCTGGATTAGTGAATATTCCTTACTTAAGTGTTAGGTCACAGGTGTGGGAATTGTACCCGTGTCCAGGGTCTCTGTCCAAAACCATCTGCTATTTCTAGTGGAAATATGGGTTTGAGAGGAGAAACTGGCCTGAGCACCCAAAGCCCAACCTGGTTTGCTTCCACCTCTGGTGAACAGGAGCAGCATTTCTGGGAGCTGTGTGAAAATCCAGGTGATGGGAGCCAGGTGATGAAAAGCAAGGTTTGAGCAGGCAGGAGGAGGTAGATTAATGAGGATTCCTCAGGGGTCTGGCTGGCTGGCCAGGAGTGCAGCTCTCCTGAACAGCAGGATTGGCTCAGGCTGGGGGGGCTCAGCAGCTCCTTCCTTCCCCTGGGGCAGTGTCTGGGGGAGCAGCACCCCGTAACTCAAGGGTTCACAGCTGCTGGCCTTCCATGGAGCTGAAGGTCTGTGCTTCCCTGTGGATCCCTCATTACCATTAATGAGTTTTAGGGCTGCACATCAGAAGCAGGCCAGCGGCAGCAGTGCTGATTTTACACTGCACAAGTGAATATTTGCATCTCAGAGGGTGGCTGAGGGCTCCTGGAGAGCTGCTGGGCTCAGAGGGTTTGGGTCTTGGAGGGTTTTCTGAGGAGCTTTCTTATTTTGTCATCTGCTTTTGTTTGCTTTTTGAACTGCTGGAAAAAAAGTATTTATTTAACTACTTTACGAACATGTAGTTAAATAAATAAAACATAGTGAAAATCTCTTAAGGACAAGTTGGGAAAGTACTAATCACTTGTGCCATTTGTTGTATTAAGTATTAGTTTCAATCACTTTTCTCCTTTTTGAAAAATGATCTCAAGGAAGCAGAACATAAGGTCACCCTCATTTTGGTCATTCAAAGGCTGAACTGGAGTCTGCAGATGTGAAAATATTCACCCTCCAGAGATTTCCAGCACACTGCTCCAGAACACAGCCAGGTATGCCATGAAACCAGCATCAACTTGAAGGAAAAAACACTTTTCCCCAGCACTTCTCCAGATTTAAAAAAAAGAAAAAAAAAGCTTAAAAAGAGACAAAAGGTCAGGGTGAAATGGGAAAGAAATCAGAAATAGAGTGTGGGAAAGGACACTTTATTTTACTGAGTGGTTCTCTGTTTTTTCTTGTGGATGTCTTGCAGCATCTTGTAGCTGCAGAGCTGTTAAATGTTAGATAATCAAACCATTAGTAGTTAGCACAGAATTCCCTGACCCCTCTCAGTCGGTTTCCAGCTCTTCAGACCTCACTCTGCATTTTTCAGTCTGGCAGCTTAGAGCCATTAAACTCTGGAGTCAGCAGAACTATCTGGAATTACCTCTGTTACAATTTGAGGAAAATGAAATTATCTTTCAGATGTAAACAGTTTCTAATTAAACTCTGAAGCTGTTTATGTTTCCAAACCAGTCTGAGCTGAGCTCGGCACAAAGACAGACTTCTTTGTTGTCTTTTTCTTTTTTTAATAAAGTTGATATACTGATGTAATAAATTACTTGTGACAGAGCTAGGTCTGTTGTGCCAGCAGTGCAACTGCTTTTTTTTTTTAAAAAAAAACCTTAAGCAACATATCCCTCTGCCCCAGTAATTTAGCTCATTGCATTCTGGTCCTTCCTTTAGTAGGAAACAGCCACGAGATTACAGAATAGATTTATGTCAGTCTTTCCCTTCACTCCAAGTAGCCCCATGTCTGCAGTGCATTTGGCCTTCTTTTTTTTGTTAATAATTTCCATGCCTGGCAGATATATTTAATTTTTGTGATAAATAAGATCTGCGTTGGAGAATTAGTAGTGTTGGTTGAAATCCATTTAATTTTTCCCAGTCCTTTGCAGGAGTGGGTCACTGTTAACAATTAGCACGCAGAACTGTGGGGCATAAAAAAAAAAAAAAAGAAAAAAGATAATTGCTTTTTATTTAGTTTAGTCTTTCCCATTTCAGTAATGTGCTGTTTGAAGGGAAAATATTTGGCTTTGCTGGTGTATTCTCAAGGAGAACTGGCACAGATTGACAGCATGACTTTGCTGTAAGTGAAGCTGACAAGGAGAGAGGTGACTTCTCAAATGAAAACACATTTTACTCCTGGTGTGATTATTTATAGCAGATACTTAAGGACAAGCAGGGGTTTCTGCCATGAGATGTATCCACTTTTCCTGGCCTGGATGCTGGGATGAGAGAGCTCAGCTGCCTTTTGTCTTGTTGCTGTAATATCCATAGGAAATATAGCTCTGAGAGGGACATTTTTCTCCTGCAGTGCTGCTGTTGCCACGACCCATGAGAACAAATCATATGAGGACATTTCCCTTTATCTTGGCTTTCTGTTTTATCCAAAAAAAAAAAAAAAAACCAAACCCCAAAAAAAAACCAAACCCCAAACTTTTCAACCTGCAGGAATAAATCTGCAGTGCAGTGCATGGAGAATTAAGCACCCAGTGTCCAGTTTTAATTGGTGTTAATGAATTCCAAATTCCTGCCTTAAAAATGGGAGCATACCTCAAAGGGCAAATCCTTGAGGTCACATGAAAGCTCCTTTTTGAACGTGTGTTGCATGCCCAGGAGCACTTGAAGGAATTGATTGCAAGGCTGAACCCCTGTAATTACCTGGTGCCCACAGCTGCATTTGCCACAGTTGTCATGGGAATCACAGAGCCCTTTGTGCCTGGCAGAGATGTGCAAAATGTTGAAAATTTTACCCTGACAATTCCTTCCTGCAAGGTCATTCTTGATCTTTTCTAATGCCAAAGCCTGTCACAGAGTGCTGGGCACCTTTTACTGGGGGGTTCTGGTGGCAGCAATGCAGGGAGGCTCCATTTCAGCCTTTGCCAATGAATGACAGCCCTGGTGATGGGTTAAGATAAAAAACCACCTATTTTAGAGTAAAGGCACTGAAAATGAGGAGGTGAAATACCCTTGGTGTCCTGGAGAGCCTTTCTGTCTGCCTCTTTGAGCAGGGAAATTGTGCTCATCTCCACCCCTGGTGCTCTCCTGGCAGCCAACCACCAGCAGGGGAGAAATCCAGAGTTGGGAGGAAAACTCCCATGGGCTTCAATAAGGCCAGGATTTCATCAGGGTCCACATGGGGATATTTTTTAGATTTATCAAAAGCCTTTCATTCCTGTGAGTGAAAGTTTTGATTTGCTCATTAAGGATCCCTAAGACTTAGATCATGGCTGGGTCCATCCTGTCCTCATGACTTGAAATAATGAAATAAATACAATGTGGCTGCTAATTTTTCTTTTTTCAGCTCTGCAAAAAAGAAAGGGGAAGGTAGAAAAAGTGATTCCTTTTTATTATATATTTAGGATTTTTTTAAGAATTCCATTTCCACTCATCTGAGGTGGTTTAGGTGATATGGGATAAAGAGCTGGGGAAATTCAGACTAAATTCTGGCACTGTTTTTCCTCACTTATCTTTCCTTTGGATCCTCCCAAAGAACCAAAAATTGAGCCATGATCCTCCTGTCTTGGAGTCCTGATTTATTTAGAGCCCGGGCAGTACAGATGTTAAGTGACATCAGTATGAGCCTGTCCCCCAGGTATTTATGATTCCCAGCTTTTTGCAGAGCTCAGATTCTTCTCTCCAGCACCCAGATCTCACCCAGTGGCACTTCCATGCACTTCATCCTCTGCTCCTGCTCTTGCCAGTGGAACAGCTTCTCCACGTGCTCCATCCAAAGGGCTGCTCCTTGGGGTTTGTCTGTGCCAGGAGCTGGACTCGAGGATTCTTATGGCTCCAACTCAGGATTTTCTGTGAAATCCCTTCTCCCTAGCCTGGGTTTCTCCTGGTTGGGTTTAGCCCTGTTTGGGGTCCACTTCCCTTAATTTGGTGTTCTTGGATCTGCTCACCTGATGTCCAGGCTCATCCTCACCCAAGTCCATCTCCTGAGCCTAAGTACCCTCTTTATGACAGCTCTTTCAATCAATCTGATTCCCAGAGTCTGATTTTTTTTTTTTCATCCCTGGCTGCTCCTGGCCCTTTAAAAAAAATCAATTCCAAGATTTTTCAAGGGAGAAAATTAGAATGTAACCGCCTGGAACAAAAGCAGATTGTAAAAGCATGTTGGGAACTAACCAGAGCACCTTTTCCCTAATCAGAAATCAGCAGGAAGCTGATCTCCAGCAATGGTTTGAACCATTTGTCTTTATTCGCTCGTCACATGCTGAGGATGTTGTGTTTTGTGTGACAAATTTAAGCTCAGGGCACTCTGGTTGTGCTCCTTATCCAGATTTCCCTTCCCTGCCGGGAGCTGCTGGCAGGCACAGGGTGTCTGCATCCCTCTTTTCCTTAGCCTGGGACCAGACCTGACCCAGCCTTTTCATCCCTGCCTCTGCTCTGTCTTGCTTTTTGACTTTCCCTGTAGTCAGCATTGGATTAGCCTCAAATTCTAAGCAGTAGATTGTGAAACCTGAACTCTCAGCAATCCAGCAAATTTTTATTAATGAGGTAGTGGTCTAAAAGGAAACAGAGCAAAAGATGAGCCAGAGGCAAATTCAAACTGATTATAGCTCCTTTCCTTGGCTGTCTGGTTTCCAACAGGAAGAACAGTTGTCTGAGTTCAATTCCCATGGAGCTTTTGCAATGCAGATAACTCCAGCACAGAGTCAGGATCCTGTCAGGGGTGATAAATTGGTTTAGTGTTGCTTCACCCCCAGAACACAAAGGAAAGTCACAACAGGCCTCTCCTCCAAGAAAAAACTTCTCTGACCATCTATTTGTCAAAGGGAAAGTAACTGCTAATAATGTTTTATTTGGCAGTTTTGTGACTGCCACAACAGTCTATACTGTATAAAGCCATTAAGTGTTGTTCCCTTGCAGAATGGATTTTTGGGAACCATCCAGGCATTTGTTCTGTCGCTGCTTTCTGCCCTGAAGTCCCACATCCAGCGTTATAAATCTGCCTTTTTGGATATTCCAGGTAGTTAAAATTTCACCTTCCGTGTAATGGGAGAGGTCGAGCCTCAGCTGGGGCTGTGTCAGTCCAATCTGGGCACCTGAAGGGAGAGTGCTGGAATTCATTCTGGGAATCTGCCATTCCCAGGGGAAAATTAAAACAAACTTAAGGCATTTGTGTGTGAAGTTTAAACATTTACTTGGAAAGGCTTTCCTTCCAATAAGCCTGGAAATTCCACTGTAGCACAACAAGCCATCCAAGCAGACATCAATTAAATTAACCACCAGTGTGATATATTCCCAGTTATTTATTGGAAGAGTTAGCAGCCACCATGTAGGGAACTTGACAAAAGCTGTAGGAGAAATCTGGGCTTGTTTTGAAGTAACTGACCATGAACTCAAACAGAAGAGCTTTGATGTCATCTCTAACTACATGGCCCAATTCCGTGCTCTACTTTATCCATGCTCTAGGGATTAAAACTCTAAAAGAGGAGCAAGGGAGTGAAAAATAGCCTAGAAAAATAAGTATGGGTTGTCAGGCATCCTCTACCTTTTGAAGCAAACTTCCCGTTTAAGTACTTTATCTGTAGATAAAACCACTCTACATTTTTAGCTAAATCCTTCCAAATCACCTGAAAAAGATGTGCCCCATCAGCTCTGGGACTGATGTCTTGGGCAAAGCTCTGTCATGTGCTGCTTCCAAGAGCCCAAAGGCTCCTCCAGCTTTTCCCCTCCTCCCAATTTTCCCAATTTTCTGTTTGCAAAAGCTTAGGTGTGAAACAATCTGCATGTATCTTTAAGCTCCCCATTTACTGTGCTGGTGGGTTCAAAAACTGCATTTGTGCCTTTCTCCCTCAAAAGTACTTAGAAATTAAGACATTGTTTAAATAATGGATTTAAAAGTCCTCCCATATTATGGCACTTGTCTAATTAATAGATTAAAAAGTCCTTCCACATTATGGCACTTGTCTAATTTTAAACAATTGCTACTAAAATATGAGGTGTAGGAAATAACGTGTAGTGACAGAACTTGATACATGAAGGGATCTGTAGTACTTGAGCACCTATTTCAATATCAAAGAAAACTGGATTTTATCTCCTGCTTGACACCTAATTCTGTGAAGTTCTTTATGCTTACTAATTCATTAACATACTTGCTGTACAGAAGAGCTGGAGTGTCAAAAAATGTCATCTAATAGCAAATTCACTTTTATTCTGGTAGGCACATCTCTCTTAGGAGCCCGTAAAAAGTTGTTTTCAAAAGCTGGAGAGCAGTAATAATGTCTAGAAGGTTAAAACCAAGGGGGATGCTTTGGAGTGCAAAAGAATCACGTCAATTAGATCAGGAGTTAGAGGAGGCTGGAAAATTGTCACAGTTCCTTGAAATCAACACCTTCTTGGGTCTAGAAATATTCATGCTGCTTGAGTTTCTGCCTTCCAGAGGTTTATTCTTGGGTTACTCCTTCTAGTGCTGCCATTTTGTCCATGGAAAAGTTACTTACACCTGTATTAACAAAAACAACCCTATCCCTATTCTTTAATTTAATCCCCCTCCCCTCATTTTTATGTTCTTATGTAAAACTGGGATATGCAACAGAAAACTCATCTATTTCTGTGTCAGGCATTCTCTAGAGTTTGGACAAGGGGGAGCTCAAACTCACATCTCCATACTGTAGTAAAAGGGTCGGCATTGCTCATCCCCTCCAGTTGTGAGCCAAAAAACAGGAATTTTGGAGATTAAGGAGAGTAAATATTCATATTTTTGAATCTCAAATGGTCCTTGGGTCAAGACAGACACAAGGTCACTGTGGTGGTCTGTTCAGACAAGGTGTTGTCATGGAAAATGTTGGAAATTCAAGTCTTGGACAAGGGACACTTCTGACTCAGCACCCCTCTCGTCTTTGAGCACCTTCATGCTCCTAAAAAGCACAGCTGGTGCCAGAGCTATTTCCAGATATGGCCCCTCAGCTTTGGGTTTTCAGGAATTCCGGGCAAAGTTCAGCCCCAATTTTCTGCACCTTTGGAAATCAGCTAGCCAACGGTTGTTTCCATAAGCATGCTCAAAAAAAAGAAAATCAGAATGTCCCTTTTAAAATTAATATAATCTCCAATTATCATATTACCTCAGGGAGAGAGGTCTGGTGGTACTTAACAGAGCTCTTTGGGGCTCTTGTGCATTTTAATGGAGTGAATAATTGTGAAACACTTCAGGGTCTTTTGGTAAAAGGCTCTGTATAAACATTGCCATAACGCTGAATAATCAGGTTGTGATGTGACCTGGAAGAAATGAACCCTGTAAATAGATCTGTGTACACATATTGTGTGTGTGTGTGTGTGTGTGTGTATTCACCAACATTTGGGACAGAACAATGCAGTTCCTTTAGAAAAATCCTGCAGCTCTTGAATAAGGAAGAAAAAGTGAAATTGGATAGGGATAATCATAATAATCAAAATGTTTTCAAGAAATGGTGAGCCTGTAGTTTATCCTCCTGTGCAATGGATAGAGAACTCCCAGAATCATTGTGTTAGCCCTTCAGAGGTGCTTTTGGGAAACAGACAAACCTGTGGGGGTTTATGGTGGAGGAACTCAGGGGAGGTGGACCAAGGTGGACTCGAGGTTCTGAGGCGTAGACAGACAGGATTTGGAGGAACCAGAGGAGTTCCACCTTGCCTGAGGTGGTGCTGCAATGCAGCTGGAGGGTTTGGGTCTCCTGCAGCTCAAGGCAGTGCCCCTCCAGGCACATTCCAGATGGAGCATGGGAAGGACAGCAGTGGGAACGTGCCAGCAGCCTGAGCAGTGGCATCCTCCGTGCTGGATGTGACCCTGCACGGATCAGCAGCCACTGCAGCTCTCCTCGATGCTCTGGCTGTCTCATCTCCTCAGCCTGTAATTTTCTGGGCCAGTGGCTCAGTTCCTGTGCTTGTACTCTCCTGTCATTCAGCCCCCGAGGAAGAGGAATTCCTCTGAAATGGAGATGACGGAGATGAGCTTTTATATTTCGTGAACAAAAAAATAAAAAAAGGAAAGAAGCCTGTGCTGGGCAACGAGGTGCTGGTACAAAGAATCCTCTCTTCTTAAATGGGACTTGACAGAGTGCTGATGCCACTTCACTTAGTTAATGGAAGGAGCCATCCAATGCAGGCTAAATGCAGAACTGCCTCAAGGAACCTGGCGTTTGGAGGGCTGGAGTGCCTGAACTACAAATGAATGGGACAAGCCCAGGCTCTGTTTCCCAAGGAATCGATTACCAGGGATCCTCTGATGACTGTGAAGGTCTTATTTGCAGGAGCAGGCAAGGCTATTTTTGTTGGAAACTGGGATATTTGTTGCTGGGGATTAAACACATCTTTTAAGCACCAAGGAGACACCGAGGAATGCTGTGGATTCAAGAGGGGAAGAAAGACTGAAGTGATTTTCCTTGCTGTAAAGCCACTGGGGAGACTGATGGTAGTGCTGGGAACAATTTGAGTTCTGTAGAGTTGTACCCACAGCCAGGAGGGTTTGACAAAATGATCCATTGTGTATTAAATCTACAGATTCAGACAGTGTAAAAAATGTATGGGACACAGCATTTTGGAATAAGACTTAGGCTGGACTAAAGTGTCCTTTCTCTTTCCAACTGTAAAAATAAACAAGGATCTGTAACAGAAAATGTCTTGAGTGAAGATGGATGGAGTATAAGGACTGCTGATGCATTTTTTACCTCTGGAATGTTCTCTCATGGCATTTATGAGCTGGTTTTCCAACAGAATAAGTGTCTGAGCTACCACAGGAAGCATAAACATCCCTGTTTGATACCACTGAAATATTGGAGACAGGTCAAGGGCTGACTTTACAGTGGAGACCCCATTTCCTTCTCCCACCCAAAGGCAGCTCCTTCCAGCTGACATCAGAAGCCTTTTCCAGGGTAGTGGGAGGATGCTCCTGCATTTGTTCAGAGGATGAATTCCTTTCACATCACCATTCCTTTGTAATTTTTCACAAGCTCAGATCCACTCAAACATTGGTTTGAGCACCCCTGACATCTGATATCTGTGACTTCCCTTCCCATCCCATCTGCCAGGGATTTCATTCTTCTGATGAAACAGCTTTAAAATTGCAAAGACAGACAAAATACAGCCTAAAATCACAACAGTCAAGTGCTGTGGCTGTTACATTGAATTTTATTGGTCAAGAAAAGAAGACTGATTGTGGATCAGAATATCACATTAAAGATCCATCAAGTTTCCAGTGAAATACCAATTGGCACCAATTGATGTGGGATCTTCTCTTGCACGCTGTGGTTACCCTGAAGTTTCTCTGTTTCCACCAGCTGGGTTCATTTCTGGGTTTTTATTGCTTTGTTTGGGGATTACTTGGTAAAGAAGAAGCGTTTCAGGAAATGTCATCATGTGCCATGTGCTGCACTGATGTCAGCTGAGGAAACCAGTGTCAGGAGCAGGAAAAGCCAGAAGATGAATGGATCTCTGAGTTCAAAATAGGAAACAGCTTGGAGTTCCTTTTTGGGGGGAAACATAAAGCTCATTCACCAGCAATGACACCATTTCACCTCTGTCACAGAGAGAGGATTCTGCCCTCCTGCTGAGGGACAGGCACACCTCACATCCATTCCATGCCAGTGGTCCTGGGAGCCCAGGGGTGCAAAGGAGCAGCCCTAAAACATTGACAGTTTTGACTGGTGATCTGTTCTCGTGGTCTGTGTGTGGCTGAGAGGTGCCACATGGAAATCTGCATTAATTGTGCTCCTGAGTGGATTTCATTCCCTGTGAGGTGTGTGTCTCCTTGTCTCACCCCAGCGGGTATCAAAGTAAACCTGTGCCACTGAAGTGCAGGATCTTGCCTGGCTGATGCAGTATTCATTTCTTCACACTTTGATATGAGGGCTGTGTCTGATCAAGCCCTCATCAGGATTTATCAGTCAGATATATCTGGGTCTCTTTGTTTTTTCCTGCTGCTTGGCAGGAATGTGCACCCATCTACCCATCACAGTCACGTACACAGAATTTTATCTGGTCTCTTCCCAGTCACACTCAGGGTAGGACAGAAGTTTGTGGTGTCCTGTTAAGAACATCTCCAACTGCTCAATATAAAATGGTCTGTGGTTTTCCAAGAGCCTTTATTTTCTGTTCCATTACCTTCCCTGTCCTCCCTTGGGGCCCAGCTAACAGCCTGGCTCCTACCTCCTGCTATTCTGAAACTTCTTTATTTATCTTAGACTCTGTCATTTTGCTGAAACGTTGATATTTTCCAGCAATCAGCTTATTACATGGAGATGCCTATTAGCTTTCTGAAGTCATATGTCAGTGAAACTCAAAACTGTTTAGTTTAACTTGACAAGCCCTATAGTGATATTGGAAAATTATTTTCTTCTTCAGACTCATGTTTATGTTCTTTTCCAATGAGCTGGCTGTTTTATTGCAAAAGAAACTGTAAAAGAGGTAATTTTAACTAGGCACAAAATATATTCTGTTCTGTAATGTATCCATAACCTTCTAGAAGATCCTAATTAACTTCCTTATGTCAGCATAGGAAGCTCTATTGCATTTGTAGTTGCCAAACATTTCTTTTTAATAGAAATTATCCCTTTCTAAGACCTACAGGCATCATCATTCCCAAAACAAGCTTTTCATTTGAGGATATCAGAAACACCAGGAGATTAATGGAAGTCTGAAGTTCAGCAGTGCAGAATTTCTGTCTGTTATCTTGCTTGTCTGCAAAGATAACAATCCTAATAACACGTGGGTGACACAAAGCACTCAGGGAGTAAAGTGAAATTGCCAGGTTGGCTCCTGAGCTGCTGAAGTGTTGAGTTACTGCTGGACCAGGGAGTGACAAAGGTATCAAGTCTGAGGGGAGAAGCTGTTTTACACCACGTTGGTGACACAGATTCAATGTAATTCAATGTGGACATGAGACATTTGGGAAAATTGCTCCCTGTGAAGGTGGGGAGGCCCTGGCATGGGCTGCCCAGAGAAGCTGTGGCTGGAGAAGCCACAGGAAGTGTCCAAGGCCAGGCTGGATGGCGCTTGGAGCACCCAGGGGTAGTGGAAGGTGCCCCTGGAGGTGGAATGAAGTGGTCTTCCAGTCCTTTTCCAGCCCAAACCTTTCCATGACATCTCAGCACCGAGCAGCCACAGCAGCCCTTAGGACACGGCACCACGGCCAGGCCCGTGTGTCACTTGGTCTCTCATCTGTGAGGCAAACTTGGAACATTCACCAGCAGAAATGGAACGGAGTTCTGCCAGAGAAAAACACCAATTATCTGCTGATATCTGCGCTGCACGGGGTGGTTCTGTTCGTGCTGTCTGGGTGTTTTGCACAAGGACTGGGAGCTCTTATGTGTCTGCACAGCAGGGCCGAGCCCTGCACCCAGCAGTGGGAATTCCAAACAGGAATATTTTCAGCACAGTGTCCTTACAGTCCTGCTGATTTAAAATGAGAACTGTCTTTGCTTTAATCATGCAGCTCCCAAGCTTAGCTTTGATGAATTGCAGAAGCAGGTTCTTATCAAGTAACAGGGGGTTTTTTCTTTTATTCTTTTTTTCCTGAAAAGAGCAGGAAGTTTGCCATTCTGCAGAGCAGGATGAATGAATTTGCCATTTGAGGCTGAATTTTCAAAGAAGGATTAGGATCTTTTGCAGTCCTGCAAATGCAGGATACTACTTGCAAACCCAGCATTTCCTTAGGCTCACAATCATAATTTGCATTATAACTCCATATGCAAAAGAGGGAGAAGGAATTTCAAATGTGAATGCTTCCGATCCTTAACAGCAGCTACAAAATGAAGTGAAAAAGAGGAAATTCCCTTACTCATAGTTAGAAATTAGTAGTAGTAGTAATATTAATGGGTTGGGCTCAGTTTCACAGTGAATTGCTGTATCTCAGTTCTGTGTGATAAAAAGTGAGCACAATCTTCTGGTTAAGGCACAGGTGCTAAAATGTCACCAGTGTGACAAGAGAGAGAGGTTTTCATCTCATATAACAACTTTCCTTTTGTCTACATGTGGTTTTTCTCCAGCTATCCATTCCCCATGGTCTTCAGTAGCTGCAGTAGAAAGGACCTGGAAAACAGCCTGGAGAAAGGAGTGGGAATGTGTCTCTTTAACCTGCCTGAAGTCAAGGAGTCCTTTGGTGGCCAGAAGTGTGGGAATGGCTATGTGGAAGATGGAGAGGAGTGTGACTGCGGGGAGCCTGAGGTAAGACAGCACCTGGGAGGTACTGCTCATGTCCTGCCTGCAGGTTTTTGACAGTGGAGGGTTGGTTTGGTGTGTTTGGTGTAAAACAGAACTCTCCCTTCTCTGCTTCCATCCCATCAGCTTAAACCTCAGAGTCTCAGAAGTGCAGGGAGTCTCAAGTGTATTCGAGTTGCCGAAGTCCAGGCAGGGCTGGGTTAAGAATGTGCTCAGTTCATCCTTAGAGAGCAAACTCTGGCTTGTCCAGCAGACTGGCCATGACCTCATGTTCCTAGAAGTTCCTTTCAGCATTAGCTAATCAGCTAAACTCTAAAGAAGTTTGAGAACTTGGCTTGAATTTCTCAAGAAAACGTGCCTTAGTTGAAGGTTTGTTTCCGTCAATGAGAAGTCTCTCATATATATTTATATTTATGTCAATATAACCATAGAAACTGTGCAATCATAGAATGGTTTGGGTTTCAGCGGACCATAAAGATAATCTCATTCCCCCCTGCCATGGGCAGGGACACCTTCCACTGTCCCAGGCTGCTCCCAGCCCCAGTGTCCAGCCTGACCTTGGGCACTGCCAGGGATCCAGAGGCAGCCACAGCTGCTCTGGGCACCCTGTGCCAGGGCCTCACTATCCATATATATAACACTATATAAATAGAAATATTAATATTGGCCAGGTATTTTTCACTGCAGCTTCAGTTTTTCGGTACAAGACCTTTCCCTCCTTCACTGTAGGAGTTTTCTTTCCCTCTAGCCAATTACCTCCCAACAGAAATAGCCTTCAGTGCCTCCCAAACAGATTGCTGCTGCTTCAAAGATTGTTCCATTTAGTTTGGTGAATGTGTCAGAGGACTCCTCAGATCAGCAGCAGATAGGCAAAACCTGAGGGTCAAATAATATCTGAGCTGGCATCCTTATCCCTTTCACATCCCATCCTCATTGGCTTTATTGAACTTCTCCGTGATTATCTGAATTAAAGGCAGCAGCAGATGAGGGATTTGTTTCCTGTGATAAATAGGGACCTACAGACAAAAGAGATGGGGGCAGTTAAAAGAGCAAGACATTGCTGCATCCTGCCTATGGAGTGTATTGGCTTTGTCCAAGCCGTGAGGAGCTCCTGACAGTTCACTCACTCTTGAGGGTAACAAGGTTGGAGGAAGCAGCCTTATCTCCTTGTTCAAAGTCAACAGAGTGCAAGCAGCTTGCAAATGTCTTTCTAACCCAGTTATCTTTCTTGTTTTCATTTCTGAATGTTAGTGATACCTTTTCAAGTCAAAACCACTTAATGTCAGCAAGCACTGGCTTGCTTTGCCTCTTCTTTCTGTTGTTTTGCCTTTTTTGTTGCATTGGAAAAACTGCAGCTTGGGTGCAATTAAATTTATTTGGGATTTCCTGCTCTAACCTGAGTGGTTCCAGAAAACCTGTGTGATTAGTTACTAATTCACTGCCCAGTCATCTGTACCAGCTGAGTTCTGTCCATGGTGTTGCAGTATCCCAAGAATGAATGATATAAGGATTAAATTCTTCTGTGAGGGTGGGCAGGCCCTGGCACAGGGTGCCCAGAGCAGCTGGGGCTGCCCCTGGATCCCTGGAAGTGCCCAAGGCCAGGCTGAGCAGGGCTTGGAGCAGCCTGGGACAGTGGCAGGTGTCCCTGCCCATGGCAGGGGTGGAACTGGATGATTTTTGGTCTCTTCAAACCCAAACCATTCCACAATTTTATGATCCTGACAATTTTAGATTACATGATCAAAAATGTCTGATGTGCTGCAGTGTCTGTGGAAAGAGGGTTAATGTAGATTACAGAGGGAAAGATAAAAGAATGAAGAGAAGTAAAAATCCTCGGTCCTTGAAAGATGAAAACGTGTCTTTTATAACCAGCTGCAAGGAGGAACAGAAAACTACAAACTGCTAACTCAGAAGTCAGACAAATTACTTCCAAATGTAATTAGGAGTGAGTGCCCAAACAGCTGTGACATGCCAGGGACGAGTCAACACGGCTTTTGTGCCAGGAACTCTTGTCTTACAAAATCTTATCTTAAAAAATCTTGTCTTACAAATCCATCACAGTGCTCTGAAGGGCTTAACAAGTGGATGGAAAGGGACAGGGCTGTCACTGCAGCCTGTGAGGAGTTCAGAGAGGCTTTGGACCCAACCTTTCATCAAAGCTTCTCAGGGCGACTGAGCAGCTGTAAAGGAGAGAAAACTGCATGGGCAACAATTGGGTTAAAAGACAAGAAATAGAACCAGGTGTAAATCATCCATTTCATGCAGTGGAAGGAGATCTGCTGTGCTGTATCCATGAGATGTGTCCTGGGACCCCACAACTCAGCATTTTCATAAACAGCCTGGGAAGAGGAATAGTCTTTAATTTGCTGATGATATTAGTTAGGCTGCTAGAGATGAAAACTGGCTGTGAAGGACGGCAGAGAAACCTTCTGAGGCAGCTGGAACAGGCATTAAGATGAGAAATGGGACTCACTGAGGAGTGATGCACATTCCAAAAACACAAAGAAGATGATGGACTCTGAGCTGACTCTGACCATGGAGGAACAAGACTTCATATTGCAATAAATAGTCCCATGAAAATGTCAGCCCAGTGCTCAGGAGTGGTCTAAAAGGTAAATAGGCTGTTAGAAAGTACTAGGGGAGAAATAGGAAAACAAAACAAAGCACCAGCAGACCTCTATAAATCTGCTGCGCCTGAAACTGCTTGTGCAGGTTTTCCCTACCCCTCCCTGATCCCAGGGAGGATAAAGCAGAGTGAAAAAAGATTGAGAGAAAAGCAATAAGGTGGTTCAAAGTTTCAAAAGGGCTCTGGCTGGAAAAGAAGAAAATGAAGGAAAATGCAGTATAAGCTGATAAAATCGTGAGGGGAATGGGAAGGGTGAGTGAGGAGAGATCGTGCCCCATGAGAAATGAGCAGATGAAGTTAGAAAATGGCAGGTTTCAAACAAGGAGAGGAGCTGCTCCCCTGACTGTGTTGGTTACCTGTGAGTTCCTTTACTCTGACTCCGACAGGTGCTAAAAATGCCCGTGGAGCCAAGGGAAAGGCAGGAGACTGGGAAGGTGTCACTGTCCTTAAACATCTTCTGCTGGCTGCTCTCAGGGGGACACAAGGACAGAGGAGTTATGGGCTGACCCAGTGGGGTCTGTCCTGTGTTCTTAGAAAAGAGAGGGTGAAAACCAGGTGTCTGTCCTCAGGACAGAGCCTGACATCACGTAGGTGGTGCTGGAATTGTTCTGGGGTTGGGCTGCTCTGGTTCCTCTGAAGAGCCAGGAGAGCCCCAGTGAGACACCTCCTCCCATCATTGCTGTTGTTATCAATACTAACTAATAATAATAATTATAATAACAACAAACTCCAGCACAGCAGTAATTTCAGGTGGCAGCCTCCATCCTCCAAAAGCCTGATGAGCCTTTCTTGGCTTTTTTGCTTCTTTATGTTAAAATCATTCCTGACAATTTGATAGCCCAGGCACAGAAACTATTTACCAAGCTTATTCCCTGCAGTGAGCAGTAAGTGAGAGAGCAATTGGAAATTTCAGAGGCTGTGTCTTTATCCCAGTCTGGCTGTGGAATGCTGAATGCTGCTGTGGGGCCAGAGGATGGGGTATTGCAGCTGGCTGTTTCAGAAGGACCTTAATGGGACTGACACTCCATTCTGCTTATCTCAATTACTTTGGAGGTGAATTTATAACACGTACTTCTGTGCAGAGGAATGTTACTCCTGACATGCAGCAGCTGCACAGGAATATTTCCATAGCCTGCTGCCTTCCGGTGATCAAAAATAGGAGCAGGAAGTTGCTCCTCTGCTTCAGAGCACAGTTGGCTTTGTACATCCAGGAAGATATTACCTAAAAAACAGTGAAATGCTGAGAATCCTTCTGGGTTTTGCTGGTGAGTCAGTGCTAGCCCTGCCTTCCACTTGGGAAGCTTTCAGAAGCCAGCAAAGTAACAAGAGGCTGTGAACACGACTGTAACCCACTCATCCTTCCTGTGTCCCCTCTATTGTTAGGGATCCCTTGCTAAGTCAAACAGACTTAACACAGCTGAAGAGCAATTTTATCTGCTGCTATTTCTGTGAGAAAGATGAGATTCCAGCTCAGCTGGTGTAAATTGCAGCTTGTGGGCATTATCTTGGAAAAACAAATCCATTCTTTTCTGAGGCTCCTTACGAGCTCGTTCTAGTGACAATAAAGTTTGCCCACACATGGCACCATCTAATCCACAAGTGTGAAATTGGGATGTGTCAGTGAGTGAGGCTGCAATTCATGCTCATTCCATATCTCAGAGCTCTGTAACTGGTGTACTCTGATAAGGGATTACATGGCATCGTGTCGTTGTCTCCCTCTGTGGCAGCCCCAGCCTCCATCCAAACAGGAGCCTGGCCAGCAGCTACCACAAAACAGAGCTGTGGTCGTGCTGCTCAGCAACTGCAGCGCAGCTCCTGGACCCTCTCTGGGGGCAATGGAAGCATTCCACTGATTCCTGTGGAAATAAAACACCCCAGTGCTCTGTCAGGATTGGTGTCAGCACGCTCGGGCTGTTTGTGATATTTGGGATTAGATCCATAGCTGGAATAAGCCAGCCCTCCTCAGCAGCTCCTCTGGTTTTACTACACTTATTGGGCTTGTTGAATCTGAGGGCAGACAAGGCTGTTTGGATCAGGTTGTCGAATTTCATGCATAATTCATGATTTCATGCCCAGCTTTTCTTGGCAGAGCTATAGGCAGCCTCTTGATTTACAGCTCATTGTGACTGAACGTTGTCTGCTCTAAATTCACCCTCCAAATTCATCCAGGAATGTACAAACCGGTGCTGCAACGCAACCACCTGTGCCTTGAACCCGGGAGCAGTGTGTGCACATGGGCTCTGCTGCGAGGACTGCCAGGTGAACCACGGGAAATGTCTCTTTTCGGGGTGGGGAGGGCAGAATTCCACATTTTTCCCTGCTTCAGTGCAGTAAGCAAGGATGGAGGACAAGTAAATTGGTATTGGTAAGCATTAAGACACTTGCATGTCATGTGAGCAATTAAAAAATTCCCAAAATATAAATTATTGAAGGAGCAGATCAACAGATTTTTTAAATTGTCTCTGTGCATTTTGTGGCTCCTTCAGTTGCTCATGCAAAACTTCTTTTTCATGAACTTTTGTGTGCTTTAATTTTTCTCATTCTTACAAGGCAAGCAGTCATTAAATTCTTAACCCTCTTTTTTGGGGGGAAGGCTCTTAAATTATTAATTCTATCAGCAGCATATATATTTTTAATAGCAGATCATCAGCTGTTGTGGTCTCCTAACACTCTCTAAAAGCCAACTTACCAGAGGCATTTACCTGCTTGAATTCTCAGACCATCCCTTGCCTGTGGGCTAATAAAGCATCCAGCAAGTTGCCATCGTGTCTGTGGCAGCCCACGAGCTTGGAGCAGCAAGGGATCCCCACAGCCAGGAATTGCTTTTTAGCAGAAATCAATCTATCTTCGTGTCCTTTGCTTTTTACCAAAGGCAATGTGATTACAATGCAGTGCTGCTCCCAGAGCACACCCAACTTTTGTGGCTGCTGCTGAGATGGGAATGTTCAGACTGGCACATTCCACCATCAGTTCCAAAAAAAATACCATTTTCCATGGAAATTGGTACAGGACAGAAACAGTTACATGGACTAGTCTTGTAATTAAGCTTGAGGAGATCCTGATGCCCATCACAACAACATTTCCATGAGGAAATGTAGCTCCATAGATTCATTTAGGTTCGAGACCTATTCAAGATCATCCAATTGAACCTTCCAACCTGGGAATTGTTGGGCAGCTGAATCCACAGTCAAGTGGGCTGGTGGCTTCCTGAGCCCTAACACAGCACGGTGTTCTGTGAGCAGCTGCCCTGGATGGAAAGGTCTCTGATGTGACTTTTGCCCAGTGCTCCAGATCCTCGTTCCAGAGATTTTGTGTTCAGACACGATGGAGGAGCCACCTGCAAACATCAGGGCTGCGGTTGCCTTCTGTCCTGAGCCATGTGAGCTGTGTGTGCAGCTTCATCTGCCCCTCCTTCCTGCCAAAACCTCCCGGCATGGCTCAAATCAGTGCACTCAGAGCTGTGTAATCCCTGCCCTGTCCTCTGCAGCCAGCTGGGGCCGGGCCAGTGGAGAAATCTTCTCCTGTGCTGCATGGCTGACCCAGCCACGGCACGGCCGCTGAAGTCCTGTTTGTTTTGCAGCTCAAACCAGCGGGGATCTCTTGCAGAGAGTCGAGCAATTCCTGTGATCTGCCCGAGTTCTGCACAGGGGCCAGCCCGCAGTGCCCGGCCAACGTCTACCTGCACGACGGGCACGCGTGCCACGGGGTGGATGGCTACTGCTACAACGGCATCTGCCAGACCCACGAGCAGCAGTGCATCACCCTCTGGGGCCCAGGTGAGTGCCAGCTCTGACGAGGCTTGGGGGGAAATCAAGATCTGAAGCATGCAGCACCGATCTGTAGCTATTTGAACAACGAGGGAATCTCTGGGTGATTCATTGCAGCCTTGATTTGCTGTCGTGTTCGTTTCTTGCAGCGGGAGGTAACGAGGCTCGTGCTGCAACACGCTGCAGATGGATAGGTGAACTCAGACAAATCGTTTCCTCCTGACTTTGATATGGCCTGATGTCACCCCACAAAGTGCTGAACGCTCCTGGCAGGTTGAAATCACAGCCCTTTTCAGGCTGCTGTGTGAGCTTCCTCCTGTGCTCCAAAGAGCTCATCTGCAAAACAGATGTGTCTGCTCCATCCCCAGCCAGGGCTCAGCTTTTGACACTAACATGAGACTCCTGGATCATTGTGTGTACTTTATTAACTGGTGTCACCTGGAAACTGCCTCCTGACAGGGCTTTTAGCAGGGTGTGCACTGAAGCAGAGAGAGGTTTTATTCTCCCGTGGGAATTTGCTCCCTTTTTGCAGAAATCTGGTAACATGAGTTCTTGAGTTGTTTCTATCCCAGGAAAGCTGTTCACCTTTCTGTAAAGCCCTGTGACCCTTCCACTGCAATGCAAGTATTAACTCAGCATTTTGGTATGAATCCAAATCATGTCTCCTTCAGCATCTCTGACCTTCTATCTCAAATTTGAAAAACATTTACCTCTCCTAAGGAGAAGCATTACTTAGAGATAGGTGTAATTATTTCTTTTAAGCTAACTTTTCCAGCCTCTTTCAATTCAGTATCTCTAACTCTGCTCCAAAACTTCTGTATCAATATAATGGCACACAGAGATGTTTCCCTTGGTCAAAACCCTCCCCAGAACTCTGCTGAAGAATTTATCTGTTTCCTTCCCAGAGAACATGGACTTTTTGCAATCTGGCTTTAGGAGAACATTAAAGCACCTCAAGAACCAGCCCCAGTGGTACAGACAGCAGGTCAGCTTGGCCACGTGGGTATAAGAACACGTTCAGGAGGAGTTCCAGTTCCAAATTAAACTCCTCACGTGGAACAAACCGTGCCTCTGCTCCACTCCCCCGAATCCCACGCGCGTCGTAGAGTTGATATGAGCTCATAGAGCCATGGACAATTATAGCCTCCAGCCTTAGTCAGACTGGGACTTCTAATCCCTGGATACAGAGACATTTTCTCTTGTAGAAAGCAAAAATCTCCTCCTGAGCCAGTTTCCCATGCCATGGAAAGTTACTTGGTCAGGCTGTTCGTGGTTTCAGTGGCTGAGAAAAATTCCTCTGGAGGTCAGGGAGCTGAATTGCTGCAGCTCCTTGCCAGGTCTGCTTCCTAACACAGCAATTCCACCAAAGCCCTGGGCTCCTTTCCCACCTTCCTTCTTGGGACTGTTCAATATGGGCGCTGCCATGCGCGGAGGCTCCAGGCTGTGGGAGTCTGTTTATGAGAAAGATGTTGTGTTAAGAACAGAGTTCAAACAGACTTTGACTGGAACACCCTTTGGTTTTGTCTTGGGAAGGCCCAAGGATAAGGATTTAAGTAGGGAGGATGGGACATGACCAAACCTGAACTGAAAGTCTTAATTCTTGCCATGTTTTTGGAAGTATAAATCAAAAATAAACACAGAATCCCAGAATGGTTTGGTCTGGAAGGGACATTAGAGATCATCTCGTTCCACCCCCTGCCATGAGCAGGGACACCTTGCACTAGACCAGGTTGCTCCAAGCCCCATCCAGCTGGCCTTGGACGCTTCAAATAATGCCTGTATTCTGGATTTAAAGACTAGGGATGTGAATATCCACTGCTCTATCACATATCTGGCTGAAGTATGAGCTGGCAGATTTGGGGTGGAATAAGAAGAGAGGTGGGTGGCTCACGCAGTTAGAAAAATATCATGGTACAGATTAAAAAAACTCCACATCTTTCCAGCCTTGCTTGCAGCACAAAGAGATTTGACATTCTAAGATGTTGTCTCTGAACTTTGTATCAAAAATATACATTGGAACCCTTTACCGGATTGTTGTGTCTGGTTAGAACTGTTTTTAACAACTGCCTGTGTTGAAATAGTTTTGTGGTTTAAAAAAAAAAATTCTCCCTTCTAAAGAAAAAACATATTACAATTCATTTTCATTCTCTCCTTATTTTCTTCTTCCCAGTAGGAGAAATCCATGCAGAACAAAATACAATCACTTTTCCTAAAATAATATTCGGCATATTGAATTCCTTATTAATGTCTTTCCTTGTACATCTTTCTTTATTCACCAGGTTACAGATGTCCAGAAGCCCAATGATAAATGTCAATCTTCATGTTTTTAGATCTATTTAAAGGAAAATGATGAACACTGTCAGAGCTTGTTTACATTAGGCTGAGCAGTAGGAACCTGTTTCCAGAAAAGCACTTGCATTTCCTTGGGGTTGTTTTTGTTACTCTCAACACAGTGGTTCAGATAAAATAGAGGAATGTTTTTTGCTCTTTCTTATCTGCATGGGAAGCTTGGTGGGAAGGAGAAGGGAGGAGCTCCTGGGAACAATCTCTGAAAATAGCCATGAATTCCTCTCAGAGCCCAGGTTGATTCCAGTCTGCTCCCAGAACATTCAGAGTTCTCCATTCTCTCTCTCTCTCTCCATAATTCATGTCATTTTTATCCTTGGGGAGCAGGAACTGCTGGTGACTTTTTTTAGTCCGTATTCAAAAATATCAAATTGCACTGATCTGACCTATTGATAGCAGTGACTGAAAAATACATCAATGGTGATGCTTTGTGTGGTGTCTGAGACTCCACTGGCATTTTCCAGGAGAAACAGATACACAGATAGAACAAAGAAATCATTGATTACCAAGGAACAGAAGTCTCAACTTTGAACTCATGGCTTCTTCCACATTGACAAGAAAATGATTCTTTAGGGAAGTTTGTCAGTTTGTTTTCCTGTATTTCCCCAAGTGGGGAAAAAAGCAATGATTTTGGGGAGCCAATGGCAGGCATTGATTTAATAATTAGAACACATTTAAATGTGTTGCATGGACATGGCCATTTGTTCAGGCAGGAACATTCTTAATTTAGATGTCACTATTTGTTACTGTGTGAGAACTTTGTAGGTTTTGCCAGGTAGAACCCTACAGACATGAAATAAATGGGCTGCCCACCTCAGATATCTGACCAAACCATTGCTAACTTGCTTTTGAAAAAATGCTAATTGTCCAAGCACTGCAATTTTCTGAATTCAGTGAAATCAAACTATTTTGATCATCACAGATTTATGGCCAGGCCTTTTTCTTCTGGAGATGGGAAAGATATTAAGTCATATTCTCAAAGGTGGTGACATCACCCTCCTTAAATGCAAAAAAATGCTCAACCCCATCTTGCTTTTGCCCAGACAGAACAGGGATCAGCAGGATGGGGAGAGAGGCCAAGGGCAGCTTGTGAACTTTTGCTTTGCAGCAAAAACAAATTTAATGAGCTGAAAGCCAGATCACACGACAGAGAACTGTGGTTTTTATGCTTGTATTTATTTGCACAGTTATTGGTGGTGCTGGCTGGCACAGCCTGAGTCACAGAACTCCAGCCTGTTACTCAGAGGTTGTTTTTTCCCCTCTCCCCACCCACAGACAGCTGGGAACTGAACTGAGCTACCTTCCTTTTCTGCTGTCAGCCCGAGAGAGGATGTTTCTCGTGTTCATAGAATCAGCACCATGGTCAGAAATTTCCCTCATTCCTTTCAAGAGACCGTGTTGGTGTTTTTCCTATGGCAGCAGGTCTGAAATGACACAGCATTTCTGTGCCCTGCAACCTCTCCTTTTTAATTTTTTTTTTTTTTTTTGACCGCATAGGGAAAGAAGTGGGCTCATCAATATACACATTTGGAGTAGAAAACCCAGCAATCTCCAGGCTGCCAGCTGCAGTGGTGAGCTTTGACCTTCTGCAGCTTCCAAGGGCTGATTTAATCCCTTGAATAAGGCTTGGCGTGGTAAGGCTGGCAGGACCTTAATTAGAGGGTCATGATACTATAATTGCCAATAGAAAAGTGAAATAAACTCTGCTCATCCAGCTCAAACCACTTAATAACCACCAGAAATCCTTCACAAATCATTTTGCCTCTGCCTGCAGAGGTAGAAAATAGAGGAAGACAGGACTTTCTGCTTCAGTTTAAGTGGTGCAGTTGTGATAAATGGGTTTCCTCCAGAAACACACCATTACAATTCTCTTCCTTAAGCATCTTCTGAAAACCTCCTTTTAACTTGGTAGCTCCATCTGTTCAGCATCTTACACTCTGATATGTTTTCATCCATAAAAAAGAGCAAATATTGTGAGAAGCCAGTGGGGAGAGGGAACAGCCATCTGAATCCCAAGCAGCAGTGTGTCTTGGTTGGATACCAAAGGCAGAAATTGAAGCTGGATTTTGGTTTCCAGGCTGCAGATGATCATTGGGTACCAGGTGTTTCCACACACAGACTGCTCCGAGCCTGGCAGGGGAGTGGTTTTTTGTGCTCCACGAGATCCTTTTTCTTGTCAAGTGTTATTAGCTGGAGTTAAAGCTCGGTGTCTGAGCCCTGCAAGGACGCTGCAGATGTGTTTTCCTTCCTGAGGGCTGCTTTCCATCATCTCTGCAACGCTTGACTTGTGAGTTCAGGAAAAAAAATCAGCCACGCAAAAAACTTTCACCAGGTGAAAGAGGAAGAGAAACCCCAAAGCTCTCTCGGTGTTCAGTGAGTGCATTCCCTTTTAAAACCATTTTCAGACCAAGCCTTTGTTACAGCCCTTGCAGTCAGAGCACAGGACATGAGCAGTCATTTGGCTCCTGGCAGCCTTGGGAGGGGACACCCCTGAGAGGACAGCGTGTCTGGGCTGCTGCTGCCACACCTCCAAGGGAGCATCCACCCACTGCACTTCCGTGGCACCAGCTGAGCTGGGGCTGAGGCTCCAGCCAAAAACAAGACCCAGAGCAGTTGCATATGACCAGGGCTGCACAAGCTGGTCCTTGCACCTGTGGGAGAAAAAGCAGGTTTGGAAAAAGTAGCTTTTCGTGGCCTCTTGCTCCCAGAATGTTTCTTCCCTCCCCAGCCCTTCCAAAGCTGCCATAGAATATGCACATGGTAATGTTTGTCTCAACAGTGAGTGTGCCCACCCTGGAAAGAAGAAGAGGGATCCTCACGCTGAAAATGGAAATTTAACTTTTGCTTTTTCTGCACAGCGACTTGTCCGGATGCTTTTGTTGATTTTTTTTTTTTTTTTTTTTTTTTTNTGTTTTTTTTTTTTTTTTTTTTTTTTTTTTTTTTTTTTATTGCTTGAACTTTGGTGAAAAAGAATTGAAAGAATCCTGTGTGAGTCCCTTTTAAGAGTTTCAGATTTGAAAAAATATTCTGAACACAGCAAGCTTGATCATAATCTTCCAAAGAATTTCAAGCTCTTGTCCTTCTCTCCAGGGAACCATCAGCTCATATTCTGTTCCTTCTGTGCCTTTCTTTCTGAATTTTCCAGTTTCAGCATGTAAAAATGTTAGAAGGAAAAGAGGGTGCCATCTTAAGCCTCTCCAAGTTTTAATATTTTGCCCTTAATAGCATTAGATTGCTGTTCAGCAGTATATAGTATTAGTCAAGCTTCTGACTATGAAATGCAGATAATTAATTGAAGTTTTAATCTCTGAGTTTTTAGTGAAAAGATCCACACTGCCTGGAAATTTTACAATCATATTTGTATTTTCTTCTCCAGGAATCTGAGCCCCCCTTTTTTTAAAGGGGAAAAAAAAGAACATTTTCCTCTTTGAAGGCTTTCAAATGAAATCTTCAGGCTGGCTTAAATAAATGCTATGTTTTACCCACAGTTAGAGGCATACACACTTGGAAGTGGCTCAAAACGTTAGACAAAATGTAGCATTAGTTGAAATATTCTGTCTCTGGTAAGGATCAGGAGCACTGTAGAAATGGGATATTCTCAGCCTTTGGGCTATCACATCACTTGCTGCCAAGTTCTTTTTGCTTTGGTTTGGCTGACCTGTCAGAAGCATGGAAATGCAGCTAGCAGGTCTCTGATCAGAGTTTCAGCCAGAGTTCCTCCTCAGCTCCTTTTCTGCTCAAAGCCAGGCTCCCTGTTGGAGCAGTTGAAATGGTGGTGGTGACTTGGTGGTGCTGTTGATTGTTTTCATGGAAAGAAAATAAAGAGTAGTAAAGAGCCCTAACAAAGGGCCTCTTAATCTTGCAAGAAGCAGCAATTATTGGCTGGAAATGAAAGCCACACTTTGCTGTAGAACAAAGGGATTAAATTCCAATACACAGACTAATGAATTGTTGCAGCAGTCAAACCAGGGAAGCAGATCCTTCACCTCTTCAACATTCCAGGTGAACAGATGCATCTTCCCCTAGAAGATATTCTAGAATTGGTTCTAATCTGGAGGGAAATGAGCAGGAGACTGTGGGTATAAAACATTAGAAGAGATGTTCTAATAGTACCTGGGAATTTCTGAAGCGCAGGGATGAATAATCTGCCTGCACGAGCCTTTCCAGCCCTACTCCCACCAGGGAAGTTCCTTTTTTATTAGGATATGTCTCTATCAGAAAGGACCACAGTAGATAAGAACCAGATGCTGCCTGAACTCCCAGATTCCCACTTCTACCACCATGGCAGAAATGCCCCTTCTTCCATGTGAGCCTTTCTTCTCAGGAGTGCAGGTCCTGAGGGTTTGGGTGGGATGGGCTCCCTCCCCAGTCCTTCAGCCTGAGTTAATAGCAGCACATTTCCCTTTGCCATGCCAGGTCCTCATATCTCTGCACCCAGTTTACAACTGGATTTTTTCTGTTGTCTTGTTCTCAACTGCAGTCAAACAGGCCTTTCTTCAAAAGAATTTGCTTTGGGGTCTCACTAGAACACGGACTGCTGCAAAAGAAGAGGTTTAACTTTCCAGCTAGCCTTTGTCTGTGTGGTATTTGCTAGAAGTTTTTGTGTCCTAGGAGGATTGGCAAGAGGGCTATCACCCCAAGAAATCCTGGAGGAGAAGTGTTCTGCATTGCCTGTTGCTCAGCACAACACTGGAATCCCACACACCCAAACTCTTCCATTAGCATGCAGATCCAGCACCGCTGTTTTGTTGGGCCTCATCACCATGCAGCTCACATCCCCCCTTTCCCCTAAAGCACCAGCAGAGCTCAAAGGAAATTATTAAAAACACCTTGTATGAGATGAAAGTTCTGATTAGGTTTTGTTTCAGGTGCAAAACCCGCTCCTGGGATCTGCTTTGAGAGAGTCAATTCTGCCGGAGATCCGTACGGCAACTGCGGGAAGGACTCCAAGAGCTCCTTTGCCAAATGTGAACCCAGGTAGGGCCTCTCCCTGCAAACACAGCAACAGGTGCTGGGACAGGGCTTGGAACATTTCAAATTGTGTGCCTAATCCTTGGTGCTGTTTGTTTCCATCAGGGATGCCAAGTGTGGGAAAATCCAGTGTCAAGGAGGAGCAAACCGACCCGTGATTGGTACCAATGCTGTTTCCATAGAAACCAACATCCCACTCCAGGAGGGTGGCAAGATCCTGTGCCGTGGCACCCACGTGTATTTGGGGGATGATATGCCCGACCCTGGGCTTGTGCTGGCAGGAACCAAGTGTGAAGATGGAAAAGTAAGATTCTGGAACACTCCCAGACAAGGGGAACATCACTACCGTCATTCTGCCAAGTGTTTTGCACTTCTTTTTCCTTTGATTTTTTTTTTTTTCTCCCACAAAATAATTGCTTCTCATGCTCAGACTGAGAGAAATTTTACTGCCTTCTGGCCAGTGTTCTGGATGATAGATTTTCAGATGCAAATCTGAGCAACCTGATCTGCTGGGAGACGTCCCTGGCCATGGCAGGGGGGTGGAAATAGATGAGCTTTAAAGTCCCTTCCAACCCAAACCATCCTGGGATTCTGTGCAATGCAAGTTGCTTAAGTTTATGGCTGATTTTTTGAAGACAGTCCCAAGTATCTGCCCATGGAGGCTTGAGGTTTTCTGCAAAATAAGTACAGCAAAATACATTACAGGCTTATTAATGAATTCCTGAGTTCAATGTATTCCCTTTCCCAGCATCTCTGGCATTGCAAAATTGTCATTAACTTCACTTTAGGTTTCAAAATGTATTTTATCTTCTGATTATGGCTCCCCACTTCTTTTTTTTCACACAGGAAAAACTATCTCTGTATGCACTCTTATAAAACTATAAACCCATTGATGCTCAGCCACCAAAACTGATTTCTGCATTTGTGTTTTGCAAACTTTGTGAATTATCCACCGTGAATGCAGCCTCGATTTCACATGGCTGTCTCATTCTAAGTTTTTCTTTTGTGAGGAAAGCAACTGAGAAAGATGGGAGGCAGCCATGAGTTTACAGGGGTAGGAGGAATGGAAAGCAGTCCAAGAGCTATTGAAATGAAGGAGGTTTCCATACCCTCAGTGGATTGTTGCAAAAAAAGGAGGAAAAACAAGTGCTTTGATAATTTGTGGTAAATTTGAGTAAGCCTCTGAATTTCTGAATGCTTTTGAATTATGTTGGATTATCTCACTGTGCTGGGAACAGGTCTGAAATCCATCCCCAGTGAAACCACAGCTCTGCTACAGGAAAACAACCCTCACAACGTTTCTAAGTCAATCTGTTATAAAAAGTCTTTTCAAAGGCAACTCAGCGCTGAGAAAGCACCCCATTATGTTTTACTAATGAGTATTTAATCTTTCTAATCTATCTAATCACACACATCCACGCTATAGAATACACAGGCTAATACTTCTGAAATTGTATGTTTTACTTTGAGGACATTAGTGCATTTGTATTATGGATTAAGAATATGAATTTAAATATTCTTGGGTTTTCTCAACTGGAGATGCACAATTTGAAACGCAGCCATTTTAATGTGATCAGAATTCTGGGAGCTGCTGCACTGTGAATATTTGAATTGTGAATAGTGCTGTAATCAGACCATATTCTCTCCATGCCTGCATGTTGATGCCAATTCACTCTAATTTCCTTTCCATTTTTCCTTCTCCCCAGGGGATAAGTGCCCTGATTAAGCATCCCTGTCGCCTCCTTCAACACCATTCCCAGCTTAATGCTAATTATTGTGACTGACTTTTAGTACTACTGAACTGCACTGCAGTTAAACATGAGCAAAAATGTGCAGTGTGGGGCTTTTTGACCTTTTTTGTTGTCAACATAGCACAGGAACAGTTACTCCAGTCCTAATTTCTTCTTTTTTCACTTTGGAGTAGGGTAACTTCTCATTACTGACGTGCTCATCAGTTGTGTGGTTGTTTGATGTTATTATTACTCAGCACTAATCTTGCTTAACCTCAATTTTCAGCTCCATTGGCAGAGTAAAGTTTATCTGCAATGACTGGAAAACAAAAAAAAAAAATTGAATTTTATTCCTGTGCATATGCTATTTGCTTACTTCCATTCCCTATAAATATTAAATGTTAAATAGGGTTGGTTTATATTTGACAGCAAAAAAAAAAATTGTTTAACATGGAAAAACTTAGAAAGATCTTGGTTGTCCTGGAAAACAATGATGAGCCCATAAAAATCGATGACCTCACTTAAATATTCACCTACCCTGGGTCCAGGTTCTGTATTGGAATGAAAAATAATTCACTATTGATATAAACAAAACTCTGATAATTTACACCATGAGGATCCAAAGCTTTGCTCGAGGAATCATCAAAGGCAGACAGAGCAGGAACCTGAAGGAATCCTGCTCAATGCACTCCTAGTCCTGAAAAAAATGCAAATTACTGATTTTTAAATTGGCTTAAAAACCTCCCAAACCCAGGGTCTCACTCTCACTTGAGTGTGAGGGTTTGCTTGCACAAACTCAGATATCAACACTGTGAAGTGTGTGTGAAACCAGGGCTGGCCAGGAGAGCAGAATTCAACTTGCTCAGATTTGGATTTCAAAGGCTTTAAAGTGGCTGAGGAAAATAAGAAGAAACCCAGTCCTGGTGTTCTCTGTGTCCATATAACTGTATATATTTGTGTGTTGGGAAATATTTAACTGCTGGAAGAAGGGATACGATGCCCTGGGAGCCCCAGCAGCTCTGGCCCTGTTCAAACTCCTTTTTTTTGATTTTGCAGATTTGCCTGAACCGCCGGTGCCAGAACACCAGTGTTTTTGGAGTCCATAAATGTGCCACCAAGTGCCATGGACGTGGGGTAAGCATCCTGGGAAAACATTCTTTCACAATCACTCAATAACCACTGGACAAGAAATCACTTTCTGGAATGGCTTTGAGATCTGCAATTGCCTGCAATAGATCAGTCAGAGTCACTGCAATACATTTTTATTATGTATTTCCATTTCTACTGTCCCTTATATGAAATTGTTTTTATTTGACAAAGAAATGTTTATCAGGCAGTAATTACCTTGTTCTTAATTAACAGCCTGTGATACAAAGGAATCTTGTAATCCTCAAAACAATTTGAAGTCTGACCCTCCATCGTGAAGAACTCCCATTAAAAATCAAAAATACAGTTTCTCCATAGATACAAAGGAGTTACAATTTTTGAATTGAGCATTGGACGCATTTGGATTGAGTGGCAAATGGAACAGCATTTCCAAAAACATTAAAATAAAGTAAAACCATATTGTGGCATGAAAGTGGCACAGAATGAAAAATGTGATGATTTAATAATATCAGTGGTTTGAAACCCAGTTTATATTATGATAATGTTAATTATGTCAAGCTTTGCCTTATTAACCTTGATGTGCTGATGAGCTGTTTGTTTGTCTGAAAAGCTGTGGCAGCCACATTGGAAGAGCCATAGAAATTCACTGTCCTCTCTGAGGAAGGATTTTAATTTGCTTTAACTTATTTTATCACCCTGAATTTGCAAAACTGAGCAGTGTTGATGGTGCTGCCTCTTATCATTGAGCTGGAATGAGCAGAGGCTTGGATTGGCATTTTTTATGTTTGAACAAACAAGAACCTCTGGTGACTCCTCAGTGGCAAAACTGACCTCGTGTGGAATTGTAAATGGGAATTCCTGCAGTGTTTTAATTTAAAAAATAATGCTTAACAAAGTATACTTTTAATTATCGTGCTGTCTTTGAAAAGTAATTTTTTTTTTTTTTAATTTTACATGACCACAGCCAGTCTGAGCTCTCTGAATATTTTAGTGCTCTGCAGACACAGGCAACACAGTGTTTCTGAAAGCCTGCCAAGCTGACCTGGCCAGAATATTGCATGTTCAGAATAACCCAAACTCCTGTGAACTGATTTGTGTCTTACTGAAAACTCATTTATTAATCTGTGCTGTGGGTTCTCCATGGTGGTGGCAGATCAGTGATGGTTGGGGTTAGCACAGAATTAAGAACCTTATTGACAACAAGCCCTAACGCCAAAACCTTTATTTACAAATTGATTTGAGCACTTAAATGTGACTTCAGGTCCTGGGGTCAGTTTGGGGCCTCTCAGGACAAGACATTGAGGGGCTGGGGCGTGCCCAGGAAACGGAGCTGGGAAGGGGCTCAGCCTGGAGCAAAGGAGGCTCAGGGGGTCCCTTGTGGCTCTGCACAACTCCCTGCCAGGAGGGGACAGCCGGGGGGGTCGGGCTCTGCTCCAGGGAACAGGGACAGGAGCAGAGGGAACGGCCTCAGGCTGGGCCAGGGCAGGGGCAGGGTGGATATTTGGGAAAATTCCTTCATGGAAAGGTTCTTCAGCCCTGGCACAGCTGCCCATGGCAGTGGTGGAGTCCCAATCCCTGGAGGGATTTCAAATCCACGTGGATGTGGCACTTGGGGACATGGGTGGCCTTGTCAGTTCTGGGGAAGGGTTGAAGACCTTAGAGAACTTTTCCAGTCTGAACAGTTGTGACTCCGTGCATTCTGCCAGTTCAGCACGGAACTTTTAGCTCTGCATTCACCACACAGCAACTGCTTGAGGAGTAGCAAAAGGAAATAAGGAGCGTGTGGACTGCGGGACCTCCTGAGGGAAAAGCCCTGGATCTCCTGGCTCCTTGCCCTCTGTGCAGTGGGATCAGGCTGTCAGTGACGAGCTCCAGTCCTTCAGAGCTCTCTGATCCCACAGAGGCCACTGGGTAGGTCAGGCCTCACAAGCTGTTCCCTCACTCAGATGAAAACCACCACAGCACGGAGCACCACGTCTCTACAGACAGTGCAGTGGGCTATCAAAGCTCCCCGAGGGCTTCCTCAGCCCTGATCCCAGCTTCACAGGTTACTCCAGCACCTGGCTCATCTCAGAGCCATGGAAAAATCCCTGCTGGGCCCAGTGCAAGCCCTTGAAGGAGAGGAGAGCTCGGGGGGCTGACAAAGCTCTGCAACTCCTGCGCAGGCAGGAGCCGCAGAAGTTACCAGGCAGACAATGCTGCTGCTGCAAGCAGAGAGAGAACAAGACTTAAGAAGTGTCTGATTATCCTCATATTATTGATGTTGTCAGCTGGGGCAACTCCAACGATTACCTGCCAAAGAAATAATGGTTTTTAGGATCCCTCTTACTCCGTGGCGAGTTGCTCTTTGCCTCCTCAGTGTGCAATAGGCAGCTATCAGCACATCTCCTTTCTTCTCTAAGTTTTATTCCTCTCTGATATGTCACTGTCTGATTAGAAGCCCTTATCAGCCAGGGCTGCTCTCGGATGTTTTTTTATGTTAAGCCATTTGTCTTGTTTTGCAGGTCTGCAACAACAAAAAGAACTGTCACTGTGAGGCTGACTGGGCCCCCCCCTTCTGTGACAAGCCAGGCTTTGGTGGCAGCGTGGACAGTGGGCCCATCAGACAGGCAGGTCAGTGGGAATTCAGGCTCCACATGTTTTTTTCCAGGATAAAGAGTGGAAATTGGTCAACCTCAGAAAGAATTATTGCTACACATTGTTAATTTTACAGGATTTGATTATGCCATGCCAGTTTTTCCCCAGAGTGTTGGAACACTGGAGACCTCAAAGAGGTGGTTGTGGTTTATGTCTGAGGACATGACAGGACAAGCAGTCTCCTCACAAGTACCTGTACAAACGAAACCTGGATGGGAAATAAAGTCTGTTTTCATATGAACAATACTATTCTAAACCAAAATGGATCCTCTTCTGTGCACGCCAGATGCTGCAGTGGGTGGCAACACTGAAATTATGGCATCATGGTTATTTCCATGACAAAGCTTCCCATCATGATTTCACTGCTGAAAGATCTTTGTTTTTTGAAGATAGCAAAGAAACCCTGGTCAGGCACTGAGCAGGCCCTTGTAGGAAGTTAACTCCATGTGATTTTTTGCAGACAATAAGAGTCTGACCATAGGAGTGTTGATAACCATCCTGTGCCTTATCTTTGCTGGATCAATCATGTACCTCAAAAGGAAGACTTTCATGAGGTGGTTGTTTACGAGCAAGAAGACAACAATAGAGAAATTAAGGTATGCCCATTTCCCCTAATTATATTCCAATAGATATTAAGGAAAGGAAGCAGTAAACACAGCAATTCTCATCACTGTGAATGTGGTAGAAAGAGCCAGCCTTGACAAAAAATACTCACCATTAACAGCAGTGTTTTCCCTGGGTTGGTTTAATTTCATTGATAGGCAGTAAATAATGCAGGTATTGGTTTGAATATATCCCTCTTTCCTTTTGGGATGAAAAATTAGGCAGCGATGGAAATATTGCCTTTATTTTTATTTGTCTGAAACAGTTTCATTACACTGCGTGGCCTTTTATCTAAGCTCAGTTGAGTGAGCTGAAACTTTCCTATTTGAGGTCATTACTGTTTAAATGTTAGATTCATTAGAATAGTCTCCTGGGTTCAGGAGACTGTTCTAATACAAAAAATACAAAGCTGCATTTCCACAGATTGCAGAAGCTAATTTAACAGACTACTGGTTTCTACAAAATCAATATTTATTTTTATTCTTGCAGGAATGCTAGACAATTTTTACTTTCCTTGTTTACTATAACCAGGCAGAAAGTCCTTGCAAAATCCCATCCTGAAAAGAGGCTCCTGTTTAAGAAAATGTTACAAAGCAGAAGGTTGTGTTCAACAATTAAATGTTTGTACTGCAGGTCTGTGAGTCCAGCAAGACCTTCCAGTTCATCTGAGCCAAACCATGTTCATAGCATATGTGTTAGTAAAAACCTCCTCACAAAGCCACAAAATGCAACCATACAAAAAGTAAGTCCCTAAATTTTTTTTTTTTTTTTAAGTGGGGGAAAACCAAAGAAAGGTCTTATGTATTTTGGATCTCAGTTAAGTGATTTATTATAATACAATAATTACATGAACTTAATATCATGTAGGACTAATATAAAGTAAAATGGGAGAGGATGTAGGCTTCAAAATTCATTTATGGCTTCCATGTTGAAGACAGGTGGAGATGTCCAGTGCAGAAAATAAATAGTTTTGTCTCTAGGAGAGAAAAGCAAGAGACTAACGTGGGTTTTAAAGTAGCAATAGGCCAGGTTTGATGGGGCTTGGAGCTCCCTGGTGGGAGATGCTCATGGCAGGGGGTTGGAACATGCTGGTCCTTAAGATCCCTTCAGCGCAACCCCTCCTGTGATTCTGGGTCAGCTCTTGAAATGTGTAACTTTGGCTGGATGCTTTTTCCCAGAGAGATGGCCCAAGGCGGCCGCTGCCGTACCAGATCATCGACATCAGCACCCCTGTGAAGACACACGAGGTGCCACCTCTGAAAACACCCCAGCGAGTCCTGCCACCCCTTCCCCAGCTGCCAGGCCACCAAGCTGGCCCTGAGAGACCCCTGCCAGCTAATCCTTCACTGAGGCTCTCCCAGGTAACCATGGATTCCCTTCTATGTAATATTTACTCTGTGAGTGTCTGCAGGAATGAAGTGTTTTCTCATCTTTCCTGCTGCCCTTTCCCCACAGTATTTCCTTTATATTTTGTGTGAGTTTAGAACTGTGCTGTAGAAAAATTGCTTTGTGACAAGTGGGGCTGTGATCCTAAGATTTAGGATCCTGAGCTCTGCCCTCACCACTCAAAAGACAACAGAACAACCACATTAGAGGCAAACACATCTCTCCAGCTGCTGAACCAGAGGGGAACTCCACGGTTTGTCAGTGAGGTGCCAAACACACAGAGAGAGACTTTAGGGAGTCACGTTGCAGATGTGATGTGCAAGAGCAAAAGATCTTAGCCTGATGTGCTTCTGCCCTGCCAGGGGCTGCACGAACCACTGTCTGTTTTTCCAGGGCACAGATCTGAAAAACACTATTTCATGCAGACACACCTTCCACTGCAATGTTTAAGTAGAGATGGTAAATATTTTTTTTAATTTTATTTTTGAATAAGATGCGTCTCAGGGCGATAGGGTAGATGAAGTTGTCTGTGCAGTTGTGTGTATTAAATAGTGCCTTTTCTTGTCACTGGCTGCTCCCTTTTGGTGGCACTTGTGGAGTGACTGTTTCTAGGCAAAGCACCCAGGCACGAAGCTATTCCTGCTCTGGGCGTGCTACGAGGTTAAAATGCAGTGAATGTGGTTAACACCAGGCTCTCACCTGCAGGAGCCCTGGGAGCTGCTCCAGACCCTTTCCTGCTGATGGATAGGAGACTCTGAGACAGTGCTGGAGTGCAGGGCTCTGAAAAGGGATTGGAAAAATGTCAGAAACAAACAGGGATGAGAGAGGCCGCCCAGAGAAGCTGTGGCTGCCCCTGGATCCCTGGAAATGCCCAAGGCCAGGTTGGATGGGGCTTGGAGCAGCCTGGGATAGTGGAAGGTGTCCCTGCCCATTGTGGCAGCAAATAAAGTGTTTCTAGATTTAATTTTTTCTAAGTTTGAACATTGTATCACTCAGATTAGACCAACTTTTACAAGTGCAGCCAGTGTTTTATTTGCTTTTTCGTCTTCCCTTTTCCATGTTCCCAGTCATTTTCCTTTCCAGGGGAGTAAGAAACGCTGATTCTTTCTGAAATAAATTTTGTAGGAAATTGGAAGCAGTATTGATTCCTGTTGCTTGTCTTTAGCTCCAGTGGTTTCACTGTTCACTTTCGTGTACTCTCTAACATTCTGCACAATTCACAGTGGTCAAAGGGAAGATTTTAAGTGCAAGTGCTTTTCTGTTTCTTAAGCAGAATATGGATGGAGAAAAGGCTTTCCAAGGAAAAGGAAAAGGAACCATTTCTCATTCTGATGCTGCATCTGCACCTGCCCCAGCCTCACTGCACATCACAGCACCCAGTGCTCCCCTGCAGCTCACATTCCTAAATCCTTGTGCTCCAAATCCCACCCAAAGTGCCAGGTGGAATACCAGACCTGCAGTACTACCATTAGCAAAGACTGACAGATCTGAAACTGCCAAAAAGCTTCTCAGCTTGGCAGCTCAAATTAATTGTGACTGTTCCTTCATCAAGCAAAATATCACCATTTTCAGTCTCTGCACTGAACACAAGTAGGACTAACAGGGGATCAGCTCAAGGCAGCCTAAAGAATGAACAAGAATGGATTCTTTCAAAATTATATCATAACCTCAATATTGTCAGAAACAGCTACTTTTTATATCAGAGGGACCCCAGAAAACATTGTGTGAGGAGAAAATAATTCTTAATTTTTTCCCTCAAAGCTTGGAAGTAGTAAATTAGCTTAAGGATAGTTTGGGATAATAAATATAGATACTATTTCATGTATGCTTCAGCTCTCTCTTGGAAGCACATCCAGAAGGTCAGCAAGAGGAAGGACTTTAAAAATCATTGCTACATTCAGGATGTCACCCAGATGCTCAGTGCTGCAGGATGGTGCCATAAATTATATAAAATTTCTTTTCAGTTGTAAGTAAAATAGTTAAAAAACAAAAAGACAACACAAAATAAACTCAACCAATCTACCAAACAGAAAATCTTCAGCGAATTAGCTCTTGCCAAGTTTAATATTTAATTATTGTTTGACTGACAAACAGCTTTTCCTTCCTTCAGATGCTCTTGCAAGGCAAACAGCCTTTATTTATGGGCCAGATTCACAGTCAGCATAAATCAGCAGAGCCCCATGTGAATCAAGGGAACAGTGCAGGTTTATCCTAACCATGGGTTCAGTCCAGGCTTTTGGATTTGATCTCTTCCCCTAGATTTTGTTGCTTTCAGCATTCAGTTGCTGCCTCTGACACTCTCATCCTCTTATTACCAAAATATATCTCATATTTTACAGCTCATCCTAATGCCAGGAAATAGAACTTTGTGGTTTTACTTTTTCCTCAGTAAAACTGAGCTCAGCTCAGCTCCTGCTCCTTCTGCCACAGTTATCCTGGGAATATCTCTCCTGTGACACCTCAGCCTGGCTGTAGATACAGAGGGCTTTCAGTTGCTTCTCTAAAAATCAGTGGAAAAAACCTGGAATTTCATGCACCTGATGTCTTTGGAGCTGCTCAGTATGAGAATTGTGTTTTTCATTCCAATATTTAAAACAACACTTCCCCAAGCGGGGCCTGAATGCATTAATTGCCAGGTTGTGGATAAAAAACTGCACAAAGAAATCCATCCATAAACTCTCTGTGATGAAGGGCTGAAGCTTTTTAGGGGATAACTGGAGAAGGGAGGAAGAGGAATGAGGGAAGCAGAGCTGTGGTGGTACCACGAGCTGTGCTGCAGATTCCCAACACATCAAAGGCTCTGCAAGGCCCACACAAGTTAGCACACGAAGTTTGGATTCTCCTGTGGCTCAGAAAGAACAGAGAAGACCCTCCTGTAATCAGGCTGGGGGATGGGATTTATTTCTTCAAAGAGCTTTTCCTCTGTTCCTAAGGTTGTGTGTTCCTGGTGGCATCTCCTTTCTACCAAGTGCTGCTCCATCTTGCCTCATCTCAGCCACCATTTATTCTCCATCTCCATTTTGATCACAATTCCCTCCCTTTTAAACTTTTTTCTTTCATTGACCCTTTCCTACCAGCTTGCCACATTACACTTCCTGTCAGAACACTTGGCTGCTTCCTCCTTAAGGATATTTTAACTTGAGGACATTTTGAGTGGGAAATGAATGAATAAATAAATCAGGTGTTGGGCCTGTGTACCCATCAATACTAGCACTTGTCATGCAGAGAATTAAACAGAGGGTGGACATTATATGCAACTTTAAAATGTAGTTTGTGGCAAATTTGAACTTATTATATAAGAGATTTACTTAAGCTCATGTATTTTCTTCCTTATCAAGATGCCTGTGGATAATTAATCTGCATTTCCTTCTTGAAAGAGCAAATGTTTGCCCTAGAAAGTAAAAAAAACAAAGGGATGCTCATAACAAATAATGAAAAGTTGGACTTTATTCAGGAGCAATTCATGCTCTGATTGCTTGTTTGGATCACATCTTTCAAGGGATCTTTAATCAGATTATGCTTGTAAGCTCTTCTTGTTTCCTGTAACTTTACTAATGATACTTACGGCAAACTAAAAATAAGGAACAAAATTCCTTGGGAAAAGCGTGACTGTGCAGCTCCAGTGGTAGAAATATCTGAAGTGAGTTTGGGGGTAAACTGGAGAGTTTTTGTGTGCCCTGAGCAAGCCACTTAATGTGTCCCAGCTCTCCATAATGAGGAGCACAAAGAGCCAAGTTTCCCTGTTTGCAGGGCTGCAGGGACCACCCAGAGGAGCCACTGGCCCCGCCTGACAGCAGAGGGCTTCTGTTCTCTATTAATGGAGCCTTTAATTCCACAGAATGAAAGCACAGAGAAAAAAATTCCACAGATGCTCCCAATTCAAACCAGACTGGGGCAGTTTGTGTTTGTGGCCATCTGAATTTCCATTTTAAAGTAATGTCGAGCATTCCCACCTTTCTATAGAACTGCTTGTACAAAGTTATGTATTAAATCTTTGCTGTTTTCATTTACCACCAATTAAGCACTGAGTGCAGTAGAGATGCACCCTGCACTTCTAGAGTAAAGAATCAAAAGACATAAAATCATGAAAATATCGTATTAAATCTTTGGTTTCAAATAAGAGCGCCAGCTTATTAAAAGTAAGTTACTTTTTACTCATTTAAACTTATCTGGTCATACCTGATTAAAATACTATCTTCAATTTAGGTTTTGATTAGGTGTTAGGAAGAAATAGTGAGGGGGATGAGGCCTCAGTTTTGCCCAGAGTTGTGGCTGCCTCCTGGAAGTGTCCAAGGCCGGGTTGGACGGGGCGTGGAGCACCCTGGTGATGCCTTCAGTTTTAGCTTTCACATTTTCCAGATTCTGTACTGCATTGGTGTGTATCTCTGAACTTCATGTGAAGTGTCAGCACGTTCCCCTCACAGCTCAGGCCCACAGAACAATCCTTGGCCAGCCCCAGGACCAAGGACACCGCTGCAGCCTCGGGCCCAGAAAGTGCAAACAGCAGCGAGCTGAGGGGAGCAGCCTGGGAGGATGGGGCTGCACAGCCTGGAGCTGGAACTGGACAATAACCCCGACATGGAGATGGACCAAAACTTATAAAAGTGTGAAAATTCATGATTTGTTGTCCATCTTGGGTGGAGCCACAGCCGGGCTCTTGTACTGCCCAAGGTGCATCCTGTGAAGGCCTTTAATAAATCCCACTTTATTCTTTTACTCTGTCCAGCCTCTGTTCTAGGCAGCCTCTCCAGGCATCACTGACACCACGGTGTCCCTGCCCATGGCAGGGGTGCCTCCGGATGGGCTTTAAGGTCCCTCCCAAGCCAAGGCAGTCTGCAATTCCACCATTGTATGAATTTCTCTCAGCTGTGGCTGTGTGAAGGGTTTGCAGTCCCCTCTGAGAACTGACAGCAGCTCGTGTTTCCTGCAGGAGCCCCCCAAGCCCAGCGCCCCTCGGAAGCCTCTCCCCGCTGACCCCCTGGGCCGAGCGCGCCAGGGCCCCGTGCGGCACCCCAAGGCTCTGCCCCACGCCACCCCTGCCAGGTCAGTCCTCATCCTGCTGCCTTGGGATTTTAGCTTGGGTATTTTTCATGCATTTGTAATCCTGAGGTTCTTTAGTGCACAACTCCAAACTCCACACACAGTGTGAGCTGCTGCTCCCCATTTGGGGCAGACACAGCAATTCCTCTCCAGGCCTGGCAGTCAAGGACATCTCACTGCCTCAGGCCCCAGAGATGGAAAAAAAATTGAGCTGGGGGGAGCAAACTGGGGGTGAATGACTTCATTACCTACAGCTGCAACTGGAAGATGAACCCCCAATATTCAAATCGACCAAACTTATAAAAGTGTGAAAACCCATGACCCATCATCCATTTTTGGGTGTAGCCCCTGAGGGGGCTTCATCTGCCCAAAATGTACCTGAAGGCCCTTCAATAAATATAACCCCTTTTTATTCCCTTAATTTTATCTAGCCTCTGTTTCTGGGTAGTCCCAAAGAGGTATCAATTCTAACACCTGGATTTTAGCACTTCAGCTGCAACATGGCTAAAACAGCTCAAGGAACTGCTGCAACAACCACTTCCAATATAATTTCCATCTCTAATTTTACTTATCACGCTGCTACTCACTGGGAGTGCACCAGCACAGCTGCTCTGACTCCCACAGAATATGAGGATTTATAATACCTGTGAAGGTTTGACTGTAAACACCTGGCTGCATATTTACAAAAGCTAACCAATAAATAATAAGTTTTCTCCTCAGACTCCCCCATCTGAATTAGGCTAAGAACTGAAAGCTGTTAAAATCAGCAATCAAAAAAGCGATTTCCTGATCACCCATTTCCCAAGGAAACATCAATTGACATCATCTAAAAATAATATCCAAAATATTCAAAAAGCATAGAAATTGTACACTTCAAAAATATAAAGTATGTTTGGAAAAAATAATCAGGAAGTGGAATAACTGCACCCAATGTTAGTGGGTTTAGTCAATGCTGTTTTCTTAGCCAATATTCCTCAGTTTCCTGTGAATAAAGTGAGCTCCAAGGAAGATAAAAGTGTTTTAAGCTACAAGCATTCTACCAGTAAAGCACTTAAGTCCTCAGAAACATTAAAAATAGAATCAATAAAGTCCCCTCTATTTTAGCAAAAAGACTGCCAAAAGGAACTTTAATTAAGCTCCTGGCTGTCCATTCTAATCGAATATTCTGAAAGCAACAACATTTCAAGCTGACTCCTACAGCTTTTGGTGACCACCTGGAATTCTGCAACACTATTGACATTTTTGATCAGGAACAAAATTGATGAGCACCCAAAGAAATGGAAATTAAGTAACCATTTGTTGTTTTCTTTCTTTCCAACAGACCTGCTCCCAAACATCCACCACAGGTATCCAGGTCCAGCAACACTACAGATGTGAAATGAGTAGAAAACCTGACACCTTTATTTTAAAAAGTGAAGACAGAAGTTTGCACTACCTTTCAACTCCAGCTGGAGTTCATTTCTATGACGATACTTAGAATTTTTAATGTTTAAAACAGCATTATTTTTAAGAATTCTGAGCTACTGCCTTTGGTGCTGTGCTGTGCTATGGTGCTCTGTATACTTGCTCAGGTACTTGTAAATTATTAATTTATGTTGAATATTTATTACAGTGCAGTGCACTGTAATAGATATTTTTACCATAGCAGAGTTTTCCTAAAAAGGAAACCTTTTTTTTTGTACTATTTCACTGAACTTGAATAATTCTGCTCTGTTGGTCCTGTGTAGATTTCTTAGTTTTGGTCTGTTCTTTAAGGAGTGCTGATCCAGATCAATGAAATGTGTAAACAACTCCATCTCAGTGGTCCTCACCCAACTTCTGAATGAATATGGCAGGGTAAAAAGACAAAATCTCTCCTGGAACTCGATGAAATGCCCGATATCTGCACACAAGGTGTCACCTGTATTTAACCAAAGGCTCACTCTGTGTTTGCAGCTGCACTGTAATCTCAGTTTTCATGTTACTGTTTGAGATATTCCAGAAATCTCTGTGCTGAAGGAGGATGTATCCAGCTGGGAGAAGTCCTCTCACTGAAGAAGTACTGTATATCACAAAACTGTTGTTTTTAACCTCGTGTTCCTCAAACACAACCTGGCTGGTACACAGTAATGCAGATGTCAGGCCTCCCTGTGCCATCTCCTTTTTGATGCTTTGGTGATTAAATTCAACCATCTCATTGTTGTCCTGATTAGACTGGCAGTCCATTACACCCAGGGCTGGGAATTCCATTTTAAGAATCAACTTTTATATTATTTCCTTTTGCCTCACCGCTCTGCTTATCACCTGTATTTTGCATATTTACTACTGTTTCTTATTAAACTTCTACAACGTTGCTCTGGGTTTCTTAATTCCCAAATCAAAATATGTATTTTAATACATAGACTTGGATTATCCAAAAAAAAAACAAAAAAAAAGTTGTTCATCTCTGCTCTGTGATTACACCTGATCTCTTCTGTGCCTCCTCAGTAGCACTGCTGAACACAGTTTCACCTGTAAAAACAACAATTTCCAAATATTATTTGAAGCAGAGGGAGAAGGGACTATCACCTTTAATGGTTTCCTCATTGCTTGTGGTTTTTGTTTCCTTAAGCAAAAATAAAAGCATTGATAGAAACTCACATCTGGCTTCAGGGAGCGTAATTTTATTTCATTTTCCCAGTTATTCCCCCTCACAGCAACACAACCTTCATGTTTATTGATAAACTGAACTAACCAAAATCAACCCCAGCTTAGTTTGGTGCTGAATAGCAAAGAAAAAGCTTAACAAATGTATTTCAATTCTTAAAGCACCTCCAATAGCAACAACAGGGCTTTATGTGTGGAGAATCACAAGAGGAGGATGCATTTTATGTATATTTATGGTGCTTTTTATGTACTTTACATATTTCTGTATTTAAAACACTATTTTTTTGTATCTATAGTAGGGGGTACCTCCATTTGAAGCAGCCACATGATCTCAGTTTGCTTGTTTGAATGCTCCCATTTTATCAGAATTCTTCTGCAAACTGCTGAAAACCATAAGGTGAAACTGTGAGTAGTGAAAAGTGACATGAAATGATTAAAAAGTGTCTGTTATCAGCATCAGGAGTTCTGAATTCAACAGGACCAGCTTAGGTAGGACTTTGCACTTTATAAACTTCAAACATGACCAACCTAGGCAGGCTTCAAAGTATAGAAAATGGAAATATCCATACAGGGCACCCACCTGTGTCCCTGTCACTTCAAGCAGCCACCTCACCCACACCAAATGTCAAATTTTTTTAATTATTCCCACTAAAACAAGCACAGGTATCCAGTGACATGGAATTCAGTCCTACAGTTAAGATGAACACATTATCTACCAGACTTACCACCTAAGACATGGCTAAACTTTGAGATTTCTAGATGTCTGGGGAAAAAAAATCCCAATTCTCTATCTGAAACAAAGGCAACAAAACCCAAAGATCCTGCAAAAATTAATACCATTACTTTATAGCAAAAAGAATTCTTACTGAATAGTATAGGCTGATTTTTTTCATAGTAAAATGTGGGTACAGTATAGGTAACAGCCACAAAATGTGGAGTTTTCCACTTCCAGTCATTTATATTTATATTTATATTTATATTTATATTTATATTTATATTTATATTTATATTTATATTTATATTTATATTCATATTCATATTCATATTCATATTTATAAAATCAGATGCAAAATTCTACAGGCAGAAAAGGACCTGTACCTTGGGGGTGGGATGGGACAACAAACAACACATGACAACAAGAGATGACACCAAACAATCCATCAAATCCTTCTTTTGTTTCGGGGAATTTTATCAGTAGTAGCTGGTTTGAGGTGTTTTCACACCTAATTAGTGCCTTCATGATTAGAAATGCAGATGGCATGGAAAATTCCACTGTGGAAAGCAGGTGAATGCTTTTACATCTGTAAGGGCAGTGCAAGCAAATAAATTCCTGTGGCATACAACAGGGTGTGAAATCCAAGGTGTGCTCCTTGCACAAGTCCTGTCATAATAAATTCAGTCCTGAAATAATAAATTCAGTCCTGACATCATAAATTCAGTCCTGCCATCATAAATTCCTCCACTTCCCTGCTCAGTAATCTTTGACTTCTAAATCGCCTTTAATAATTAAGGTTACACCAACCCTTAAATCCTCAGTATTTTATGGTTCTCAATTTATCTTGGTGAGAGGGATTTTTTAATGCTGATTCTTCCTTTCTGTCTTCTCCCACACCAATATTCCAGCCTCTCACCTCTGGAAGGCTGGGAGAGCCAGGCTCCATCTCCAAGGGAAGGCAGGAACAGTGTGCTCTCCCTAAAGCAGCGCTGCCTTTATGCTAATCAATAGAACAGAAAGTACAAAACACCAAAGGAAATGAATAAAGAGGCAGTAAACAAAAGGAAAATTGCATATTTACCATCTTTCTCCCCATCAAGTCCCTTGGGTTTAGTATTCCCAGGTTGTTTGTAAAAGCTAGCAATTATCAGGGTAGCAAGATTTATCTTCTTTTAATTTCATGGAATATTTTAAAAGCCTTTTCAAAAGCTCAGAGTAGAAAGAGATAAAGAGGTTTTTCACTTTGTTTCAATTCTGGTTTCTTCTGATCATTTGAGTATGCAATATTCTCTTTTATTAACTTTCAATCAAATAACAGCAGTTTCCAATTTAACCATAAATTACCATGTAACAGTAAACAAATTCATTCTTTATCTCACTCTGCAAAACATCATTTTCTAAACTCAGCAAGGCTGAAACTCGTTCTGCACTGAGACCATCCTTCCACATAACGAGACCACACATAAATATGCCCCATAAATTACAGGCAGCTGCCCTTTTCACACAACACTTTTAGGAGAAATTAAAAACCTAGAGCACATTGAACATTTAGAACTTTTAAAACTCAGTTCATTCAGGAATTTAATATCCAACATCAGCATCATCATCATCATGACAAAATGTGCTTTTCTTTTCCCTCTTTTATTTTTTAAGCAGTGTGCAAGACCACCTGTATCTGCAGAGGTGAGCAGTACATTTTTCTGCTTTACTTCAGGTCTTAATTCTTACATATTTAAATTTATTGCTTTTAATAGACTTAAAACAACTGGGGAAGGGTCTGGAGCACCAGGAGGGGCTGAGGGAGCTGGAGAAAAGGGGCCTCAGGGGGGACTTTGTGTCTCTGCACAACTCCCTGCCAGGAGGGGACAAGGAACAAGGGACAGGATGGGAGGAAGTGACCTCAAGTTGCAGCAGAGGATGTTTAGATTGGATATTGGGAAAAAATTCTCCCCTTAAAGAAGGAATGTAAGAGAGAAGGGCATCTTTCTGCCTCTATGTTCTCACTGCTCCAAGAACCTGCAGCAAAAATTAAAAGTTCTGTCCAAGAGATTGCCTTTTCTACATGCCATATATTACATTATGCTGGATTTGCAGGAAAGGACTGAATTTTTTCTAATTTTTTTTTTAAGCAACTTGAATTTTTGCATTTTTCAGTGCTTTACTTTGCAGTCTTGATGTTACTTGATATAAAGACCTCTAAAACTACTGTTTAAACCCCCAAACCATCACTTTCAGGAACAGATCTGAAAAGACCTCAGATCATTTATATATTTATCATATATAATTTGCTTTTATTTAGCAAATATACCAGATTATTTTACTGCTAAAACTGTAAATTACTACTTGATTCCAAAAACCAAAAGCTAAAATATATCAATATATATTTTCTACAAAGATTCATTAATTTAGCCTAATTTTCTCTCAGAATTTTAGATGCCTTAACAATCTGAACATATTTTTCACTTCTAGAGCTGAAGCTAAATTTGTTACACAATCACAAGCAGCTTGTGATTTGAAGTAAAGAAGCATCTCCTTGGAAAATTTAAAGATGATTATTAATAAGGTTGGGTAAGAAATGCTAATTTTTTTGTTTACTAAAGGGACAGTCATGAAAGCAAAAGAGGTCTTGAAGAAGAAAAGGAAGCAGTAGAGAGGAAAAAAAATCAGCATTTAATTTCCAGCAGCTTTGTAATATTCTCAGGGGAATGCCAAAAATTATTTTTGTTTGAATTTGTTGCTTTACATCTAACTCTGCATGCAAGAGGGTTCTGTATGGATTCAGTGTCTGTAAATCCCATGGATGCACTTAAATACAGGAGGAGATGCTGAAGAGGAGGCTGAGCTCCAAAATCTAGAGTGCCAAGGACCCAGAAATCTGAATAATAGAGGTGAAACAGGCAAGTTACAGCATTTGGGGCCAAATATTCATCTTTTCACTTTCTTGATAGGAAAAATCAAAGTTCTCTGAGGCATCATCTCCAAACTGGGAAACAGCAGTTTTTCTCTTAGTTTTTCCTTCTTGACTTCTAGCAAATTGGCCAAGCTCCAAACAAGCAAAAATCTTAACAAATGCAGAAGGAAATACGTTTAAAAAATAAACTTGGGGCAGAAAACTTCTATATGGAGATTATTTATACCTACCTGTGAAAACTTCCAGTCTTTTGTAATACTGAAAGGTAAAGAGGAGAGAATTTCCCTTTTCACAAGAGAAAAAAAAACCTGAACCAACAAAGTCTCCCACTGGCTGCTGCAGCTGCAGGTCTGGGTAACTCCTCCTGCAGCCCCAGGAGCACATAGTGGAAAAATCACCCTAAATCCTGTTTGAAAGGTGGAATCTCCATCCTACACCCATCTAATCCAGGGTGCTGCTGCCTGGAATTAAACTATCAAGTCAGGTTTTAGCAAAGCATCAAGCACCAAAGTGCTTTAATGCCCTGCTGCTCCTTCCAGCCCACAGGAGGATGCAGAGCAGAGGCATTACACTGGTACAGAACCCATTAATTTGATTTTAGCACTAAGTAAAGCAATTAGTAAAGCCCACTAACTTGGAAACTACAACAAGTTGATGGTTTGGGACAATTTTTAGGCAGTCTGCATGAGATATACATATTTAAATTACAATATAGGTCAGGGCCAGCTGAGGAAATTAATCAAACTCCTTGTTCATCACGAGCATCATTTTGGAGTGCACTAGGAATGTATGAAAAATATATTTATTCAATGAATACATTTAGTTTCTGGAATTTTTTTCCTAAAAATGTGGTTTGGGCACATTTTGGACTATCCCTTCCTCTCCAGTTACCTTCAAGTTATTACCTGTAATTATTAACCAAAATTAAACCAAAATAACAGCTCTGAAGACAGAAAATTGTGTGGATTTAAGACACCAGGGAGACTTTATAGAATTCCAACCTTCAGTAAGGATTCAGTAAGACATAACAAACTACAGGGCAACCGCTTTAATATTATTTTTATGTTTTAAACTTTCTGGAGCTGGAATTTCCAGTGTCAAGCAGGGCTGTCCTTCCCCACAGCCAGAGGGGAAAGCGGCTGGGCTCAGGGGTCTCTGTTTTAGCACTACCCCCAGAGCACTGTCTGCCCCTAAAAAAGCATATTTCCTATTCAGTTCCCTTCAAGAAACTCTGTACAACCTTGGCCCTTCCACATGCAGCAAACCCTCTCTTCACAAATTCCCTCTTTATCACTTTTGGGTTGTTTTCCTGCTGTTCCTTCCTTCATTTTGTCATGTCCCCTTTGTGCTCTTGTGTCTTTGTGGCTCCCCCAGTAAGTTTTGTCTAAATCTCAAAACCTGAAGGTGTTTACAGAGGAAGATTTTATAAAAACCTCTCTCCAGGGAATCTCTTTTATTTTTTTTCTTTATTTTCTCCCCCTTTTTTGTGCCTGGTTTCCGTGATGAAACTTTGCAATCTCAGACAAACACTATAAATCTCCAGGAGCAGCACCATAAATAACAGGAAAGACAGTTAAATGGATTGATTGGAATAGATAAATTACACTGTCAGGATGTTCCCAGTTTGGATTTCTCTTCTCCTACAGCTTTGACTTTTCTTCTTTTCTATATTGAAATACCCTGAGATTTTCTCCATTCTGTGAGGTGGCACCTGAGCAGCACCTCAGCACTCACTGTTTACATCCCCCCACTACTGAAGTTTCCCAGGGCTGTAACAAACCTGGTTTTTCCAACAGGAGGTCTGGTCACTGCTGGAATTTTAACCTTACTCACTTCTCATTTCACCACTTCAGCCAATGATGACAATTCCCCAAAACCTACAATTGCAAAGCCAGTACTTCTCCCAGCAGCAACTTCTAATCACTGATGCTTTAAATTATTTTGTGTGGGGGCTCAGTTAGTGTGAGACTCATCCAAGTCAGGATTTTCACCATCTGACTCCAGGTAGAATGGGTACAGCTACAAACACCTCACACCAAAAAATCAGGACCAACTTTTCTGTAGAACTCCATGACACAGCCAGAGTGGAAATCAAAGTCATAACAATCTCCACCCTGAGGGACAATATAGTCTCTAGGCTGTCAGAATGTTTTGAACACAGATAAAATATTAATTTGGCAATTTTATTTATGGTGAACAGAGCTCAACTCATCAGATACCAAAGGACTTGGTTGCCTTTCTTGCAGAACGTGCCTATCCCAAGTGCTGTAGAACAAAAACAATAAAAACCTCATGGCAGAAAAAATGTGTTGAGGTGGCCAAGTGGGCCCTTGCAGGAATTGGTTAGAAAAGCATCTCAGGAACATAAAAGATGTGAAAGAAGGGATGAAGGAAAGGTAAAGGTACAGACAATTTAGCACATCTCACCAGAACCAACAAGAGTCTCTGCCATTAGGAGCAGACACCCCCAGCAGGGAGGAGGACACACTCCACGAGGTAACCTCTGGTTTTTCCTTCAGGAGCAGGAAGACATGAGGAAGTGGGATGGAAAACCCAGGTCCTCCTCAGCAGCCTGGGTACGTGAACTGAAAAGAGGAACATCCACCACAAGAAGCTCATGTAGGGTCAGTGCTGCTCTGGTCTCTCTTGGACAGAACTCCAGAGGGTACAGGAGCAAGAACATGAGTGATTCTCTTGAAGGGACCTCGGGAAAAGATTTCCAGGGGGAGACCCAGGTGTGCCATGAGCAGGAACAGAGGGGCCCTGCCTCTAGCCAGGTGGAGCAGAGGGACAGTTGGATCTACTGGCCCGTGTGGATCCCATGGCCTGGCACGGGTGACCCACACAGGTTGATGGTTTTGGCTGGCACCAGTGCAATGTCCCCTGAGGCCATCAAGGAGTGGGGGAGCAGAACCCATTTCTGTTTCTGGGGTGACAGGGGGATCCCAGCAGCTGAAGTGAGTTTAACTGGGAACCAGTGGCAGAAACACCCCAGCGTGACTGGCCCAGAGGCCCCTGCATCCTGGGCATAGAGCATCTCAGAAATGGGTGCTCCAAAGACCCTAAAGGACATCGCTGAGCTTTTGGGACAGCTGCTCTGGAGACAGAAGACATCAGACAGCTGAGCACCCTGCCTGCTCTCTCAGATGAGCCCTCTGCTGTGGGACTGCTGAGAGCTGAAGAACAACAATCTCCACCCCAACAGTGCACCATCAGCAGTTCTTCACCATCCCATAAATATGCTGTAGAACATCTCAACAAGGGCAAAGGGCTTTTTTCCCCCCTTAATTAAAACAAAATAAAAGCCTAAATAAGACTTGTCTCAACGTGTCCCTGTGATTCCCATCCATGAGATGATTTGGGAACTGGAGAGCCAAGGGGTGGCCAGCAAGGCTTGACCCTTTAACAGCCCTATATGGCTAGTGCCTAAGTCCAGTGGGGAATGGAGACTGACACTGGATTACCGTGGCCTCAGTGAGGTCACACCACCACTGAGGGCTGCTGTGCCAGATGTTTTGGAGTATTTTCAAACTAGTACCTGTTACTTGAAGTGATTTAAATTCCTGATTGGGGTTACTTGAGGTCATTTGAGGCCCTAACTGGGGTTACTTGAGGTCACAAGTATTATTTGAGGTCATTTGAGGCCCTGATCGGGGTTACTTGAGGCCACAGGGGTTACTTGAGGTCATTGGAGTATTTCTTAATAGATCCGGGGTTACTTGAGGTCATTTGGGTATTTTTAAGTTGGCTCAGGGGTTACTTGAGGTCATTGGAGGCCCTGACTGAGGTTACTTAAGGTCACAGGGGTCACTTGAGGTCATTTGAGGCCCTGATTGGGGTTACTTGAGGTCATTGGAGTATTTTTTAATTGATCCAGGGGTTACTTGAGGTCCTTTGGGGTTACTGGGACAGGAAGCTCAGCTGGCACAGACGCTGCCTTTGGGCTTTGCTGTCCACAACACCCAGCCAGGAGCACAGGAACAGCAGCCAGGACAGCAGAGCACAGGTGCACCCATCACACTCAGGTCAAAGTCTCTAAAGCCCAGGGATTTGGAATTCTCAGCTGGAATAAAAGGCTGGGAGACCTCGGCCATCAGAAGCCATGGACAAGGACCTCTATTATTAATGGGCTAATATGTCATTGTCTGATTTATTCTCTGTATTTACTTGCCACGCCTGGTGCAGGGATCACACTTGGAAAAGTCAGGAGGGTTTGTTTCAAATGCTCCAGGTTGTTCAAGAGGGTTAAGTTAATAATAATTTACAAGCTAGGGTTTGTAATAATTTACAAACTAGGTAGTTCTCAATTTGTCTTTTTGTAAAGACAAATTGAGAAACAAGAAGAGGAGCCCTTAATTTAATCTCTCTCCCTTTATTCAAATAAAGTTGCAAGACTCCTCTGTCTCCTTCTGGCATTTATGGATTTTCCTGACAAGATCTGGAAAGAGCATGGAAAAAGTCAAGAGAAAAGTCTCTCAGCAGCAACTGCTGAACAGGAATTTTTCCAAACTTCACCTCTCAGGAAGTGTTTCCCTCCAGCAATGCCTCCCAGAGAACTGCAGATCCCAGTAAATAACTTTTCTCTTTTTTCTCCTCTAAAGTCCTCAGTCCATAAGCACAGACAGCAGGCTGCACTGTACAGCAATGCACATGCATTAAATAATAAAAATTATATCATTTCAAACACTTTAGCCATGGGATCCCTGGAGTAACAAATATCCAGCAGAATTGATTTACCAAGACAGAAAGTCTGGAAGCTCCTGATGACTGGGACAGCAATTCCCAGTAAATGAGAATAATTGTGCTCCATCCTGCTCCCCAGAGCTGGGTCTTTGCTACCAAACCTCCACTCCGTGGTTTTCACCCTCCTTGCCCCTTCCAAAGCAGCATTTCTCCCTGACCTCAGGGAGCTGCCAGAACCAGTTCACCATAAGCTCAGGCTGAGGTTGGGAGCAAGGGGGATGGGAGCTCAGGGACACAGAATTTCATCACCACTCACAACTCCCAAACAAGGCAGCACTGGGAGCAGGGGACCTGTGAGGGGAGAGGAAAAACCACCCTCAGTTCCATAAAATAAATGCAAAATTAAATTCTATCCCACAAGTTTGAAGTTTTAAGTCCCATACTATTATTGCACGTTATCCTGACCATCTTTAAGGAAAACATTAGAAAAACTTCAGCTTATCCAACACATGCCCTCTCTGGCCCTTGCACTCCTACAGGAGCACCCATCAAGCTGATTTTTTTTTTTTTTTTTTAATCTCATCTTGTTTTACAGGTCATCAGTTTAATTTCTCCATGCTTTAGGTGCTCCCTTCTTCTCAATTAGGATAACATTACATCCATCAATTCTTATCTCTGAATCTTCAGCTTCCCATTCAGCCACCCAGCAGTCTGGATCAGAGCTTGCCAGCACCTTATCAGCTGCAACCCTGTTGATTTAATTGTACCATCCATTTGCTAATATTTACCCAGCCATTACTAAATAGATCCAATTTTGTTTGCTAACACACATCCGTGCCTGTTGCGAAACCAAATCCAGGCAATCATGGATTCATGGTAACCTGCAAATAAAACTAAATGTTGTAGTTTGATTAAAAATGGGGATTATATGCAAGGAAGGCTCCCTATTACATCCTGTATCAACTCCTAATTTCCTGACACCCTGTTCCCTATGAAAGAAAGGAAAAGAGAGGAGGTTTAATTACAAAGCCACTACCAAGGAAGCTTCACTGCCCTAAAGACTTAGAGGTTATTGCAGTTATTGCTATGATAGCAGCAGGTTTTATCCACTGCTCTATTTTGCAGTCAGAATTACACAATTCTCCACTTTTCTGAGCCCACACCATTGCCATCATTCTTTTGGGCAAATGAGTTTCCATTAAGCAACAGCCCTCCTCTGCGCCAAGGATTCAGGAATGTATCAGGGCAGAATTAACATGAGGATAAAAATTAACCTGCTCACTTTTGGGACAATGCTGCCTTCCCTGCAAACTGTAGGGTTGGAACATTTCCATTTCAGCACCATCAATCACCAGGCAACAACAGGACCTCGTCCTCCACCTGCAGCCCTGAAAAGTTGTGTGACCTCCTAGATCTTTGCCTTCCCAGGAAGCACCTGGGGAGCTCAGGTACTTCATCATCTCCTGGTAACCACCAAAAGTACCCAATGTCATCCTTAAAAGTGCAGAAGAAAAGGAAATTAAAAATCAGGACATCATTATCACTATTAAAAAAAAAAAAATCAATTAAATGTGTTCAGTGCCACATCAAATTCTGAGCGAGAATGTGCCAATGGTAACCCAGCTCTAACATGGGAGACATCTGAAAATATTTGACCTCTTAGAGAGCAGGAATAACACCATAAATATATTTTAGACCCTTGATGCACTCCTAAGAGCTCTCTGAAACCTCTGCCTCACTTCAGAGGAGGGTGAGAGGCAGACAGGCACAGAAACAAACACTGAGAAATCCACATCCAAATTCCAAATCCCCTACTGCCTTCACCATCCATTAGTCCATAAAAAGGATGTCATTACACCCATCTTTTGCACCAAATGTTGTTGTTCTTCCTGCTGAATTCCCAATTCCCACTCTGGCACAAGGGTGTGACACTTATATTTCCAGACATCAGCTGGAAATTATTGAAATCTAAAGGACCTGGACTTACATCTCTGCTCCAAAACAGACAATGTGTGTCTCTGAAAATACATCTCTTTCCCTTTGGGTAAATCCTTAAAACACCCTTTTCTTACTTAAAATCCAAAGGTATTTAAGATGATTTTATCCTCCAGAGATTTGTCACCTGTTGCTGAAGGCCAGAGTCTTCCTGAGAGCTCTTCACATGCTGTAACACTGCTGAGTTGTGCCCTGGAAGAGCTTCCAGCAGCTGTTTCCCACCTCCAGCAGCTCCCTAATTACCCATTATCTCCAGCACAGGGAGAGATCTCTGTCTCTGCACCTTTTCTGGGTGAACGTCTGCACCTGCCCCAGTCACAGCATCATAAAGGCAGCAGGGGCAGCTCTGAGGCCACATCAGGTGCTCAGGGATTTCTCCACTTCAGAGGTGGGGAAGGAGGGGAGGCAGAACCTCTGTGTGCTCCCTGTCCTGCTGCTGGGCAGAACAGATCTCCTGGGGAAGGGCTTCTTCTCACAGCCAGCCAGAAACCTCTCCTGCTCGAGTTCCTGTCTGCTGTCAGCCTGCCAGGGGACTTGCAGCATCTGCAGGACCAGCCAGGGTCAAGTGTAAAACCTTAACAAATGTGTGTTTTGCATTCTCATCCTTCCTCCCTTCCTACTGCATCCTGTGCCTCAGATGCTCCATGCACACCAGTGGTTCCTGGCTGCTCCACTTCCTCATTTTGTTTAAAATCCCTCTGGTTCTCCAAACCTTAACCACAAATGGGGAATAAAAATACATATGAGGATTTGGTAATTAATAAATAAAACAAAATAAACATACTGGGAAAGAACCCTATAATATTTTTGCCCTCCACCTAAAAAAAAACAACTCATCAGGGTAATTATTTTATTTTTTCCCTAAATGATTAAAAGATCAGCTCACTGTGCTGATTTTCAGCTGACATCCTCTGTCAGTATGATTCTCCTGTCCCTCAGGGTGGTGCCTCAGCATCTGTCACGTCATATTGCATTTTACATCTTTTATATATAGTTATATACATATATATCACAGAATTCCAGACTGGTCTGGGTTTGGGGAGACATTAAAGATCATCTAGTTCCAGCCCTCTGCCATAGCCAGGGACACCTTCCACCAGTATCTTAAAATTTATGAATGCAGGACTTGAAAATTCTTCCAGATTCTTAAGTCCAGCCTCCTGCTGCTGCAACCAACCATATTATTTTATGCCTTTCAAAAATTTAGCACAGAGAGTCCTCAACGTAATGAGAATTTTGCCCCTGCTAGCTGGATAGCTACTCCAAAAATCTCCCTGTGCTGTGTAGAAAACCCCTTTGTACTGAGGCAGTTCTCTTTTTTTTGGTTCTTTGCATTACAGTCAGACCCAAATCTGAGAGGTGATTAATTATGTGTATTTATCTCTCAGAGGTTACAAGTAACAAAACTGTAGGAGTACCTCAATTAATGAGTCTTCAGTGCAAAGCTTGGCCAAATAACATTCAATCACATCAAAACCAAGTTCCAGCTATGTTTGTTTTTTCTCTTCTAAATGAGAAATCATTTCTATTTATCACAGTGCTTTTCCAAACACTGGGATGTATTTGGTCCCACCAGCAAGCAGAACAAGCCCCATGGAAATGTGTCAGTGACACTCTGGTTAAACTCACATTAAAACCTTGCTGTCTTGGGAATAGCAAAGTATAATGTCATTCAAAACACAACATTTTACTGCCTCACCCAGTCACTGGGATGATAACTCAATACCACATCAATACATTTACTAAATGTCTTGTAAAAATGTACATGAAGCAAATTCAGCTCAAAGCAGGGTTTCAAACCCTCCTTGGTTGCAAATACCTACTTTGACAGCAAAACATGACACAAAACTTGGTTTTTTTCAAGCAAAGACAATCATAGCATCCACTACTGCAAGAAATGCAGAAGAAATCTCACCAATTTTGAGACAATATAGACATAAGAAAATGTTCACCAGGGACCCCACCAGTTCTTGGAATACATTCAGCAGTCCAAGGATGATGGACAGGTCATGAAAGAAAGCAGGACACACCATTCCCTCCTGCACAAGCCACCAAATTCCCAGGCAGGACAGCACAGGGCATGTGGGGCTTCAAACTGCCCAGTGAAACCAGCTCTGGTCACCAAAATACTGGGAAAATCAGCAGGAGGCATCTGATAAACACGTGGATGCTCCAAGGGGAAGAACTACTGAAATTGTGTGGCTGTCCCAGCAAACAGGACAAAATTCCAACAGCGAAATTCCAAGCTACAGCTAGGAGAAATAACTCCTGAGGGTGACCATAGCCCGAGGAAGAAAAGGCCAAGAGAGCTAAGGAAAATCTTCAGCGGGAATTCAGGTGTTCAGCAGGGATTGCTGGAGGCCAAGAACAATTTTATCCATTTTTTTGGAGCTGCCCTCCATCCTGAGCTCGGTGATTGCCATCCCCCGGGGCCGAATGGGTGTCAAACAATGCAGCAATCAGCACCCGGGGATTTTTATGGATTTTAGCTCCGGGAAGAAGCAGCTGCTGAGTCCCAAAAGAAGCCTTTGTGCTGAGGTTCTGTGGTTCCCGGGCTGCCCTGGCTGAGCCCCTTTAACCCCCAGGATGGAGGTTTGGTGACAGCCTAGAAATTAAAGACATAATTACCCACTAGAGAACCCTGGGACTAAAGTGACATTATTGGGACGGTCTGCAGCAAATTCCTTAAATTCTGTAAAGGAAAAGCAGTGCCTGATGCAGACTGCTTCAATTCAGAGCCACTCTTCCTTCAGCATTCTGCTTTTGGCCAGAGCTGCTGCACACTGAGCTCACCTGCCCGAGCTCCTTCCCTGCAGCTCTTTAATCCTTCAGGAAAAGGGACTTAAAGCCTGATCTCCAACCAACGGGGGCTGGCATTTGACTACAGTTTGGATTTTCAGTGAAAATGGCACAATTCCACCTCCAGCTCCAAGGGGAGATAATCAGTGGGATGCAGAGCAGAGTGTACGGTGAGGTACAGTGAATCTTTGCTTTTGAATACAGAGAAATAGGTTTTCTTCACAAAATTCACATGAAGGGGAGAGGTCTGACACGGGAAAAGCACCTGCTGATTGCCTGGCAGTTAAGGGGAAGTCTGAAAGGGTTTAGCTCAGGGCAGACAGGTTTAAATAAAGATAATAATTCTGTTTGATTTCTTTCTTTGCCAATCTAAGAATACATGCGTGGATTAGTGAAGGGGAAAAAATATCATTATTGGTTAGAGCCAAGTCCCTACAGACCTTCAGAAGGACATAAAGAACACCCAAAGCAGAAGTCTTCTTTCTTTAGATAAGTTTGTATGGCCTTTCTATATCATATTCAAAATAAATTCTCAGTATACCTGTCTTTTTCCATTCCTTTATTCTCTCCCTTTTAGCTCGCTATGGATGCCTGCAGAGTGGGTTTTATCTAAAATTTGCAAACACAACAGCTAAGCCTGATATAAAAGAAGATACACTGATAATTGAATTTTGGAAGCACAATAGCATTTCATTGATGGTACTTTAACATTGTAATAGCAATTATAATGTAAATGAAATTTACAGAACATCGTGTAACACCCTTATTAAAACATTTAAACAACACAATACAGCTATTTAGCACTTCAAAATCTGTTCTTTCAGACAAGAACATTTTCTTACCCTCCCTGAATTATTTTTAAAAAAATGCCTCTGCATTGTAACAGCCAATGGAATTGTTCTCCATTCATTGCTTCTCCTATGGAAAGCAAAGCACAAAGCATTTTTTTCCAAAAAATAGTTGGAACATTCATTTTAGCTACACAGCATTAAGCCACTGCCCTAGAAGATTAATCATCATGTTTAATAGTACAATGCTCTGATATTTAGTTTTACTTTATTACTTCAACAGCAGAACCCAAATTCTCAGTTTGCTGTTCCATGTGTCAGATTATTCAGAGTTCTATAAGATCTGATATCATTATTACAATCAAATATTTCAGATATGGCCTTCTTCAGAGACTTAGAAATGGCTGCAGAGCCTGTCTTAAAAATACCTTTTAAAGGAAACAGCACAGGATCAAATTAAGTGTTTGTATCCTTTGAGTTGACAGTAAATTTTAACTTTTTACTACAAAACCAAAACCCAGAGCTGTTGTTTGGACTTTACATTTTGTAAATGTAAAATGTTGAGATTTTACATTTTTACGGTTCAGTTTATCAGCCAGAAAAAGGAAATATTAACCCAGTATCAACCCAAAGGAAATATTTTTCAGGTAAATACCCAACATTGGAATAGTCCCAGGATCATGTGGAGAAGCCCCAAAGAGCCACACCATGGATGGAGAGGGGAAACGAGGACAAGGAAGGCTCAAAGAAACAAACTGGAAAACCAAAATACACAGAACAAACGCAGAGGCAAGGGCAAAACAAAAGATAAGAACAGAACAACTGAGCACAGCTGCTGCAAAAATTACTTGCAAGGAGGATGAGAAGGAAAGGGGATACAGGAGGGAACAAGACTGGAGAGAAAAGGGAAGGAAGGAGAATAAATCACGCCAGCTTTTGTCAAGTTGAAGTTTTGTATTTCACTCCTGTATTTCCCTGGGAAAGTTTGCAACTCCACTGTAAATGATCAGTCAGAAAGAGGGAGTAGGGCAAAATACCAAACTGAAAGTGGAGCTACAAGTGAAAGTACCAGAAAAGTTTGGGAAAATAAATAGAAATAATGAAGAGTTCTGGAGGAGAGGATGGAAGGAGATGATGGGGAGACCCTTCCCCCAGGTGTGCAGTGGAAGGACAGGTGGAAATCACCCTGGATGGTGGGAAATTCTGATTTGATGTAAGAAAACTATTTATTTTACCATGAAGGGGAAAAAACTGGAATTGATCCAACCTGAGCCAAAGGCTGGACCCAGAGACCTCTGGGGGTCCCTTCCAGCCCACAGGAATCTGTGGTGCTAACCCAGAACCCTCTGTGAGAGTGGGGAAATCTCCAGAGTTTGGCATAATTTCTAACAAGAAATGAATCTTTCAGCTAGAGGGATTAAATTTGTTTTTCCCTTGGTTTCACACAAGAGATCTGACCTTTCACAGGAAATGTGATTATTAGATGAAAACAATGAAGCTGGGAGGGTGAAGGTCGCTTCTTTGTCTCTTGGAATAAATTCTTCATGTGCAATCTGAGCTGCTCAGTCACAAATGTGCAGGCAGTTCTACTGCAGGGTGCTAACACCTTTATTTTCAGCATTGAAGGCAGTGAATAAATGATGAGTCCATTGGTGGAGACATTCACCAATTAACCAGCAGCAGCTGTTTGTCTTCTTTTCTTAGGGTACAATTGATTAAAATTGCATGCTTCATTGAAACAGAATTCTCTTGTACTTCACCAAAGGGGGAGAGCAAACTTCTCTTCTGATTTATAGAATGTTTTTCCAGCTGAATACAAATTAGAAACCTATTCTGCTTTGTTGTTTATAATGTGCAGACATGATTTGAAAAACCAGAGGTAAAATATTTTGAGTGTTAATCAGACACTAACTGTAACAAAGCCCAGTTGGTGCAAGAAGTTATTTCAGGCTCCAACCATCCTTCTTTTCCAACTTATTCCATGTGTGGATTTACACATTTCCACACACCATACAGATGGGATATGTGGATATATGAGATACCTACAGCCAAACCATGAAAGTTATTTCTGATTTCTGCTGGTGTGAGATATAAAAGCTCAAATGCAGTTGAAAAGTGTCCAAAGAGGGGGCAAAAACTGGTGCTGACACTTCAGCCCTTCAATGCAAAGCAAAGGCAGAGATGCACTGACTGAGGGCTGGAATAATGAAACCCAGCAGAATCGAGGGTACCTTTGGAACAGGGGGGATTCACCTCTGCAATAATTTACCTCCTACTGCAGTGCCTTCTCCACAGTTGTTCCACTTCAGCCACAAGCAAGAATTTGTAAAGAAAATCCTATTTTAGGTTATGGCAGAGGTGAGATGCTGCCTGGGATGGCCTGAGCAGCGTGTCCAACACTTCTGAACTGTTGTCCAGAGGAGGAACGAGGCTGGTGAGGGGCTGGGAGCACAAACCCTGTGAGGAACCCCTGAGGGAGCTGGGGGTGTTCAGCCTGGAGAAAAGGAGACCCAGAGGTGCCCTCCTCACTCTCTGCAGCTCCCTGGAAGGTGGCTGTGCTCAGGGGGGTTGGTCTCTGTCTCCAGGCAGCACTGACAGAACCAGAGGACTCAGCCTTGAGCTGCCCCAAGGGAAATCCAGGCTGGGTATTGGGAAAGGTTTTTACAGAAAGGGAGAGAAAGCCCTGGGATGCTCTGCCCGGGGAGGTGCTGCAGTCACCATCCCTGGGTGTGGGTAAGAACAGACTGGGGGTGGCACTCGGGGCCAGGGTTTGGTTGAGGGGCTGGGGCTGGGTTGGACTCGATGATCTTGGAGGTCTCTTCCAGCCCAGAGATTCTGGGATTCTGTGAACTAAAAAATCATTTTAACCAAGCTCTGATCACTTGGAAAGCCGGAGGTTCGTAACAAATGCATGAAGAAATAAATCTCAGCTTTGCAAGCTCTGCTTCAAAACAAATGAATCTACTTGAGCTTTCTTTATTGTGCCTAAATCTCAAATATTCCATACAACACTATCAGTTCAAAGCATCTGTGTAAACAGATATTCACATTTTAGGAGAGCTCTCCTTCACTGTGGGGAAAAAAACTGCAATTCCAACTTGGAGATTAAACAAAAAAGGCTCCTGGTAAAAAACTAATTCCTGAAGTCATTGCAGGTATTACCTGAAAATATGCAAAACTCCTGAAAAAGTTGAGAATGAGTTGGCTGGTTTCAAGCAGATGCTACTCAAGCCTAAGAATGTCTTTTTTGGGGAAAAAAGGCATTTATAATTTTCATTGTTGACAATATTCATATTCTTGTGGTTGCTGAACATCCCCCACTGGCAGAAGTTGCTCTGGGTGCTAAACTCTTCCTGTGATTGCTCTCATCCCACTGGGCACCTGCAGCACCCATTTTTCACAACTTCCAAAGTCCTTAAAAACATATTTGAGGCAAAATATTCACTGACACCTGAAAAGAAATGCAAATATAGTCCCACTAAAAAATTCTAAGAACATGCATGTCCAGACTTCCGCTGATAAAAACCTCATTACCATGTTCTTCCTCAACCCAGAAGGCCTGAGATAATCCACATAAAAGTCCAGAGATGCTTCTGCACCTGCTTACCTTGGACAACCAGCACTTGGCTGAGGAAAAAATGATTTTAAAAATCATTTAAAAAAAAAAACAAAGGAAATCAAGTAAAATTTTATTTATTATTTTTAGAATTATGTCAGGGAGCAATCTAGAGAATTTTATAGCTATAATATAATGTACAGAATAACTTTAGTCCATATTAGTTCACCTATTAAAGTAAAATTATTAATATTGTTATATAAATTATATTATGGATAATATTGTTATATAAATAGATGATATAAATCTCAATAGATAATTATTTAATATTAATATAAAATATTATATTAAGATATTGAAGTAAAATTATATTATTTCCCTCATGCCTGCTCAGAAAACACATTTCTTAAGGTTTTTTTTTTTAATTATTTAAACCTGTATAAAGAGGCCTTGAATTAGTTATTTCATTCTAATTTAAAATCTGGGCTATTTTCTGGTAGGGAACACAGGGATAACTGGATTATAGTGAGGAATCCTTTAGGGCTGGTGACCTTAAACCCATGTCTGTAGGACACTCTTGGCTCACAACCTGTAAAAATGAACATGAAATTTCATCCCTGAAAATGAAATTTAAATTGTCCCTTCAAATATCCCAGAGATTTCAGCACATAGCAAGTGAGCAGAGATGTCCCTCCAATGTTTCCCAAACATTTGCTTTATCCCTCAAAAGAAAATCTCAGGTTCTGCCTGGCTGCTCCATCTGTCAAAAATATTCAAAATATTCCAGCCTCCATTGGAACACCGGGATTGTTTGGGATGGAATAAATGAATAAATGGAGAGCAGAATGTAAATGCCAATTACAGCAGAGTTTTTCCAGTTTTACCCACGTCCCCAGCCAGAGAGATTTCAAATTAGCCCACACAGGAAAATCCTAATTTGTAACATCTTTAACTGGGGCTGGGAATTGGGGGGTCTCAAAGGAAAAATGGCATTTAGAGCCAAAAAAAAAAGCCATTATCACAATAAACACCTCATCTGCACATGTGGGTAAGGCAGTATCTGAATATTAGGCACCTTTGGAAAACCAACATGTTTTTATTTACAAATTTGAGTAGTAAAATACTTCCAATACTCTATCAAAAATGAGCAGGTTTTATCTCCAAGGGAATAATAATGAAATATTTCAGTGATTTTTAGAGTCCAGCATGGTACACCTGCTATTATAAAATACCTCATTAAAAAACGTTGCGTTTATTAGAATTTCTTATAACATTTTAATGCTTTTGAATGCTGGGTAGAATCAAAGGGGTACTTAGGGAATAGAAAGAAGTGGATAAATTCTCAGGAATTCTGGCACTAATACAGTCTGATCCTGCCACCTAGTGACAAATTTTCCTTGGAAAATCAATATATTTCCCCAGAAAACGCTTTTTTTCTGCAGGAAAACAACCAAAGTGTGGAGCCTTTATAACCAAACTCTGAATTTTACCACCACGTCGTGTTTAATTCAAAGGAGAGGGAAACAGGAATTATTTGGGCCAGTAGCTAAAAAGTGAATTATTTAAGCACATAGAAAATACTGGTCTGGAGTTGTCAAGAGATTATTGTGAGAACAAATCTAAGTTTACATTTCAGCTCTGAAATATGCATTTACAGCAAATATTCTGCATTTCAGTCTCTCCCACCTTTAAAGTGCTTTACAAATCTGAAGAGAGTTCCACATTAACTTTGCATTTCCATAATATTTGACTCCATTAGGAAGCAACATTGGAGCTCCTGGAAAATCACAATTATTGTTCTTATCAGTCTCTTTATCTGCTTTGGAGCCCAAAGCAGCTGAATATGGGGGTGCAACAATTCTCTGACAACAGGATGTGGTTTGTTGATGGGTCTTTTTTCCTATAAATTAATAATTGTTAAATTATTTTAAAATTATTTTTAAATTATTTAAAAATTATTTCAAAATTATTTTTAAATAAATTTAAAATGATATATTTTACGTAAGTACTTTCATATATGAGAAGATGGATTTTGGCCATTAAATAAATTATGTTATTGTTTGATATAGC
>VZSE01004604.1:125817-355981 GCA_013398275.1 Promerops cafer
ACACCAAAAATTTGAAATAACACTTCAGAAGCTCCCTTCTCTTCTTCTATTTTCTTTAAAAATATGTTTATCTATAAAATAAATAAAGTTATAGATATATTTAAAATCTGGACAAAATAAACATGTTTGGATTTATTATATATTCTTAATTGCTGCTTAATTAACCAATAACTGCTCAACCTCAAATATTGGATTTCCAGCCTGTACAAAAGGCAAATTCCTATAATAAATAAAATATAACTCACAGCTTTACAAACAAACACCAAAAGTGAGGACTGCAAAAATCCATATGGAGGCATTTAATTAGGCAAGGTATATTCAGTTTAGTGATTTTAGAACCCAAGCAGCTCTTTTGTTTCTGGTTAATCTACTTCAAATAAATCTGGATATAAGAAAGATATAAAAAGAAATATTCTGAAAACAAAATGTGATTCTTGATAAGCATTAATATAATGAGGAAAAAAACCTAACTGAGGGAAAAAATCTGTGTGAAATGTGAAAAGAGACAAAATTTGGATTTGGGGATCTTCAGGGAAGAAAAGATTTTGTAAAACTTGGTGAGAGAGGAGTGGAAGATGCAATTCCAAAGCAAAGATGAGGAAAACCATTGATTTTGTGCATTTTTAGGGTGTCTGAGAGTCCGGCTGGCAAGGAAATATTCTCAATACCAGGGGGTAAAAGAGCCAAAGTGGGAAAACACCCCCACCCCCCTTGGAGCTGGGATGCCCAAGGATCCCAACACTTGCAGCTGGCTCTTTAAATTGTCACTTTGACATAAATTTCCTTTCATAAAGAATCAAAAAAATCAACCTCTACAGGTGTCAGTATCACAAATATTACCTGAATGCCATTAAAATACTCCTAGGTTTCCTTAGGAAGTTTCTATTCACAAAGGCTGTGAATGGAATAACCCTTAAAAAAATTAAACTGTTCTTCAGTTATGTTTTAAAACAGTGCAAGGTGTGCTTACTTTGCAACCATTGCAAGAAATCCAGGAGTGTTTGCTGTGAGCTGAACTGCTCTGAACCAAAACAGAGCAAACCCAAATTTTTTTAAAAAAAATGAGCAACAAAAATCCTCTTGCATTCAACAAAACAATCATTATTTACTCTCCCTGACTCACTCTATTCTGCATTCATTCCCTTTCTAAAAGGTAACTCAGCCACTTCTCCCATGACAAAAATACCTTTCAAAGATATTCTTAATGTGTTATTAGTTAATTATAACCCGTGGCTGTAGAATTTCCATCCCTTCTGCACACGGTGACAGGCAAAGGGGTCACAGGGGAGTAACGAGGCTCAGCAGCACCCAGAGAGCATTAATTAACCAATTTCATGTCCTCTGCCCGGGTGGTACCAACGCTTCCAGCAGGTTTTACATCCTCTCTGTGTAAAACATTCCCTTTTCAGGGCACATTTCAGAGAACAGTTTCGTTTCCCTGGTGAAAATTTCATTTCAAAGCCATGAAGCAGCATGGAAATGTAGGGGTGGGAAGGGACCTTAAAGCTCATCCTCTTCCACCCATCCAGCCTGGCCTTGGTCACTTCATCACTGCCAACCCTTCTGGGTAACCAGATCCTACCCAAAGACACTGAAAAATTCAAACATTTCCTGGAGGATTTTCAAATCCGTATTTGTATGACACAATCCGGGACCCCCATCCAAAAAACCAAAGCTTATCTGCACTCAGATTTCTAACAGTATGGTTTTATTGCTTTAACTATTATTTTTTAAAAGCTTTTCCCCATCACCCCTTGACTTGCCTCCCATTTGTCTCCTTTCACTGGTATTTCATCAAACATTATTGCTCTTCATTAAGCAGAAAAGCACAACAGAGTGCTTATTAATGGATATATTTTACCTGCAGAGAAAGAAACAAACAAAACCCCCTCCTTTATACCTTCCTAGAACCAAACTGTGATTTATGGTCCCACTTTTACAAGATTGTTTTTAATGATTTATTCAATAAAGGGCCATGACTGGAAGTAGCTGAAAATAAAAGTGAGTAGGGGAATTTGAATATTCAACACCTCATCCAAAGCTCATGAAAACCTGTGTAGTCCTTAAAAATAAACAATATCATTTATCCCACCCAATTATAACCTGAAGTGTAAAACAAAATACACCTATAGAAGGTAAAGGTATTATCTTCCCTCCACCCCCCCATTTCAGCAGCTCTAAAATGTTTTATATCACTGTATTTATTATTAAAAGGTTTCAGGTTTCATTCATAAGCAGGTTTTGCTCCCATGACCATAAAACCCTTCCTAACACATTACAAAATCTTCTGAGGCTCCAGTTTGCTTTAGCACTAAAAAAGCAAAATCAAAGTTATCTTTCAGGGGACTTTTTCAAAGTCAAGGTGAAATAAAAGGAGAAGTCTCAGAAGAAACAACACAGTTACTGAGAATGAAGAAAAAAATAATAAAGCAGGAATTTTTCTTAATCAACATGTAAAATTATTTTTGCTTTCTTTTAGAGGTGAACAGAAATTTAAGGTCAAGAGATGACTTATTATCTAACATTGACTTTTTTGCTTGCAGCTGAAAACTCTAACAAAGTTTGACCCCACATTAAGGGTTACCCTACCTCAATAAAATAAGTTTCATTTCCATAATTCTTTCCTATGTCACAGACATATTAACAACAATTCCTGAAAGAAAATCTGGCTTGATTTCTATCGATGCAAAAATTCCTGTTAATTTTTTTAAAAAAATTAAAATTAGAACTAATTAAAAATTAGTTCTGCATCTGTATTGGAGCAGACATTCATCCTAAACATTATGTGCACATACCCCAACAGGGAGGGCTGGAATTGGCACAGCACAGCCCTGCCAGCTCACATTGGCTCCCCTGATTTTCTGGCTTGAATTGTGACTGGAGGGAAAAAGCCAAAAAATGGAGACTGACTTCACTTCTGCCTGCAGCAAAACTCCCACTGACCTGGCCAGGGTTGGAATATTGTAATAATAAAAAAAGGTGTCCAAAGGCTCAGCGTGGGATTTCCTGGGTGTTGGGTTGATGGTGACATTGTGACAACAGGTCTGTGGTGAAACCCAGGGGTGACAGTGCCCAAGGAGGGACACTGAGCCAGGGCAGTGTCACCTGGAAAATCTCCAATGGCCAAACAAATCCAAATGTTATTTCAGAGCACATTGATCCGTGCCAGCTCCCTGAGACAGAGAACAGCCCTGGCATCAGCAGCTCAGCTCAAAGAGTGAAGGCAAAAAAATGTCCAACCCCAACAGGCAAAGCCCATCCTTCCCAAAGGCAAAGCCCATCCTTCCCAAAGGCAAAATCCTCATCCTTCCCAAAGGCAAAGCCCATCCTTCCCAAAGGCAAAATCTCATCCTTCCCAAAGGCAAAATCCTCATCTTTCCCAAAGGCAAAATCCTCATCCTTCCTAAAGGCAAAGCCCATCCTTCCCAAAGGCAAAATCCTCATCCTTCCTAAAGACAAAGTCCTCATCCCTCCCAAAGTCAAAATCCTCATCCTTCCCAAAGGCAAAGCCCATCCTTCCTGAAGGCAAAATCCTCATCCTTCCTAAAGACAAAGTCCTCATCCCTCCCAAAGTCAAAATCCTCATCCAGCTCAGCATATTTTGTGTCACCCTTCACAAAGGCAAAATTTTCATCCTTCCCAAAGGCAAAATTCTCACCCTTTCCCCCCATTTTTATTTGCAGCACTGTGTTGTGCAGGATTTGTTTATCAGAAACATCTGTAATGTGCAATGTTTTCACATCTCATGCTCCATTAAATAAGTTATTAAGTTACAAGTTCCTTAAAAGTTAGCATGGGTAAAAAAGTACTGCTCAATGAACCTTGTGGGTCCCTTCCAGCTCAGCATATTTTGTGATTCTGTAAGAAATAAAAATCTTTAGAATGTGAGAGAAATCAATAGCATTTGTACTTACAATAAAGAAGCCACAAAATTTTTTATATATAATAATAAATAAAATAAATTACCTTTCTGCATGTTTTTCCATTCTGCAGGATCTAAAGCATCAGCAATCCATACCCACAGAGAAAGGAATAAACCTCAGTGCAGAGAAAGGCAGACACCTGTGCCATAAAAACACTTGGGGGGTGTGTGTGTGTAATATATTTTATTGGGCAAATGTAAAAAGCAGTCACATCAATCAAGCCCTAAAGAGGCATTTGGAAGACCTTAGAATACAGAAAAATAATTCTGGAGTACAGAGGCATCTCACTCCACCATCCATCAGAGCAGCAGTGAACGCTCCCGGAGTTTCAGGGCTGCTGCCAAACAAGGGCTGAGCCCCTGCTGCTGGCACAGCAGCTCTGCCCGTCCCTGCAGCCACCTCTGCTGCTGCAAACACCTCCTCATTTGGGGTGGCCCATCTGAAGAACCCAGTAGCTGCTTCTCAGAATCTCTGGCCTCAATCAAGGCTCCTTTTCACCTCCTGCCACAGCCTTTTTTTGACCAAAGCGTTGCTGCCTTGCCAGCTGCCCATAAATTCTGTCACCACCCGTATTTGTCTGTGGTAATTCCACCTGGTTCATCCTCCTTCGTGTTGAACACCTTCCTCTTTCACTGCTCAACACCCCTCTATTTCCTCAAAATCCACAAATTCCTATTCCAGGCCCTGAAAATATTTCTGCCTTCACAGAAAAACATCACCACATCACCAGTACTTCCACAAATACAGTTCCTAACTTGTACCAGGAACCTTCCAGGGAATATTTCTCTTCAGTTTTTAAAGCAGCTCTCTCAAACAGCCCAGTGTCTCTCTATTCCCTGCACTGCTGCAATTCCAGTTTTTGTTGCTGCCCCATCAGACATTTGGCCCCCACCCAAACTCCTCATCCCTCGTTGCTGTCATGTGGAAAAAAAGCTGTACTAATGCTGTCTCAGCTGACTCTTCATCTCATTTTAATCCAATTTTAAAATATTTTTTTATTCTCTTCCCAATGAATTATCTTTATTTCTCCCTCCTCCTGCAGCTCTGGAAAGTGTTAACTCTATAGCACACATGAAAATTGTACTTATGAACTGAAAACACAAAGTTGGTCTTGCTTTTCTAAACAACAGAAAGAGAATAGAAAACAGATTAAGATATCCCATTACATTAAAAAAAAAAATCCTAACAAATTAGAATAAAATTTCATTTAGGCCTCCTATCATCTGTCTCTAGCTGTCTCAGTATTTGAATTGTCCTTAAAGCCATTCTCTGAAACAGCTCAGGAAAAAATGTTCTTGCAAAAGGCACACAGAGCTACGAGTTTGCTTTGGATGTCATCATTCAAATGAAGAATAAAAGCACAGATCTGCTGTGGGGCTGACAGCTCTGTGGATGGTGTCCTAGCCCAGCTTTACTGAAGATAATGAGATAACCAGTGGTTTTATTAAGCAAATGCTGGGGGGGAATATGGTAATGCACAAAGAAAACTTGGTTTGAGCTGTGTTTTGTTTTTAATATGAACACTAAGGGCTTTCAGATAGTGCTCCACACTAAACCAGTCCATCCCAGTCCTTTCCTGGAGCTGACCTGGGACTGCAGGTCCTAATAACACCCCACCAAAGTATATTGGATAAACATGAACAATTTCAGCTCAATTCTCATAACATTTCCATCCAATACTGGGCAACCAGTGAGGTAAAATTAGATTTATTTTTTTTTTTTATATCCTGACTTGAAACATTTTGTTCTACACCAATCCATCACTGGCTGCCAGTACTTTTAAGAGCAGTAATGCAAAATATTTTACCAGACAGCAGGACCTTGAGTGGGAGTTAGAACACAATGGAAGTGTGAGACATCTGTGCTGCTGGTGTCTCTCTCACTGGTGAAAATTCTCTGCTTTAGTTTTACACTTTGCTCAATAAACTGTAATTTAATTACAGTTAATAACTATAAGCAAGGTTAAATGCTGCTTCTGTAGGCCAAGAGAGAAGTAACAGAGTCTTCAAATGAGAGGGTTTTTTTTCACATTTATTTGCTGTCCCTTGGCCAGGCACCAAGCTTTCATATTCATAGCAGCATAAAAAGCCACCAAAACAACAACAACAAAAACTGCTGCTGAGACTATTAAAGTGTCATTTTCAGCAGCAGCACTCCATAAATCACAGAGACATTCTCACCTCAGGTTCTGCCCCTGCAGCCCCTGCGGCTGCTTTGCTCACACAGGTGACTGCATCAGCTTTGTTCCCTACAAGAAGAGCCCTGTCCCGTTCCCTGCCCTGCTTTTAGCTCAGGAAACATCTCCCATGAGGATTTAGTGTGCCAAAATGCAGCTCTCACCCAGCTTTCCTCCTCTGTGTTCCATCCCACCCTGCCTTGGGCTGAGGGTGATGAGCTGCAGCTCCTGCTCCAGCCCTGGGTACACTCCCAGCCCTGGAGCCCAACAGCCCCAGCTCTCAGAAATCCAAACCTCAGCAGGGTAATCCAGTGCCAGGGAGTAAACTCAGGTGTCTGGGCAGGTAAAGCACAGCCCTTGGTTGGCCTCATTAGTTAAAACAAAGCTCAAATTGATTCCCAGCAGGTAAAGCACAGCCCTTGGTTGGCCTCATTAGTTAAAACAAAGCTCAAACTGATTCCCAGCTCCGGGTCTGAAGTGCAGGGGAGACGTCGGGTCACGGATCAGCCACACAAACAGGGAGAGGAAATATCAAAATATACCAGCACACATCTTTGGGGGGTTTGTGTTAAAAGGGAAAATTATCAAAGCCTTCAGGATGAAGATAATTCAAGGTCAGGAGTCCACTTCCAGCTGCAAAGATGCTGTTCCACATCCCACTGGAGGGATGTGGCATCGAAGAGTCTGGCCTGGAAAATAGGGTGGAAAGAGGAACTGCTCTTGACAGCATCTGCTGGTTCTCATTTAACAACAGTCCACTGTAATTCTGCTTTTAGAAGGCAGGATGTTTCACCTTCACATTTCACAGGCTTTATTGAGTACGTTATAAAGTAAATTTCATCTAAACCCCTCTATTTGAACAACATTCTTGGGGTAAAAAAAGAAAAGTGACACCCTTAAATCCCTTAAATTTTGTTATTGGAAAATATTTCTGCTGAAATGGGGAAGGAAAAACGGGGAAGAAAGATCTCTGTAATGCCACTGATAGCACAGATCAAATTCTTTTAAATTACACACAGAAAATCCTCCTCCCCTAGAAGATTTAGTAGCAAGGCTGCAAAGAGTAGCTGTGTATTAAGGAGTCTTTATTAAATATCCAGAATATGTGATGTGGTATTTATTCCTTTCCTAGAGTGCATTATCATCAGCACTTGCACAACAATATATAATTTATATCAATAGCAAAGTTCTCATTGATATCTTTGAAAGCAGCTTATACCCTAATTTACTAAAAGCACTCATCTGCAGAGAGTGTTTCTGCTATTTATTAGAATTAATTAAATCCTTCTGTATTATGTTAAAGCACACATCTTGTAAGTCCTTGAAGGCCTGGCTGAAGAGAAAAATAAAGTTATACAGGTCCTATTTTAACAGAGATAAAAAATGTCAATCAGTCAACAACCTGGTCTGTTAAAACATGATCACGAAAGGAATATTCGTTTCAAAATAATTTATTTTCAAATAGTAAAATGTTCTTCTTGATCTGGTAACATTTTAATCTGCTTTCTTGTATTACACGTATCAAAAAGGGAAAACAAAAAAAAATTGCTGTGGTATGACAATTCAGATTTGTTCAGTGAACCAGGAATATTGCTGTCCAATGCTCAGTGTTTAGGAGATGAGCCTGTACTGCAAATGAGGAAATCAGAGTGCTACTGCTGCTAAATATGTGAAAAACAAAGAAAATGAAGAATAATAGCAATTCACGTGTTCGCTTCATGACATTTTAAGGTTAATTTTACCCCCAAAAAATCCTTAATGTTATTTTAAGATGAATTTTACCAAAAAAACCCTTTGTGGGATTGAACTTGCAATCCCCTCCTGACTTTTCTGCCTTATTGAGTGATTTGGGGCCCATTTGGGAGAGGCAGAGAGCTCAATTCCAGGGAGTTTGCAGCACCAAGCAGGGAGGGATGGAACACAAAATCAGACAAACAGGGTGGATTAGAGGGATCCATGAAGGTCAGAGGGAAAATGGAATCCAAATGCAGCTGAACGACCTTAACTAAGCATGAAAACTGGACATTATCAGCACCCTGGTGATAACTTCCCTCTGGAGCTAAAATAAAAAGTGTTATTTAATATTTGTCTTACAGCACAGCTCAGCCAAGATTAGGAAACTATTTTGCTACTTTTGAATCCTCAGAGCTGGAGTTACTTTACACCAATAATGTTTTTTCTTCCACCACCTTCCAAGGCCACTTCTGGCGCCCTTGAAGGATTAGAACTGGCATCACTCTGGGATTTTTTTCATGTATTAAGTGTATTTTAGCTGTGCTAAAAGCTGTTAAAGCCTCCTAAGACCTCCGGGCTCATCCACAGAGGGCATAAAAGGAGATTTTGCCCCTGAGCCTCGCTGAAGCCCTGCACAGAGCACAGAGGCAGAGCCTGCCCGTTGCTGCAGCACCCAGGGGTGCAGGCTTTGTGCTGGGATTAGCTCCCACATGCCAGCCCTGCAATCACAGCCAGAGCTCCAGAGCCTCCCACAGCAGCCACAAAGGTCAGGCTCAGCTGCTCTTCCCAATTATTCCCCAGCCTGGACAAGAGCAAACACTGGGACTCGCAGGCTGCACTGAACACTGAAGTGCAGAATCTGCTCAGCTTCTCTTTTGGGTTTCAGCACTGCCATTTGGAAGATGTGGGGTGATTATTTTTTTTAAATATATTTTGTCGAGGCTCACTGGGGTTGTTAAACCACCCAGAGTGGGGACAAGCAGACCACAAAGGCAGCTGGACACCGAGCCTGAACTTTTAAACCCAAGAGCTGTGAAATACTAATCCTGCAGCGAGGAAAAATGGATTTGCTCAGGTTTAGGGGGCCAAAGTGATCAATCAGCACACAAAGGACTCCTTCCATCACTAATGTGCTTTTGCTGGGAATAATATATGTAAGAAAAATGGAGTTTTTAACCTTTTCTCCAGAGAACCACTGCTTTTCAGAATTACTCGACAGCAGCGACGGGGATGAAGAGGAAATTCTTGTCTGTGGAGAAGATTTAGAGCTTAATCCTTTTGATGGCTTGCCTTACTCCTCCCGTTACTATAGACTGATGAAAGAGAGAGAAGAGCTCCCAATATGGAAAGAAAAACGTACTTTCATGGAAACTTTGCTTCATAATCAAATTGTGATTGTGTCAGGAGATGCTAAGACTGGCAAGAGCTCCCAGGTCAGTACAACAGACTTGGTTGGGGTTTTTTAATGAATTTTTAGAACATTTACTGAGGTATGAATTTCAGAGTCACTGTAACTATTGTAATCCAAGTATTAAGGCCAGAAAGGGACAGTGAAATACAGAAGGTGAATAAAGATTAATGCAGTCAAATACAGATTTAAAACACATTAAACATTTTGCTAACTTTCTTCAAGCGCTCAAAAAAATTTGCAGTTACTTTGTGTTTTGGTTCTGGTTAGTGCCATATCAGGAAAGAAATACAGGGGATTTGTCATAAGATAAAGTAAAAAAAAATTCCCAGGCAATGAAGGATTGAAATCAGCAGGGCTTCTCAGGGAGAATTAATGGTCTTTCCCTCCCTTCAGCCAGGAGCAAATGTTTTCTGCAACAGCACAAAATTACTTTACTAAACTGATGTTAAAAGAAATCACTGAAGCCAAGATCTCAGCTGAGTCTAAGTACACAAATATCAGTCAGGACTAGGAAATTCTGCTTTAACAATATATAACAACCCAGGTCTGTTGTCACAGTGAGTAGAAAAGAATTTTCAAGTAAGTGCTACCAGCAAAAACAGTATTTTTATGACTGGGATCAGGTGGAAAATTCCTTGCAGGTAAAGCTGCAGGATAATCACTGTTGCAGGGCATCTCATATATCCTACAGACTTCAATGCTGGATGCTTCCAGGGATCACATATTGAACTAGAGACATCACACCTCACCCTGAAAATTTCTATGTTCCCATCAAAATGATTCACACCGAATAATTTCTGGAGTGCCAAGTTTTTACCCCTTTTTATTGACTGTAATATACACACAAAAAACTTGTGTAATAGTAAACAACTTGCTAAGAAATGTTAGCTTTTAAATTGTCCTTTAACAAGGCAATTTTTATTGAACCTTTAATAAGTAGTAGCACATTGCTGGTTGGTTTTTAAACATTTCTAGAAATGCATATAACTATACAGAAATAAATTACATGTAGCTGATACGCCTAGGTTTAGATGTTGATTAAATGAAGAGTTTGAAACCTAATACATCCATTGAAATAATATTTATAACACAATTTTAATTTCTCATGACAACAACACATGGCTGTTTTCCAGTGTTGATGTTATGTAAATATATAAATTAGGGAGCTGCTGTGCAAGTTCCTGGAGCAGTTCAGTTTCAGTTATGTGTTTGCAGAGTAATTCATCTGAAATTACAGATATTGGCTGTGGCATTTGTCAGTTTGGAATCCTGGGATTTGTTTTCCATGGATATGATACAGCAGGAGCAGGTTTGCTGCTGAGCTGGCCTGGAACACAACTGCGCCGGCCTCGTTGGATCCATCAGCACGTGCTGCAGTGACCCTGCCGTCACCTGCTCCCCGCAGGCCCCTTCTGCAGCAAATCCCAACCAACCCGAGCCCAGCTGAGCCATCCCAGATAAAGCTTCCAATCCATGTTGAGAATTTAAGAAGTTCCAAGCGCTGGCGTCGGCAGTTCCTGTGCGCGGTGCAGGCGCCGGCGGGCAGCGCGCGCTCAGCCTGATTCCGCCGCTGGAAGAACTGGGGTCGTTTGGAGCTCCAGCGCCTGCCAGGCATGCCCAGCACTCATTCCCCGTGTTCTGCTGTCCCTGCAGGTCCCACAGTGGTGTGCTGAGCACTGCCTGGCCCTGCGGCCCCGCGGGGCCGTGGTGTGCACGCAGGTGCTGCGCCAGGCCGCCGTGGCGCTGGCCCTGCGCGTGGCCGACCAGATGGACGTCAACGTCGGCCACGAGGTCGGCTACTGCGTCCCCTTCGAGAGCTGCTGCTCGGCTGAGACCATCCTGAGGTTGGTGCCTTTGCAGGCCTTCGGGCCGAGGTGTGGCTGGGGAAGTTGGCAGCTGCCAGCACTGCAGGTCTTGCAAGTAAAAATCAAAGCTGCTTTGGAAAGCTGTACAGTATTTCAAAATCACAGGGTGTGCTGGGCTAAGGGACCCCACAGGGATCATCAGTGCAGCTCCTGGCCCTGCACAGACACCCCAACAACCCCACCCTGGGCATCCCTGGCAGTGCTGTCCAAACTCCTGGAGCTCTGGCAGCCTCGGGGCTGTGCCCAACACCCTCTGGATGAGGAACCTTTCCCTGAGATCCAACCAAACCCTCCCTGACACAGCTCCAGCCGTCCCCCAGTGCTGGCCACCACGGAGCACAGATCAGTGCCTGCCCCACTCTTCCCCTCACGTGGAAGTTTTAGACTGCAATGAGCTCTCTCCTCTCCCCTCCAGAGATTTTGTGATTAATCAAGAAGTACTAAAAGGTTTGAAGGAGGCATTCTGGGGTAAATCATAGCAGAGATTTATGTGGGCAAGGTTACTGTCCATGCAAAACTTCATTAAGCACTTCAGCAACCTCTTTTTCTTTTCATCTACTTTTTTTGTTCTATTTTCCAGTACAGGAGTGTTCATTACCATAAGAAAACACGGGATAATTTTTCCCCAAGTAAAGTTAAAATTCAAAAGCAATCAAAAAACAATCAAATGGCTAGAAGAGGGTATTTCCAGCAACAAGAGGAAAATAGTATTCAGGAGGATTTTTGGGAGATAAGAAATACACTTAATGTAGTAACTACAGGCAGGTGACAGCAGCAACACAGGGACTCAGCTTTTGAGCCTCCCAGAAAGTGATGAGAGTTATTTTCTCTGGTTCCTTAATATGGGAGGCACAAACTATCATATCTAGACCACAAGCTTTTTTTCTCAGCCCCTGGTTTCCAGTGGAGACAAGGATACTCACCACTTCTGAAAAACAATTTCCACCACTCTTCCTTTGCCTGTCCTTTCTCTGTCTGTGGAGAACTCCTTAAACCTCATCCTGCAGCAGAACTTCCTGCAGCTGTTCCTGTTGAGAGGGAGATGAATCCCTTCCTCTCACACATCAAAACTTGCTCTGAGAATTCCAAGTCCTGCTGAGCAACACAACAAAAATAATATCCTTTAAAAAAACTGTCAGCAGCAGGGATAGAAGTGAGGAGGGCCTTATGGTATAAATTAATTGCTCATCTTGGTTCTGGCTCTGCCTCAAGTGCACCTTGTTTTCCTCATCCAAAAGGATTCGTTCCTAGCTCAGGAATTGTTTATGGCACGTGATGGAAGATGAACAGATGATTTCAGGGCAGAAGTATTTCTGCTTTTGCCCAGAGCATCCTTTCCACCACTGTGTCTCTGAGTGTGGTCGAATCACGTCAGGTTTGTAGCTACTTCAGGAAGTATTCAAACATGTGACTGAGACTGTGATACATCTACAAAATACTCCCTGTTCTTACCAAATCTTTCATGTTGGAACAGAAAGAACCGAGCTGCCCCCGAGACACTGAATTAATTTCTTACAGTAATAGTCCAAGGAACTCGGTAGAGTTTAGTGTGTCTGCGTTGCAGGTACTGCACAGATGAGATGCTCCAGAGGGAAATGATGTCCACGCCCCTTCTGAACGGCTATGCTGTCATCGTCTTGGACGATGTGCATGAAAGGACTGTGGCAACAGACGCCCTGCTCGGCCTTCTGAAGGACGTCTTGGCAGCCAGGGCAGAGCTGAGGCTGGTGGTCCTCACTGCCCCCCACATGTGCAGCACCCTGCAGGGTTTCTGCGGCGGCGTGCCCGCGCTGCGGGTGCGGGGCAGGCACCGCGCCCAGGCCGTGTTCTCCTGCAGCACCCACGGGGAGCCCTTCCTGTCCGCTCTGCGGCTGCTCTTGGAGATCCACCACGCCAGGGAGAAGGGCGACATCGTCATCTTCCTGGCCTGTGAGCAAGTAAGTTATCAACCCTGGTGATGCCTTCAGTTTCAGCTTTCGTGTTTTCCAGATTCTGTACTGCATTGGTGTGTAACTCTGAACTTCATGTGAAGTGTCAGCACGTTCTCCTCACAGCTCAGGCACTCAGAACAATCCTTGGCCAGCCCCAGGACCAAGGACACCGCTGCAGCCTCAGGCCCAGACAGTGCAAACAGCAGCGAGCTGAGGGGAGCAGTCTGGGAGGATGGGGCTGCCCAGCCTGGGGCTGGAACTGGACAATAACCCCAATATGTAATGGACCAAAACTTATAAAAATGTGAAAATTCATGATTTGTTGTCCATCTTGGGTGTAGGCACAGCCGGGCTCTTGTACTGCCCAAGGTGCATCCTGTGAAGGCCTTTAGTAAATCCCTACTTTATTCTTTAACTCTGTCCAGCCTCTGTTCTAGGCAGCCTCTCCAGGCACCAAACCTGTTGTCTTTCTGATTTCAATCAGGAAATGTGTGTTTTTATCTGACCTACAAATATCTTGCTGCCAGTAGCTAAGACAGCAGATGTGCCACCAGGTTCTATAATTTCAGGGCTTTCCTTCAAACGAGTCATGGCATACATAACACTGTGGTTTATACACATAAAATATCTATATAACACAAAAATACTGTGTAGATAATATATACATATATTCTGTAGGTTTAAAGAAAGGCCACCATCTTTTTGGGTGATGTAAAAAGCTGTAGAAGCAGCACACAGGGGCACAGGCCCCAAGGGCAGGGATTTAATAACCTGTCCTGGCACTGGGCATCCCCCAGTTTGTGTTATCCCTGTTTTCTGGGAATGGACACATGGACACAGGTCCAGTCTCCATCCATGTCCTACAGCACAGGGGTGTTTTCACCTTAAACCTCCCAAGGAGATTTTTCCATTTGGAATCTTCTTCTTCCCAGCCATTTGTGTGCACAACAGCAGGAGGAAAATGTCACTCCAGAGGTGTGACAGAAAATCCAGGAATCTGCAGGGGCTTGGCCATTCTAAATATTGACACCTTTTAATATCTGTAGACAGCAGTGATTCCCTAAATTCACTGCCCCAGCAGGTCCTTTATAGCTGTCAAAGCAATCTGACAATCAAATAAATATTTCAGTATTTATGGTTATTGTGATTATTTTCCTGATAGTGATCCCCAATCTTCCACTGTGTGTCATTAAATCTGCTTTAGAACAACAAATTCACCAGGAAATAATAACTTTTCACAAGCAAAGATAATTTACCATAAACTACCCAGGTTGTGTTTGTTGCTTTTCACTGTTAAAAGAGGGATGGATACGAAACACTTTTAATAATGTTAATAATCAGTTTTAAGCCTTATAGACACCAATTTTACAAATGATAAAGTAATGAGTTCTCTGTGTTAGTGCCCATATTTCCAATAGATAATGTCAGAGAGAAAACACACACTCTTTCCATTTCAAAAGGTTGGGAAGAAAGTTTTATTTCTGCTTAAAAGGTTTTTTTTGACAGGTAAATGCCCCACAAAACTAAAATAGGAATTTCTTTCTTGCCAAGAAGAGATCACTCATTTTTCTCCCTCACAATGAACAGAACACTCGTTACAAACCAGAACATCCCATGAATTCTTGTTTAACTGTGATTTAAAGTTTCATATTGGTAATGGTTCACTGTTCCCAAGCACTCAACTGTCTTTTAAACTAAACAAAAATATGAATTAACCAGGAACATCAGGATTTATGAGCTGCCCTGCTGCCAGCCTTGCTATTAGATGTCACTCTTGTATCTTTATAACAATTTTTATGGAGCACTTTCAACCTATAACTACTGGAAATGTGGTGTCACTCTCAAAGAGAAACTCAGTCTGGCTTTTCAATTTTGCAAAACGTTTGCTAATAAAAATGCTTTTAAAACAATTCCCTTTCAGACTGAGCAAGCCCATGAATTATTTTTGTGTGCCTTTCAAAAAATCGTGCAGAACATTAATGGTTTCTTATTAACCCCCCCCAACAACAAAACACTAAAACAACAACAAAAAGCTTTTATAATTCATATCCAACCTCTGGATTTGTGAACTGTTTTAAAGGTGATGTTCCATCAACACAAGTTAGGGACATTTTATTGATTTTATAGAGTTTATTAATCATTAGGGGAAAAAATGCAAACCCTTACAGTACTTAAATCTTCTCAAATATAATAACTAAGGGAAAATAGGGTGGTTTCTCCATATTTTGATCATTTTATGTGTTGTAATTGGACTAAGAATATAACAGTTTTATAAGGAAAAAATGTATTTCTCTTGATTACAGGAAATTGAAAAAGCTTATCAGATGATCAGACAGGAACAACCCAATTTAAACCCTGACCTTGGAGAACTCATCCCCATCCCTTTGTACCCCACAAAACAAGACCTGACTCCCAAAGTAACTCAAGACAAGCAGAAATGCTGCCAAAAATACAGGAGGAAAGTGCTCCTCACCACCAGCTCTGGAGAATCTCTGATCTGGACTAAAAACGTGACTTTTGTCATCGATGTTGGTGTGGAGACAAGAAAGGTCAGTGAAGGGAGCCAGAAGCACTTTGTCAAAGATAAACTCTGCAAAAGGGCTTTTTCAGGGCAGGGGAAAGGGAACTGTGCAGCTCAGATAAATGCAAATAGTCTCTAGAGGATCACAGGCTTTTCTCTTCTTTCACAGCACAGGTTCTGTGATATTTTTAACATGCAAATTAATAGAATTGTAATCATTTTCATGGACATCTCACGTGAAAACCAAGCAAAAAAATCACAATTACTTCCCAAATTCAATCAGAAATCAGATTTTTGAAGTTTCTAAAGCCAGATGAATGCTTCCAGTTTATACTGCCCCTCATTTGGGCACCAAACCAATGACAGATTGTTTGCAAAATCCATCTCACCTGAGCTCTGGCCTATCAGTCATGAACCTCTCCTCAGTATTTTATACATAAAGCAAAATACAATCACTTCTTGGACACCAGTTGGCAGATCTCCTGGTTTAGGAGATTATTCTCATCCCTTATTTAATGACTTAGTAGTTGCTCACACAGAATCTCTATTTTCTCAAGCTGCTTGTGCTCCTCCTGGATATGTGTTCCCATCCAAATGCTGCAATTTATCTAATTGCATTATAAATAATGAGATCAATTAATTAAAGAGATTAATTTATCTAATTAATACTTAACCTTTTCCAGTTCATTCTAAGTTTGGCCTCATTTCTTGTTTTCCACCCTTGGAAGGATTAGTGCAGCTGCAAAAAAAAAAAAAAAAAAAAATCTCATTTGTTTTATTTCTACAAAACTGATGTCCTAAGGGATGAGTAACTGTGTAGAAACATGAACTGGAGAGCAGCACTACTACAGGTTTTGTCCTGGTTAAAATAAAAATTCCAGTAATAGGCAAAAGAAACAATGTAATACATTTCCTTTCTGCAATACAAGGTGGAATAACCAAAACTGTAGTTAAATGTTCCTAAAATTTTGGAGCAGGGATCATTAATCCTGATTGGTCTTGCAAGTAGTTCAGGGAAAATCTTGTGAGCTACCAGTACCTTTCATTTTCATTGCAAAAATCTGTCATTTTAAACGGTTTTTAACTGGGAATTATAAACTAACTCAGTCTCAAGGCAAGTTTAAAAAAGTTACAGTTGTGTGTGCAAGGAAGAAGAGCCTAAAAGCAGTTTTCAATTAGACCATGCTTATTTCTTAAACTTATTCCTGAAACTGCAGTTTTCTTGGAGGGCAGAAATGAATTTCACTCCCAAGATAACCTGAAGCCCAAAGTACAATTCAACAAATTAAAAAATTTGTGAATTTAAAACACAAAGCAATGAGAACAAAACAGATCCAACAGTTCTGATATCTATCAAATCACCTCTATCAGTGATGCAATTTTTTTACCTTTAATTCAATTATTTTGTTCAGTCCTGTGATATTCCTCCCTCACCAGTTCAAATTCCCATTCAGTCTCTGTGGCTCAAAGTCACAGAGGGAACAGGAAAATTTCAGTGCAGAGCAAAATCCCACCTGAGCCTTACAGCTGGGATATATCAGCAATTCACCTGCAGGAAAAGAAATTTGTGCCCTGCACTGAAGGATATTTTATCTTTTTTTATGAAAACCCTGCTTAAAGCAGGTCGAGTTGACCCAGATGACAGGAGCAGAGAGCTGCCTTATCCAGGCACTTTTATTTCTTGCTGGACACTACAGGGCTGTGGCCAGAGCAGTGAGTGGATCAGCTCCTCAGCTTCATCAAAATAAAGCATAATTAAGAAAAATATAAAACATGGCATCATATATCTCTAACACAACCCTCATCTTCTGTAATTTCAGTATTAAGACAAAAATCTGGAGTTAGGGAACAGAATGCTATCAGAAAATGTTGGGATTCTGTCACTGCAAGAAATAAATAATATTTTTTTAATGTTTTTCTCGATGATACCATTTTCTGCTTTAGTAAGGTACATTTCTTCAGGGGAAAAAAAAAAAAAAGACATTTATCTCAGAGCACACTTAGAGTGACTGCAAAACATCTGTCAGTTTGTCAGGGTGCTGAGTGCTCTCCTTTCCAAGCTGCTGAAACAAAAAGAAATGAAAACTGTTACTGCCCTATCTGTAAAATGACCTAGAGAGAAATTCAGTACAGACCATTCATATTTTTGCAGGCCTTGTGTACTTATCTGATGCTTGATATCTCTTTCATTTAAAGGTGTACAATCCTAGAATCAGAGCAGACTCTGTTCTAACCCAGCCTATCAGCCAAAGTCAAGCAGAGGTGCATAAACAAATTCTGGGCATGTCTCCATCAGGTAGAAATATTAGCTCAAAATTTAAATCCATTAGCTCAAATTATTAATACAATCAACGTGGCAACGTGAGGAGGAAGCGTTTTAAAAAAGGTAATTTTCTGGAATTCTCTTCCAGGGAAAATCTTCTGCTTGTATCCTGAAGAATTTATGTACAAGGAAATGAAGCCACAAATTCCAGCTAAAGTTCAGGAATCCAACCTCACCAGCTTGGTCCTGTTCCTGAAGAGGATGGACATAGCAGGCTTTGCACACTGTGACTTCATCAGCAGCCCAGGTAAGGGGATGCACCAATTTGTCATATTTTTATTATTATTTTAGAAGTTATTTCCAGGTTAATTTTGCCCTCTCGCTCACAGGATTGTTTTTTATTTAAGGACTTATAATAATATCACTCTGCTTTTCCCACTTAGCTGCTACAGCCATTCTCAGCTCAATAGCACTTAGAAAAAAGACCATAAAGTATCTGAATGGAATTGGAATGTTAAAAAAAAAAAAATCAATATTCCAAGTATCTTCTCATCTAGGTTACATATTATTTTCCTGCAACCCACAAAGAAAATTTGTGCCCTGTTGTACAAGGCACTGTACAGATATCCAAGAAAATAGATTCCTTTAATCAAAAGTTTACAAGCCAAATAAACCATTGTTGTTACCTGGGGGATGTGTGTGGAGGAAATGAGCTTCCTCCTTATCCCCCAGCATCTCCCAGCTCAAATTTACAATGGGCTGTTCCTTAAGGACAATATTCCTTATAAAATAAACCCAAATACACTTTCAATACTAGGCAGGGAAGACACTGAATTTTGAGGTAAGAGTGCCTTTTTTTCCCCCTGACTTCATAGTTTAGGGTTTTTTCTACAGAAGGAAATTTTCCTCTGTTCTGGCTTATCACAAAACCCCAAGTGCCACTGCAGATTCTGCTGTTGCTTTGAAACCCATTAAAGTGAGGGGAATAGCCCTGATTTCATTGGTTTGGGGATTTCTGGCTTCATTCATGATAATTTTCCAGTGCAAACAGGAAAAATTCTTATATTATCCTGCCTTTCCTCCTGCACATACACAAAATTGGAATGATCACTTCTATGTGTCATTCACTGTAATTAATCAGTAATAAAGTGTTATTTTTCACTGTTGGGTGTTGCAATAGATGGTTAAGTGGAATTTTTAAGAAAAATTTATTCTACTTTTCCTTTGTGTGACTGTTTAGCAGAAACATGCCTAAAAGAAATAGGAAAAAGCATGGCCAGTCTGATGGTAATTAATTCAAAATGAGAGTTACTTATTCTCATTACTAATTCTCATTACTCCAGTGAGAATTGGAGTATTTTGGCCTTGTGAATGTCATCTGTGCTGAACCCATGAAATCTGCATGGAAAATGCTTATGGAATACAGTTTGCTCCCATTCAAATTTAAAATGTATTTTACTATTAAAAAAATATATGCTAAAACATAATAGTGTTTTTCCTGGATATGAAGGAAGTTGGGCTTGAACTGTAGAAGGAATTAGTAAAATTATATGAGGGAAAGCATTCAGCAATTTTGGATTTAAAGGCACAATGGGGACAGCATTCAGAGAGAATGAAATGCACAGAAGGGTTTCACAGATGCAGGAATTCTAAGTTTTGGCTGTATTTTTGGATAATGCAGCTGAAGAAAGCATTGTCCTGATGTGTAAAAAATTGTAAAGGCATTTGATGAGTGAATGAATTGGCTTTACTCGGATGGACATTAAATATGACAAAGCTTTTGCTGACTAGATCAAGAGTGTCAGTGCAGGTATTGAACAGTTTTAGGAATTACTGAACAGTGGGAGGAATGTTGGACAAACTGCTTGAAGAAAGGAAAAATCCCACAAACACTGCAGGGGTGCTCTGAAAGGAGAGGAGAAAGTCTGCACAATTTCCTTGTCTGCTTCCTGCCTCACACAGTGAAACATTTGAGACACAGCTCCAATGATCCAGCACAGCTCTTCCTTTAACCAGGACACATCACACACTGGCCTTCTTTCCACTTGGGAGCAGGCAGTGAACTTTTTCCTACCAGCACGTGGATTGATCCCTACCCAATCCTCCAGAGATGGGTGTAGAGCTCCCACAGCCAGAACACAGAGCCTGAGGTGCCTGCTGTGAAATTCTCTGGGAGAAACTGGAGCACCAAAGGGAGAAATCTGTCAGGGGAGTCGGTTCTGGTGTGGGACCAACTCCCAGAACTCAAAACACATCAGGGTTTCAAGCACACAAACCCAAGAATGGTTTGGGCTGGAAGGGAGATTAAAGATCCTCCAGTTCCAAGCCCCTGCCATGGGTTTGACTGTTCCATGGCTCTTCACCTCCTTGGAGCTGAGCTCCCTCTGAGTAAAAGGAGTAAAAACACTGCAGCATCTCCTGTGTGCCACAGGCTTTCCTCTGCACTGTTTCTGTCCAACAAACATTCTCACCTTGTCTTTGCAGCTGGGACAGAGGGAGGCTTTAGGGGGGTTTTAGGTGAATTTCTCCTAAACAAAATCAAGTTTTCACTGAGATGACCGAGTCAGACACTGGCATGAACTGGGGAACAAACAAATCAGAAGGACACTGAATTTCATAGCAAGAAGTACTTCTCAACCTGTTTCCTGCACATGGAGAACACGCAGCAGATAAGAAACAAAAATTACATCAGTAAAACATTTTAGTTCTGCTCAGCAACAATGTGCACAAGGGATTTTTTTTTTTTTCTTTCTCTGCTGCTCTTTGAGGAGAAATAAAAGCCTGGATTAAGTCTGACTCATTACTGCATTATGAAAGCAACAAACATGTCAGGCTTGCAGCTGCTGCATTTAATTCATGCCATAATCGAGAGGAGCAAATGCAGCAGAGCTCGTTCCCTTTTCTGGAATTCATGAGCCAGAGGAAAATGAATCTGGCACTGCAGCTCCAAAGTGCATTAATGGGATTCCTGTGCCCCTAGAACAGGGATGTGTTTACATTTTGATCAGTAAATCAGATGGAGCTTTGCTGGGGTTAATAATAGGATAAAATAATTCCAGTCCCATAGATTGCAGCAACATTGAGTACTTTTGTAAATCACTGGAAAATCCTTATTTAAACTAAGCAAATCATTATAGAGATGAAGCCATGTAAAATTTCTCTGCAGGATCAAGGGGAAAGCATTTGCAGATTCTGCATTCATTCAGAATTTCCCTAAACAACTTTCAGATTAAAGGATGTGTCAATGGTCATGACCATGATATTTGAGAGCTATGCTTTTACAACCCCCTGGAGAATATATCCAGAAAATCCAGAATAACAGGAGTTGTAGAAATTTATATCATTTCAAATTGTTTCAGAGAAATAAATTGTTGGCATATTTTCACTGGAGACAAAGAGAGAAACTCAATGCACCGTGTAAGGTCTGCTCAACAGAGATCATTTCAGGGCAGATTTATTATCCCACATTTACTTGTTAATTCTTTGATGTTTTAAATTCTGGATTTCATCAATTAAATGATGTGTGCAGACATTATTCAGTATATTCTGTCAGGACAGGGAAGGTCAGGCCTGTCCTGGCAGAAGAGCACAGCCAGACTGGAGGAGTGATGAAGCAGCATGAGGGGGAATGGAAAGACTGCAAAGTATGAGTTTGGGAAAGTAATTTTTAATGATCAACTATCATTTCAAAATAATAGTTATGGAACTGGTGGCTTCAGAGCAAAACATATAAAAAATCCTGACTCAGAAGGTACAGGGGGAAAAAGAATCAGGAGGAAACCTGCACAGAGAAACTTGTGCTTCCAGAAAAAAAATTTTTGCATAATTTGAGGAAAACTTGGCCTAGACTCCTCCACCTTTTCAGCTTGCTGTCCAAGGAGCAATGTTAGAAACCAGGAAGAGCAAACACCATTCCCCAGGACTGCTCTCCCTGCAGTAATTACTCTGGCAGTCCTTGCTGCTGTTCAGCCCAGCAGAAGCTGCAAGACCTGCCATGTGCCAGGCAGAGCATCAGCTCCCTAAAGACAACATCCCTCCACCTGCTCTACCTGTCTAAGCTATTCCTGTGGAAGGAAAAGATCTATCAAAAACCAGATATTTTACACATTCAGCATTTGCAGAGTAGGAGATCAGAACACAGGAGCTGTGGATCTCCCAGAGAAGCACAAGAGAACAGTTAAATGAACTATTAAAAATCACAAAATTCAAGTTTCATTCCTATCTCTAATATCCACTTATTACAGAACTTTGACCAAATCCCTAAATCACTTGCTTCCTAATGCAACAAAAATAATACTTTTGAATTCATTTGCTCACACCTTGAGCACTTGCATTTCAGCCATTTGGGATGTGGTACTGAAGACTAAAAGTGTATCTGCCTTTAGAGACAGAATTTGCTCTGTTCACAACAAAGTAACAAAAATGTGAAACCAAGAATATAATTTTAAGTAGCTTGAAACTCTCAGATAAACGATTCCAGTGCTAACAATAACATTAAATTATATATTTGCTTTACCAAGCCTAAGGAGGATCAAAAGCAGGATCTGTATTTACATAAAACTGGTCAGATTTCCTGCAATGAGTCCAGAGCAACCCAGCCTGGAGCAGCCAAAGAACACAGAGCAGGGAAAGAAAATATCAGATTAGGAAATACCTTTTAAAATTCCAGGGATGTGACAATTTCTTGTTGAAAGGACACATCTTGAGAGGTTTTTTGAACTTTGCTCCTGTGAAAGCAGCAGTGGAGTCACAAATCCTCGTGGTTCACACCTCAAGGCAGCAGTGGCTGGTGCTGGCAAGAAGCCCTAAAAAGCCCTACTCTGATTTTTATTTTTGTTTTTTTACTGTTCCTTCACCTGCTCTAATCCACTTTTACTGTCTTGTCCTTTCTAGAGCAATAAAACTCCAGGAATCTTTTTTTCTTTTTTTTTTTTTCCAGAACACTCATAGCAAGACAGGGAAGTAATTTGTGCTTATAAATCTCAAGACAACTAACTCTAGGGCATAAAAATGCAAATTACTGATGCTATCAGGGGGTTGAAATTGGCTGCCATATAGCCATGTATTTTGTGAGCTCTAGCACAAACTACTTTGTTGACTTCTGGAAAATAGCTTTCCATGATCTCCTAGTAATTACTACACATCTGAGTGACCCTTTTACTATCCCTGTGTTTTCAATCACTGATTTTTATTTCCTGTCACTGGCTCATGTTCATCATCAGCTGCTGCTTCTCATTTCTTTAAAACTCTGAAGTATTTTCTTCTCAGATGCTTCAGCTTTTGCAAGAGCTCATCGTTTATCCCATTAAACCCCACATTTCTCATAATAAATGTCCTCTCTAGATAGAATTGTACAGGCAGAGGGAAGAACTCTGAGACTGAAATGAAGCAGGTCCACAGTTTTAAAAGGAATTTACATATTCCTGAGAGAATTTGTCTGAAAACTGGGTGTTTTAAACCTAAGTCACATTAGCAGATCTAGATGTTGAAGAAGTTCTGGAAAAGCTCATGTAAGGGGAATTAATAAACTCTTTTTCCCCTTCAGACATAACAGAACGAGGTTAAAAACAACAGGTGCTTCTTTGCTTCCCATTTTACTTTTTCCTTGACTGTAAGTAGTTAATTGCAGAGAGATGGCAATAAACAGTTCACTGCCAATGAAGCCAAAACCTGATCTCAAGATTTTCTTGCAGAACGTGTGGGAAAAATGTGGCTAAATGTGACCTGGCAGCTAATGACAGCCTTGCTTTGCTTTTAGCCTTGGTGATGCCATACACATTCCCACCCTTAATGAATGCAAGAAATTATTTCTAGTCATCTACTAATGAAGATCCAAGTGCAAATACACCCCCTGCCTGTGTGGGCAGCTGTGGTTGTGGTCTGGTTATTTATTTGGGGATTTTTTTTCCCATTAATACACAGAGTGACAGCAGCCCACAGAAGCTGACAAATGGCCAGTGCAGCTTCCCAGGGCTGGGGATGAGGCCAAGTCCTGCTGCAGTGGAATTCCTGCCACCAGCTGCAAGGGGATTGGAATTTGTTATCCATAAAACTGAGAAAAGATCAACCAGATCCTTAGGCTGGAGTAAGGAGAAAGTTGCTGCAGTGGTTGGAGAGCAGTTGTGAATATAAATGAACTGGTACCCATGAAAGATATTGACCATTCAACATGACCTGGAGTAGAAATCTACCTTGGAAAAGAGCTGGGAGGAAAGAACCTTAAAGAACCTTCACACTTCAGGAGTTCCCAAATTTCCACCCATGTCTTTCATGCTCTGGCAATAATTTTTTGGAGTGTAGGCCTGACAACTTCAACTTGAGGTTCCCTCTCTCCCCCCTCAGAACTGGAGCCACATAAAAGCTCTTCTGTGCTTGTTTGACCTCCTTTTATCCCCACCAGATTTCCTACAGACCTGCTCAAGTCCCAATTTTAAGTGTTAATTTGCTTAATCCTCCCCTCTCAGGACATTTTCCTATATTCCCTCATTACTTTTGCTGCCTCACTGTTCTCACTTCTACCTATGGAGGTTGTAAGTTATAACCCACAACAAGAGAAAACTGAATTTTGTGGAGTGAGAAAGTACAGCCAATTGCTAGGGAGACATTTTCTTTTACTACATTCCCATTTTTCTTCTGTATTATGAGAACCTATGTAAAAAAATATATATAATAATTAAAAAGGCAACCAAGAGAACTCCAAATACCTGCAAGAATAACAGTTATAACTTCTGTAAATATCAGAATATCTCCTCTGGTTAAAAAATATCTTTCCTAGGCCTGTTCTGTATCTCAGCACCCCTCAAATGTGAGCACCCCTCTTAAAAAAGAATGACCACAAAAACCCACCTGAAAACTGCCAATAAGGGAAGCAGTTCTGACAGAGTCTGTGGGCTAACACACTATTGAGGATTGTGTCTGGGCTTTTGATAAAAATTGTTCTGACATTAAAAGTATCAACGAAGTGATTTGCAGCTCTATGAATGTTACCTCTTATTTTCTTCCTCCAGAATTTTCTCAGCCTTTCATTTGTCTATTACTTTTTGTTCTTAATCACTGTCAAATAAAAGAAGTATCATCTTCCCACAGCTGAAGTATTATAATGAGAATTCATTCATTCATTCCTGTGTAGCCACTCTCAAGAACCAGAATTCTCTTCCTTTTCCTTAGCTCCTGAAAGCCTGATGCAGGCTCTGGAAGATCTGGATTATCTGGCAGCCCTGGATAACAATGGAAACCTCTCTGAATTTGGGATTATTATGTCAGAATTCCCCCTGGATCCTCAGCTGTCCAAGTCACTGCTGGCTTCGTGTGAATTTGAGTGTGTGGATGAGATGCTCACCATTGCAGCCATGGTCACAGGTACTCCTGGATCAGCTCTCACTGCAGGCCTGTGTCACCTGCCCAATCCAGACTCCTTCCAAATCTATCCACAAAACCAAATTTTTGTAATTCCCATCCTGCTTATTTTAAGTAAATTAATATATTTGGCTGTTCAAGTCTTAACTATAAGGATACAATGAAAGCTAAGTAAAGAATTCCCACAGAGAATTCCATTTCCAGGCTTCAGCTGCCCATTGGCTTCCTCCCTTTTGTCAGAAACATCCCTTCAAAAAGAAACTTTCTTACATTAATCTACATTTGTTACAGATCGGTGCAGCAACACAAGGGAAGTTCTAATTATGAAACAACACTGAACTGTTTACCTACAAAGAATTTCTTTGTGATCTTGTCTCTCTACTTCAAATATTTTATAAAACTGACATAACCTTGGAGTCTTGGGCAGCAAACATGAACCACAGGATATCAAGCTGCACGAGTTGTTCTCCTCGTAGGACAACTTTTTATGCCCAAATTGGGTTGATTTTTAACTTGTGATAGTTCTTTTTTAAGTACATATAACAAATATAAATGATTGAGCATAGGCATAATTCAGTTTTAGAAAAGCTCAATCATCTCAAAAGACACAAAAGTAAAATGCACTGGAAAGCACAAATTTCAACATAGAGGGGCAAATTAAGGCATTAAATCAAAAGAAGTGTTTTTATAATAAAGAAACCATTTGTTGGATTCTGGCCAAGTTAGGTTGTGACACGAGGAAGCTTTTTTGGCATCAGCCTGGGAGAAAGCTGCTCCTTTGTGTTTGCAACATGCATTAAACAAGACTGGAAGGGCACCCCCAAAAATAAACCCTTACTGAATGCAGCAGGTTCGGTTCTTCAGCGCCCATCCACTGCTGGGAGCGAAAGGCAACTGAGGAAGGAAAATCCCAAAAACACCAGTGGGGTTTTGTGCATGCACCCCTGTGTTCTCACCACTGGCCTGGTTTTTCCTCAGCTCCCAGCTGCTTCCTGCAGGCCCCTCCTGGCACCGAGGAGGTCGCTCGGACGCGCTGGCGCCGCTTCTCCCACCCTGCAGGAGATCACCTCACCCTCATCAGCGTCTTCAAGGCCTTCAAGGCAGCCACTGCCAACCCCACGCACCCAGGCAAGTGTGCCCGAGCCAAAATCAAGCACGCTGGGACCAGCTTGGAAAAAAAACAAACCCACAAATCTGGGGATTCCTTCTAGAATTACCGATACGCAGGGAGAAACCGATGGGAGTAGCTGTTGCTGGTGAATATTAATTTACTAATTAATGAAAAACGTCCTAGGATGGCATCTCTTACCCAACAAGGATCCATAACCACTATGCCAACTGTCCTCTGAAGTGACACTGTGCAAAACCAGGATAGTGGTTCCTCCTGTAGAAGCACAAAATCCACGTTTAGGATGAATAAAAGCTGTTGAGGAGGGCCTCAATTCCCCCAACAGCCCAACAATTCTGGTGGGTTTTTGACAGCTGTGAAGGAAAATTTAAGGGAAAAATGGAAAGTTGTAAAGTCCACATTTGCAGGAACACAAATAAAAGCCAGGAGGCTGCAGAGCAGCAGAAACTCTTCACTGCATTTTCCTGTGCTCAAGCATCCTGCTCTGGTCCATTAGCCCCAGTCCAGTGCTCAGACAGCGGGGGGATAATTTGCACACACTGAGTACAAACTTGAGACAGGAAAGCAGGATTGTTTCCTGCTCATGTGGAATGCTGAAGGGAGCTCCAGGAGAACCAGTCCTTTACCAGAACACAGGATCAGCACCAGCACTACAGCTGTGATTCCAGCTCCATATCCTGGCCCAAATCCCCAGGGCCTGAAAAACAGAATTGCTACTCATTCTCTGGGGAGCTTTACTCAGAGCAAAGAAGGGATTAGATCCAGGAAGAAATAGCTGCAATTCTATAAAATTAAGTGAGGATATCAAGTATTGCCCACTTACTCTGTGAGCTGAGCCTAAGCTGTCTGTGTGGCTCATTATGAGAATTTTGGACATCATCTGCAGCAGTGCAAGAGCATTTATTGCACAGAGCAGCACCTCTGTGGATTGCATGCATCAGTGAGATTCTGCTTTAAGCCAAAACATTGTTTTTTCCCCCACAGACCTCAGCAGTGAGAAATGGTGCCGTGATTATTTCCTGAGCTGCTCTGCTCTGAGCATGGCAGAGATGATCAGAGCCGAGCTGGTGGAGATTATGAAGCGCATTGAACTTCCCATTTCTGAACCAGACTTTGGATCAGAAGAAAATCTACTAAACATTAAGAAAGCTCTTTTATCTGGTTACTTCATGCATGTAAGGAAAAACACTGTGGTTTCATCTTCCTGCACTGTTAAATTATGTAGAATGCTTTCAGAAAACTTAAGTTCATTAGTGAAATCTCTTGATCACCAGAAAGGATAAAAGATATTTTTTTTTCCCAGTGTATCAAACACTTCTGCCCATTTCAGCCTTTTCTCTGGGGTTCATCTCTCACTGCATGGAGTTCATCCTCTCCATAGCATTAAGAAAACTGCCAATATGCCTTTCACTCAAAGAACCCTTTCACCTCAAAAAAATTCTTGAACTTGCAATATTCTCTCAGGAATTATTTCCTTTTTGAAGGTGAAAATTGCCTGGAAATAGAGAAATGACTTGGATATATTTAGGTGTGCATAACAGACAGCTTGCCTCATCTCAGGAAGGCACTCTAACTGTAGTTGTAAATGTAAACTAGATTGATTTATTCCCACTTGATTCCCCAGGCTTTCCTTCACATCCCTGTGCTCCATCTCAACACAAAAATTACCTCTCCCAACTCCACATTTCATGGCCTGACACAGTGTATTTAAAAGTCTATGAAAAGTAAATATGCTGAAGAATACATGTTTATGTGTTTTCACACAGACCCTGCAAAGCCAAACTCACATACTTTTGTACTTATTTGTTGCAGCTTCCTTTCAAATACACAGACCAACATTTTCTTTAAGTCTCATTTCACGGTATCCAGTCCCAAGCTTTCCCACACAACCTTGGGAAGAGGTTCCAGTTGAAAGTATCTGAAGGGAAATTTAATTTCTGGTTTAAATCTAATAAGCATTGATCAATTAAATATTGGATCACTCTCCACATTGTTTGTTTGGTTTTGTTGTTTTTTTTTTTTTAGATTGCTCGTGATGTGGATGGCTCAGGGAACTACTTAATGTTAACACACAAACAAGTGGCCCAGCTCCATCCCTCCTCATCCTATTACAGCACCAGGAGGATTCCAGAGTGGGTTTTGTTCCACGAGTTCAGCATCTCAGAGGGCAATTCCATCAGAGTTGTCTCCGAGATCTCCCCCCATCTGTAAGTGAACTGTGATGCAACTGCTCCTTCACTCCTAAACTCACAAAATCATCACTTTGGGAGGATGAAAAAAGAAAAATCAAAGGGAAGATCTGTGATCTCAGCCCCTATTCTCAATAGTTGCCACTGTAACTGTAATCAATTGAAAAAGCCCACATTATAAGCTGCAAAAGTTCCTTACAAAGCAAAATATATAGAAAAAAAATTCAGAGTTAACAGAGCAGTGTACTCACACGTGAATCCAGCTGGAAAGGTCTTTGCTCCCTGAGAACCTATTTTCCAGCAAATCCTTTTCTAAACCTATTTTCTGTCCCCAGACAGCTGAATCATGGACTGTTTATGGATTCAGGGAGAGACCAGAGTCTTCCTTCTGCAAAAATCTCTTTACACAAAGAATATACATTTCACTCTCCCATCTTTTCTATTTCCCATGTTTATAGGGGAGCTTTTTTTCATAATGTTATTGAACCACTCTGTTCTAAAGCAGGGAAATTGCTATTTAATCAACCTGCAGCACTGGGAACTGCACTGTAGCTCAAGTGAGGATTTTCAGTGCAAGGCTACTGACAGCACAAACTCCTGCTACACCTTGCAGAGAATCTTGGATCCTTGCAGTTTTGGGTTGAAATATCAACTTTGTAGCTTCTTTTAGATATGCCTGGATATAATGATTCAAATATTTGAAAATTCAATTAATAAGTAAGAATGTTTTGTGTGATTTCTTCCCCAGATTTGCAGAGCTGGTACCTCAGTATTATTTCAGCAATCTTCCTCCAAGTGAAAGCAAGGATATTCTGCAGGAAGTGATCAATCACTTGGCACCTGTTTCAGCCACAAAGGAGGAACAGAAAACTGCCAATGACAGCAAAAAAAATGAGGAATTTCCCCAAACTCCCACTGAGCAGAGATGTGTTATTCAGTGAATTTAGACTGAACCATCACATATTGCACAACAATAAATAAAAGCAATATATCCAAACCACATCCCCACCTTAACCTATGTAATTATTTCAAACTTTGGACATAAATGTATTTAACAGAAGAAACAATGAAAAAGCACTTTTCTCAACAAAAGGAGTTGCATGCATTATTTTGGAAGAAAACCACATGATTTAGCTTTGGTTAAAAATACATTGAACAGATATTCAGGTTTTCTTTTGACACTGGGTTTTTATTGACTGCTTCATGATGATATCAAAGTAAAATAAGATGCAATATTTAAAAATATTCATTTGGTGGATATTTTCAGTTGTACAAAACCATTGACTCAACAGCAGTTCTGCAAATATTGTGAGGTCACAGTCCTGCATGGCTGCTCCATAAAAACCTGGTGTTTGCAGGGAAGCTCAGAGTGAGAGATAATCTTTGAGTTTATCCATAATTCCATGAATTCCATCAGCTGGAACTACAATAACTGTCCTCAGAGGCTTCATTGGTACATCATCAAAGGACCACCTGCCACCCAGGCAGGTGTCACTTTCCTCTTGCACAGAGTAGTTGAATTTCAGAAGGGCTTTCTAAACAACAGAAATAAAAGCATTCAGATTAAAATGTTTAATTAGCATGAAGATAATACATCATCTAAACAAAGTGAAAATAATGAACCTATTATGCCCATGCTTATTAAAAAGTTTTTTTTCCCTCTTGAAGTGTTCACCAAAAAGAACAATCAAAAAATCCACTATTTGAAGTGTTTTAAACAATTTTCTTTTCACAGAATTTATATCATTCATATTAAATTCTATAATGATTGCTACCATTATAGCTTGGGATCAAAGAAACAACCTAGGAGGGAGGGGAAAAAAAAAATCAATGTTCTGAGGCTCTGCTGCTTTCAGGGCCTACTCTTAAAACTGCCCAGAGTCCTAAAAATTAACAAATGTATAAGAATATGAGTAGAAATCAAATATTAAGGGAATGGGCACCAAATGAACCCTGAGGAGAATTTTAGAAAGCTCTTGGAAAGGTTCCATCCAGATGGCTGGAGCAACTGGAAGATCTATTTATGCTTCTCCAAACAGGCAGGTGTCTAGAATGTGCATTATTTCTTTTTAGGGATATAAGCCCCCTACAGAAAGTCCCTTTTCATCAGCTTTCCTAGACAAAATTCCTGATGGATCAGAAAAACAACCTAAGGAATGTTTCTTGTTCTCACACAAGTCAGATTAAGAACTCTGAGCTGAACCATCAAGTAGAAAAACTTACCTGATCCCTTCCCTTTGGGGGAAATTAGGATGCACTCCCCTTTTAGGTTTGCTTTCCACTAACAATGTATCAAGGCTTTAAATCTCATTTTGGATGAATTACCACTTTAACTGAGTGGCTCTGCTCAGGAACAATTTGAGCACCTTTAATCAATTCCAAGTCTGGTTATAATAGATTTTCTGGTTATAATTTTAAGGAACAGAATAAAGCACAGGGCAGTGCCAAGTGCAGGAAAAGGCTTCTCTCAGTCTGACATGGCTCCAAGTGCCTCACCATATTTAATGCTATTTTATGGCAATCTAATTAACATTATGTGTGATCAGGGAGGACAGACACTCAGCAATAATTTAACACACACACATTATTAAGTACAGAGAGACATTTAATTTAATACCCTACATAATGTTTAATTTTTTTTTTTTTAAAAACTCTGGGAAGACTGTTAAAAAGAAAAACATGCTCAGTTTGAGTCTACCCTTTTGAGCAGAGAATTACTGGAGTTCAGATGAAAACACACAACTAGCCTTTAATGAATAACAAAGCTGAGATAAATAAATACAAAATGGGCCTTCTAGAACAGAACACCCATGGACACATGAGCATCACAGGCTTCTCCCCAGCAGCTTTTCAATAACATTTTACACAGAGTTCAGCTTCAGCTGTTTCAGCTGCTGTGGCAGGAACACAAAAACAAAATCCCCAACTTGCTACTGCACAGAGGCTACAACACAATTCCCTACAGCTACCAGTGAATTCCCCCACTTACATTTCTCTCCTTCCCAAGAAATAAAATTACAGCCCTATCACAGCCTCTGTCAGAATGATTACACACAGGAACCTTTGCCATTTACCACCCCATGCATGTGCAAGTCCTTTGCCCTGCAGGCACTGCCAGAAATGAAAAATAACACTCTCCTGACAAAGTAATGATATTGTACAATACTGGGTTTAAAGCTTTGGGAACAAAAAAAAAAAAAAGAAAAAAAGAAACCATAAAAAATTCTTTGCATTTCAAAGCACATTTATAATTTAATTTCCGGCATTTTCCCCTCACCTGATCTGGCTTGGGACCAGCAGAATTGTGTGGCCAGGTTGCCTTAGGAAATGGGAAGTAATATTTTCATCTCAGTGTTTCACCACTCTTTAGTAATATACTTGCCCTGAGTAGAATAGAGGCAGAAAAGGGAAGCAAGAGCCACTTCTTAGGACCTCCATAAGGTTTTATTCTGAGCATTTTCTGCAAGTAACAGGTGCCCAGGAGGAAACAGATAAATCAATACACAAAAAGAGCTTGATTGCTCCTCTCTCAACACTACTCCAAAACACCCTGGATTTAATTTCAAAATATTTGTGATCATCTTGATAAAAGCTCCCCTTGAATTTGAGGTGAAACATCTCTTGTTGATGATATGTGAACAAAAAGAAGCATTTTAAATTAAATAATCATGTTACCTCATGAAAGAATTCTTCCTCTGCATTTGCAAACATTAATTCCTCCTTTGGCTGATTTCTCCCTTCCTTCCTCTTAGAATTGCTCTTTGTGGCTTCTGTAAAGGTCTTGCTGATAAGGAGGTAATAGTGGCACTTGCCACAGGGTTTGTTTGTTCTCTGTGCCTCAGCCAGCTCCTTCCTAAAGAGGAATAAATGTTTACACAATTTAAATCCTAAACAAGTATGCAAGTAAACCCTATAATGTATTGGTATAGAAAGGGTATTCAAATTGCAGCCTATTCTTTTATGAGTACCTCAGAAAATCAATTTTGCAGATGCATTCCTGGTACTTAAACATACCATTTGTACTTTAAACTATAAAAATATGGATGTTTTCCCACAGCTCACAGGATAACCCTTTTTTCCCAGAATCCTGTTCACTGGAGAGTGTCTGTGCAACGATTTTAAGTGCAACTCTCCTTAAAAATACATCACATTATCACTTCCTTGAGGAATTGTAACTGAAAAGACAGAAAATACTCTTGCTCACCCTTGTGAGCAAGACAACAACATGTTGTCACTCCAAAACCTTTAAGACAAAGAGGCTGAGATCTGGATTTGAGCTGTGACAAGTGCTGTATTTGTGGTGACCTCAATCTGACTTCTGATCTCATCTCACATGAGAGGAAAGAAGGCAAAAATGAAAGAAGAAAAAAATATGATCTCCATTCTATTGCTGGTTCCTTATCCCACAAGACTTCCTTGTTCTCAATTCTCAGTGTGGCACTAAAATAATGTAATGCTGTGTTTCAGTGGATTAATTTATTTACATTCACCCAGCTTTTGATATAATCCATGAATGAGCAGAAATCAACCAGCACTTCATCTGCTTTTTCATTACTTGAAACTAATCAAAACACTGCATATTTACATGGGTCAAAACTAATTCACCTTTTAATCCCTTCCCTCAGTCCAAATCTCCCATTCCAGAGCCAGACATTAACACAAAACCAGAAAAAGCCAAGCTGCTCATTTATCAGCATGCCAAAAAAGTTCTCATTTTTAAATTTTCCTAGATCAGCGTGAAAATAATCTCCAATTCAAGGATAAACTGCAACATGCACACAGCTATTTCTGTAGAACAGCACATGCTCCAAAATTATATCCTCTGTAGAATTTGAGGGTTTTGTACCTTTACAAAGATATAAGGAATATTTTAAAAATTCACTAAAGACCAAATTTTTGGGGTTTTTTTTTTGGTTTTTTACTCATATCTATAGCATCTGTCTTAACACAGCTCTGTATACATAAGAGTTCTGAAAAATACGACGAAAAATACCATTCAACACCATGCAAGGAAAAAAAACATAAACAAACTTACTGGAGCTGCTGGTGCATGGGCAGGGCAATCTGTGGAGGGACATTGATGAACCTTTCACTGAGGATGAGCCCCACAGGCTTTGTGCTGTCGTTGAGGAGTTTACTCAGCTCTTCCACCACACGCTGCTCACAGCTCTGCTCACAGCGACTCAGGAGCAGCTCTTTGATTTGCTCAGCACACTGGGTGCCCTGCAATCCAAAGGTGCATTTTCTTTACCTGGTACAACAACTATTTACACTAGAAAACCTCGAATGTCAGCTTCAAGGGAACTTCCTACTGGCCTGGTGGCAATTTCCCTCAGCAGCCTCTGAAGCACTGGACAACTGCTTTGAATCATTCTCCAGCCCTAAAGCTGAGGGCAAACAAAGGCTCTGAAGGGATGGGGACAAGGAACTGCAACACCACAGCAAAACTCCAAACTGCAGAAGATCAAAGGGAAGAAATACAAGAGACTGACAGCTCATTTATGCTGGAATTACTAGGGACAGTTTTAACTCTCTGTTCCATTCTTTCTTCATGTTTGACTCTCAGCAAGTTGCTGCATTAAAAAAAGCTAAGCCACTTCAAGCTTTATAACCCCAGTGCTCCATAGTGGAATTCCAAATCCTGGTCCAGCTGTCCAGGCTTGTTACACAGGATGCAATCTCATTTATGACTGATGCTAATATTTATAACCAGATGTTACTGAGGAATACCAACCTTCCTTTCTGTTAAGTTCAAGCAGCTTATAAAGCCAAATACTTCATCATCATCTTCTTCATCATCACTACTGTCTTCCTGCACTTCTGCTTGCTGTTGAATGAAAGGAAAAGCAACAACTCATTGACATTCTATTTCCACTCTGCAGCAAAAGATGTTTTTCTTTCCAGGTGATATCAGCAGATGAAAACCATCGAGGAGATCTCTACAAACACACACTGCAAATTCTGCTGCATCACTGAACATCTCAGTGTGCTCAGGGCCAGGACATGCATCTCCTGCAGCAGAGTCCCCTGAAAGGCACTGAAGGTTGATAGCTCACATTTAATAAGCAGCATCTTGGCCCAGGGGATGGCAATATCTTAAGCAAAACCAATTTCCTTCAGTTTCTAACATAGGGAAGTAGACCTGGAATGTCCTGACAACCACAGAGCAGTAAAGCTTTGACAGGGAGGAAGACAAAGATGTCTCTTTGTAGGAAAGTCACAAGCTCCTATTTCTTGTGGAGATGGTAACAAACCTCTCTACTGCATTTTCAACATTACTACATCTAAATTCAGGAGTGGAAAGCTTTCCATATGTAAAAAGAAACCAGCAATAACAACGTATCAAATTCATTCTTTGCTTGAAAATAGGCATGGAAAATTTCAGTTCCCATAGAATAATTATTCTTAAAGCAGAAAAAGCAAGAAAGCACACGAATAACACTGACAGAATCCCCTTCTGAAATACAGAAATCATGTAATTTCAACAAAGAAAGTACTGTACTTCAATTATAACTATAATGTCTGTCTTACCTTGATTATACTCCCAATATGGTTTTGTTGTATTAATATCTCAGTTAATTCAGCTGTGTTAACAGGAGCTTTTAGAAACAACTGGAAGACAGGAAACAAGTATTAAGTTTCAGGCACTGAGGGTATCTCATGGACCACTTAATACAAAATAAAGTGAGCTTTTTATTTATCTTCTTTCTTTATAATACTGCAAAAACTAACAATCAGCTGCTTGAGGTGCTTGCTCCTGCACGTTCCACATGCTGATATTTCCACACTGGTACCCTCTGGAGTTTGGTATGATCTGAAATCTGTGGCTATTCCATCCCTGGAAGTGTCCAAGGCCAGGCTGGATGAAGCTTGGAGCACCCTGGGATAGTGGAAGGTGTCCCTGCCCATGGCATGGGGTAGCACTGAATGGGCTTTAAGGTCCCTTCCAACCCAAACTATTCTGGGATTATCTAATAAAAGGAAGCAAAGTAATATATAAAAGCTACAAATCAATACAGAGACTGTGAACTGATGTCTTTGCATAACTCCTTAGATATTATTTATCAATGGACATATCAACCAAGCTAACAAGTAGCCACAGTACCTGCTGCAGTAACTTCTTTATCCCATTATAGTCATTGTCTGATATGGAATGTGCTTCAAATTCAATGTTCACTTCCTGTGGAGTAAAACAGAATATCACACACACGATAAGAAGTTAGAACAAAGCTAAACTGTAAGAAACTTGAAGACAAGTAATGGCAAACAGCAGAAACAGAACTTATTTCCACCTTGCAGTAATCTCAGCAATTGTTGTCCTTTCTTCTGTGATCTTTAGAGAACATCTGTGAGAGTAACTTTTCAAAACTGATCCACCAATTGTGTCATGAGTAAACCTTTAATGCTTTGCTCCTGCCATCTGGCTCACACAATCCCACCTATTGCAGCCACAGACTCTTCCTGGAGAGAGGTTTGATCCAGGCAGTTAAACCCTGGGAACTTCAGGACTAGGGTGTAACACCTTAGCTGAAGGTGAAGATTGCTGCAGACATTTAAGTTATTACATCCAAATCCACACTTTTGCTATTTCCCCAAATCCTCCTGGCATCATTAACCCCACTGTGGAACTCTGCAAATGATGAGACCCAGGCACTGCAGCAGCCACAGTGGGAACTGCTGTTTCTCCTTCCAGAACAAATGCTGTGTGTCTACCAACATTTTTATTGGTATTCAATATTAAAAAGCACACTTGCCAAGGTTACTCTGCCCACCTATTCCACTGTTCAAGATCATTGAAGGTTATTTTGCCTTTTAATTGCCAGTTTCAATTACACTTCCTGAGTAACCTCAACAACTCAGCCTTACTTTTGCCACCATCCAGCCTCGTAACTCTCTCCAATCCCACATTGAGGTCATGGCCTTTGCTCTCCAATGGAAGAACAGTGTTAAAGACCTGTTTGTGATATAGAAAACAGGCACACAATCCCTTGGGAGGCAGTTACATTCAGGAGACACTGGCACAGGTTGCCCTGGATCCCTGGAAGTGTCCAAGGCCAGGCTGGACAGGGCTTGGAAAACCCTGGGACAGTGGAAGGTGTCCCTGCCCATGGAACGGGGTGGCACTGGATGGGCTTTAAGGTCCTTTCCAAACCAAACTATTCTGGGATTCTATAATAAAAGAAAGCACACTAATATAACAATAAAACATAGCAGAACATAATAAAAGAGCTAATCCTCTGTGCTCACAGCACCATTTCCAAGCAGCTGCCTCCATCCCCACACATCAGAGGACACACCAAGGGCCGGGGGGCTGTGCAGCTGAGGCCTCGGGGACCCCAACGCTTGAGAAACAGCTAAAAAATTAAAAACTTTCAACAACAACGCAGCGAACACACGTGGGATCGCCGGCCCACAGGGACGCGCTCCCTGCGCTGCAAGAGGACACGCACCGAGAGCCCGCTGGGCCTCGCGGGGCACGGNTCCCGAGCATCCCCTGGCGATCCCGCTCCCGCAACTCCTCTGGGGGCCGTGCGGGGCCCGTCCCGCTCACCTCAGCGATGGGCTCGTCCGAGTCCGAGCACCCCGAGCTCTCAGAGCCGCTGTCGGAGCCCTCGGAGCTGCCGGAGCCGCTGTGGGAGCTCTGCTCCCCGGCGGGGCCCCGCGCCCGGCGCTTGGCCGGCGTGGCCATGGCACGGCCCGGCGGAAGGGCGGCGTGGCCGGGGCGCGGCGAGTCGCGGGATGTCGCCGAATGTCGCGACAGCGAGCGGCAGGCAGCGCCCGGTGGTGGGCGCGGAGGGGCCCGGGCAGCCGCGGAGCCTGAAGGCGGAGGCGCGTCCCGGCCCGCCCCTGTCCCCGCAAACCCGGATTTCCTCTCCGCGCTGTGGTGTCACTTCCCTCCGGAGGGAGGGCCCTGGTGGGGGCGGCCGTCCGCGGTTCGGTCGGGCTGCCGGGGCGCTGTGGCGACCCCCGCCCCGCAGGAGGGCCTGGACGTGGCGCTCAACGCCCTGGGCGCGGTGGGGCTCGGGCTCGGCTCGGGCTCGATGGTCCTGCAGGGCTTTTCCAGCCTCAGGGATCTCGGCATTCTGCGCTTTAAAAGGAACAGAGCGTCCTGGGCATCTCCGACATTAGCAAAAATTACTGTAAGTAAAAACCGGGTTAGGAAAGACTGCCAATTAAAACAGGCGTCAGGCGCCCGCTGCTTGCTCTAGAAATTGCGTCCCGGCTGCCCCTGAACCAAATTCCCTGGAAAATTCCAGACAAACGCAGAAAAGGGTGACAGGGAGAGCACAGTAAGCACAACGTGATTCCGGCCTTTATGAAAGATGCCAGTCGGGAAAACGCGTTGAAATACCCTAAGCACTGAAGAAATGCTCATTAATGATCAAGCCTCACGGAACGTGTTCCATTTAACACGTTGTGTCTAATTAATGAAGAAAGGTGGGTGTTAATGAGGCCATGGAAAGAAGAGCATTGGGCACTGGCTGTTGGCAGCCAGAAGAAATGCAAGGCACAGAGCCTTGGGATGTGATTCCAGCTTTTTAAATATGCTTCAAGTAGGTTCAAATTTTCATGTTCCCTTTAAAGCGTCAGGCACATTTGTGTTGTTTTTTTTTTTTTTTTTTNCTTTAAAGCGTCAGACACATTTGTGGGTTTTTTTTGTTTGGTTTGGTCTTTTTGGGTTTTCTTTTTGTTTGGTTGGTGTTTTGTTGTTTTGGGGTTGTTTTGTTTTGTTTTTTAAATGTGTTTGCTCTGGGAGCAATTAGGTCATTGCCAAAATTTGAATACTGATATCCAGGGAAAGAATTTATAGGAAGATGAATTTTCCTATGTGTGTGATCTATCAGGAAAATACTCTGGCAATCAGGGTAAATATGCACTTAGAGAGTGGATTTCTCTTTGTATTATTCGTGTATTTGCTTATGTTTTGTAACTTTGAGCTCAGCACCAAAGCTTGTAAGGAACTGAGAAGTATCATCTTCCATTTTTATGACAGAATAGGTGTTTTTTGTCCTGCCTTGTTTCCTAGAGTATCAGAGAAGGCATGTGAATATTATCTATACCATTATAGATGTATAAATGTGTGCATATAGACACATATATATTAAATTAAATCAATACCTTTGCATACAGACTTTGATGAGCAGAGGGTGAAAACTAGCATACAAATTAATAAAATAATAATTATTTTGTAGCTAGGAGCTGATTCAATTGCAGAATGTGGTGGTGTAGTAGGGTTTGTGACTGCTTTTACAAAATATTCTTTGAAATGTGAGAGCCTCTTCCCTGACATGTCTTATCTAAAGGCAGCATATTATTTTCTGCCCTTATCAGGGTGGGTGTTCCTGCCTGGAGAATGCACAATAACTGCTTACTCACTGTGTAAGGAGCAGTACAACTGGTGGCAACCCAGCTCTTGGAGCTGTTAAAGTCACTGTTCAGTTCAAAAAGTCCTCAAGATCGAATTTAGATAAATCCCATTCTTGTATTTCAGGGTTCTGCTGTGCTTCCTTGGTGAGCAATGAAGGTTCTGCTGCTGAAGGATCCCAAAGACAAGGATTCAGGACCAGATCCATATGTTAAAGTGAGTAAACATTAAGAAAACTAAAAAAATGTGTCACATTTTTACTAAACACGAATGCAGCTGTTTCAGGTGGGAAAAGGGGCTTAATCAAAATTAGGAGTACATGTCTGAAATTATGCTAAGAGAAAAAGTATCTTGGGAAATAGCCCTTCCTGCAAAAAATTGTATTAATTATGGGACATTTGTACTGAATTCATTGTAAAGCTCTCATCAAAGCACTGATATTAAACCAGCTTCATTTGAGTTAATTAATACTGGTTATGTTCATAGGGACAGAATAAAGATTACAGAAATTCTTTGTGTTTTTACTGGCAATGTGATGTGAAATAGAGGTTACCTGTTGCTGGGATCCCTTCTGCTACTGCCCTTGGTCATGTGAGTAAATCTCACTCATAAGAGTAGGAATTCCTGATAAAGGAGGATTATTTCTTTAGAAGAAACCTATCGACAGAATTACAGAGATGTGCAGGGATATTTGCAGGACTGGGTGGGCACCTGGGGACTTCAGAGTTATGTGCTGGTGTCTCCTGTACCTCAGAAGGCCACAGTCCCACAGCTGTTTGTTTAATAAAATGTTGTAATATTAAATAATTAACAAACCCAAACTGGATTTACCAGGAAAGGAACTAAAATGCCTTTTTATTTTGCTTTAGCAAAGATAAATGCTTGTGCTGACTTAGTCAGCTCTTTGAAAAAGCAAAAATGCTGTTTGGAATTTATTTCAAGAGCTGCAAACCCTTTCTTGGTAGGAATTAGGATCATACAGCTTGGAAGCAACATTGATCCCAGTTTTGTCATTTGAATTCACCTCTCTTGACAGCTTATTTGAGAAGGTAAGTTTGAAATTCTTTCACTTGTCTTATTTCCAACAGGATTTGGTTCCCAAGATCCCATTTAATCATTCTCTGTGTGGTATCTCTTTTTGTGTTGCCACAAACCAGCTTTGTGCAGTAAAATTTCATGTACAACATCAGGGACCTTGCTTCTGCTTGTTAAAGAATTAAATTGGTCAGACAGAATTCACATTTAAATTGTGTGACCATAAATTGTCACAAGTATTGGGGCATTTCAGGCAGTTATTGAAGCTGTTCTATTTGTCACAAGGTTATAAGTAATTATCAACTGATTTTTTTAATTAATTTATAATTAATTTTTCTTCTTAAATCTACTGTTTCTAAGTAGCTTTCCCATCCAGAGTGCTATGGAGGCCTAGTTTTTACCAGCCCAAGAGCATTAGAAGCCATCAAGATATGTTTAAAAGAGAAGAGTAAAAAAGAAGGTAAGTACATATTGATATTCCTTGGTCTTTTTCTTTCAGCATCTTGTGAAGTTTGGATTTTAATGAATTTTATTTCACCCACCAGTAGATATTTAGAGCATGATTTTTTAAAAAAATCCTGAATTTCACAGTTCTTTTAGCATCATAAAGGCCAATAAATAAATAAAAATGAAGGAAAGAAGCTTTTGGTGCAAATTACTAATTAGTGAGAGCTTTGCCAGCTCTGGTTCTCTCATGCAAAAGGAATATTTTGCTGCAGTGCCTGGTTTGCTTGCTGACTGCTTTCCTCCCTTAAAGGGAAGATCATCTCATAAAAACTGGCCATTACCTCTGTGCCTGTATAATTTGTCTGAAATGCTGCAGAAAAAGGGAGTTCTCTGCCTTGAATAAGAAATTTCTCCAGTGAATTAATTATTAGTTAAAAAATGGTGAAGAAGTGCTGATGCATAAAAGCCAACAGATCAGGAGTGAGGAAGAATTATGCTAAACAGAAATACCCATCACAGTGAAAAAATGTCAAATCCTTGTAAACTCTTCCAGATTCTTATGTTGGGTGATTCTGGCATGGAGTTTCTACTTTATCTGCTCCATTTTTGGGCTGTGGACAAATCAATGTCCTGTGAGTAAGTTTACACCCTTGAGTAAGCAGTGAATGCACTGAGACCCTCAGCTTATTGTAGCATTTGCAGCAGCAGAGGACAATCTATTAAGATTTTAGTTCAAAACTAATATCTTCTCTAAATTTCATCTCTAATCTTCCTTAGGACTTTTGGAAAATACATATTTTAATAATAAAAATGAGTCTGTGGAATCTTGCTTAGGACTTTTGGAAAACACATATTTTAATCATAAAAATGAGTCTGTGGTTCCTATTTGGGTTCCTCTCCAAGGCAATAAATCCTTGGTTTTTTCCTTCTGATTTTTATTTTTATTGTTGTAGTTTGTATTTCTTTCTTCACCCCCAGGAGTCCCAGAAAAAACTCAGTGTCCTGTGCTGCTCTGGTTAAAACAAGACAGTAAAAAAAACTTGGTGGATCTATTTTTGATCCATTAGGATTTGTACATCCAGATTGGCTGAATGTGTAGTGGAGTTTTAGTTATTATTATCATTTTGCTGTATTTGTGGATTAAACAGAAGTCCAAGTAGTCATTTAGCATTCACATTCTGTTGCCATGTGCTTAAATTTCATTTAATTTAGTATAATTTAATGTTTTTCAGCCTGGTCAAAATCTCTTAAACAAATGTGGAATATCAAACCAACATATGTGGTAGGAAAAGCTACAGCTTCTTTAGGTAAGCTGGGGTTTAAAAAAGGAAAATTGGCTAAATCTGGCTTGTAAGTACAATTTTGGAGGAGGAGCTGCTGTTCCAGGGTGCTGAGAAAAAAATTGAAGTTGTAGAACTGGATAATTCAAGAAAAAAATTGATGTTTTAGAACTGGATAATTTGGAAGAGAGGTAATTATATAAACATTAGAATCATCCATGCTCCAGCCAAGGATATCCATGGATATGATCCAGCCTCTGGTTTTCTGCTACTTTTTTTGTAATGTGATGGTCACTGCTTGAAAAATTGGGTCAAAACAGGAAAAAACTCCCCTTTGTTCTAAATTTGAATGTGGTTTTGTCATTGCTTTTGGAAATGAAATTGGATAAAGGGAATTCTATTTTTGTGCTTGGATCAAGCTGTGCCTCCCTTTCCACCCCAGGGTTCTGTGACAGGAAATCTGAATTGTTCTCATTGTTTTCCATGGTTTTTTTCTTTGCTGCTTTTGGTTCTAGTGGAAGAAATTGGTCTTATTCCACAAGGAGAAAGGACTGGAAATGCTGAGAAATTAGCTGAATATATTTGTTCAAGTAAGTGGCTAAAATATTGGAATTAAATTAAGGTAATGGCCCTCCCATCATTTCAGAATTTCCTTGAGGTAAAACCAAGCACAGAGTGAGGCAAAAATACTTCAAAATACATCTATAAGATATTAATTTACATGTAATCTTAGACCTTCTAGTTAATTAATAACTACTATATGAGACAGGTAGAAAAAGTTTATTTTTCCTGGAAGATCAGAGCTGTAATGATTGGAAATGGCTGCTAAATCAGAAGATTTAAATGCTGGTGACTTTCTCCAGAATTACCCTGTGATTCCTGAGGGATCTGGTTTTCAGCACCAAAGCTGAGTGGTTTTGAGAAATTAAAGCTTTTTTTAACCATTTTGTTATGGTTAAATCTGTAACACTTCTCAACCTATTATCAGATTATTGGGGAATTTTTAAAGTTTATTTACTGACTTCCTCTGTTTTTACTCTAATTTGTTAAAATTTCCAGTAGCAGTAAGGAAGATTTTTAGACTTAGGAGCTGTTTATTTTTTGAGTGGATGGCTCAGTAGAAGCAGTGAAAAAAGAGTTTTTGTAGAGATGTGAGAGAGCTGCTGAGCAAAGTCTGCCCAGTAGCAGAGATTTATAGGGAAAAGAGAAATGGGATGGGAGCTGGAAAGGATTGTTTTTGCTGTGCACAGTGCTCTCTAACTCATGGCAAATAAAATACTTCAGCTCTAGGGAGTATTTAATGATAAAAATGAGATTTGCCAACCCAAGATCAAAATAATAAATTCTGAAAATTAAAAATTCAACACAAACATGTCATGAGTGAGGAATAACCCATCCCCCCCCTTCAGCAGATGTGTTAAAGCAAATAAAGGTTTCAGCTGATTTTTTAGTGCTGGAAAATCTTCTTCTGGCAATGAATTAATATTTGCCAGGGATTTTTTTGTGCAGAAAGACAAGAGAAATACCTGTTTATTGTGTTGTATGGAGGTGAAAAAATGACCCAAGCAGTGAATTTCAGTCACTGGAGCCTGTTTGTTGTTGAGACATAGAAATATCCTCCAGGATTTATCAGGCTGTGCATATTTAAATGCTCTCAGCTGATCAAGTGCTTTATAACAACCTTGGAAGTACAGATCAAATTCTCATGGTCCCTATTATGTATAAATTCATTTTTGTTTGTGCATAAATAAGGAAATGAAAAGAATAGCTCTGAATTTCTTGTATCATGACAGGTTATGGCCAAATAAAAGCTGAAATAATGAGATTTTTTTGTTGTCACCTTTTGTACCTTGGTACCCAATTCAGTTTAAGGGGCTGGGAAATAAAAGAATTTACTCTGACACTGTCTGGCTTTACTCTTCTCAAGGCAAATATTTGGCTACAGAAGCAGGAGATGCCAGTCCTTGTTGTGTTATTCAGACCTACCATGGAATTTTTCTGTGCCAAAAGAATTGGTGTTTGTTTGCAGATATCACACTGACCTTTCATATGACTGGCATGACTTGCAGGAGAATTGATGCTGGAACATTCCCAGTTTTATTTAATTTTAAAATCATTTTTACATTCTGAGCCAAGTTCATTCTTCCTCTGATTTTTAATTTTCATTTAAGAGTATCTGTGGTTTCTAATAAAACCTCAGTGTGCAGTCAGGACACTCAGGTGTGTCTGGGCTGACTCCTACAAGGCTCTTTCCATTTGATTTTCACTCTGCTGCCCTTTTTTTTTATCCCTGAAGAATGTCTGCTTGCATAAACCAATAATCTCCTTCCAGCACTTAAAAGCATTTTTTTCTCTAGTAATTGTCTCTTAAAAACGTACTAACAAATCTGAATTAGCAATAAAATAATTTCATTTCTTTGGAAAGCTGAATGCAAAGCTCTATCAATCTGTGTAGAACTTCATTTTGAAATTTTCTCTGTGTTTCTTATTCACAGAAAAGGCAAAAACTGTGCAAAGCAAGTCTGCTGTTAAACTCCTAATTTGACAAAAGCAAGTGAGGATGTCCACTCCCACCCCAGCAGTGCAACCAGAATCCTTTTTCCTTGGGGAATTAAGAAAATGGAATTGCAGATAGGCCAAAACTTTTCAGCCCAGTATTGTCCTTTTCTTTGTCTGCCTGAATGTTCTTTTATAGAGAGCTTTGTCATTTATTGAGTGGGACAGATTTTAAATATCAAATTGAGGCAGGTTGTGTTGAGGAGGAGATAAAGTGCATTTCTATTCCCCTTGCCCTTTGACAAAGGGAGTTATCTTTTTAGCCAATATTAATATTCTAGTTATGGAATATTTTTAATGTTCCTGCTAAGTAGCCTCTGTCCTGTGAATTGGGGCTGCAGATGTTTTCAGTTACCTTAGAGCTGTGTCTGTGGTGAGGCATTTGATAAATCAGCATTTGATACCTTTAAAATGTATTAAATCACATTTACTCTTTATTAAAGGCCTGAGTTAATTAAAGTTCTTGTTTGTGTGTTTACAGGAGAGAAACCCAATTCCTCAGCTCTCCTGTTTCCTTGTGGAGCCCTGAAAAGAGAAGCACTTCCTACAGTGCTTAGAGAAAAAGGTTGAACTTCCCCTGGAGACCCATTTTAATTAGTCAGTGATGAGCAAAGTTGTATCTAAAGCTTGTGAAACAAATTGGAAGAAGTAAAAGTAGAACTTGCTGAGGAGAGGATGGGGGAAAACTCTGGGAGCTTGGATGGCTGCCCACAGCTCTGGGATGTGCAAATCCTTCACAGAACTTTTATGTGTCTTTTTAGCCTAAAATAGTTACACTTAAGTGCAGTTAGGATGTTGTGAGTGCTGAATTGAAACAGTAGAAATGAATGAATGATGACTGCATGTCCTGATTGCAGGCATACCCCTGGAAAGCCTCACTGTTTATCACACAACCCAACACCCTGATCTGCAGGAATCTTTGAGCACTTACTTCTCCCAGCAGGTACTGGACACTGATGTAGTTTGGGATTTTCTGAGGCAGGTGACAGTGCCTCCCAGAATATTCCTTTTTTTGAAGTAGTGTAACTGAAATATCACCAGGCATCTTTGCTGTGTATCACAAATCAGAATCCAGGAGTAATCTGCCCTGCATAGTTTGTGTAAAAGTAATCATTGCTTTTAATTTTTCAAGATTGGCTTTCTGATTTTTCCATTTTAGGAGCCTCCATCATAGAATTACAGAATCATGGAATGGTTTGGATGGGAAGAGAGCTTAAAGCTCATCCAGTCCCCCCCCTGCCATGAACAGGGACACCTTCCACTGGCCCAGGGTGCTCCAGCCTGGCCTTGGGCACTGCCAGGGATCCAGGGGCAGCCACAGCTGCTCTGGGCACCTGTGCCAGGGTCTCCTCACCCTCCCAGAGAACAATTCCTTCCCAATATCCCATCCATCCCTGCCCTCTGGCACTGAGAAGCCATTCCCCGTGTCCTGTCACCTTGTGCCAAGGCACTGGCACACTGCTGGAAGAGGGAGTGAGCTGTGCCAACCTCTGCTTTCTTTCACCCAGGGGGTCCCTGCAAGCATCGTGTTCTTCAGCCCATCTGGTGTCAAATTCTGCCTCCAGCACATCCAGAAGCTTTCAGGGGATTTGATCAACCAAGTCAAGGTATCTTCTCTTAAAAATGGTGGAATACAAGAGGCAGTAAATTTGGGGTGGGCAAATGAGACAGAAAGGCTGTTAGAACCACTGCAAACCTTGATTTTATCTTTGGTTTGTGTTTATTTCTCTGAAGAAAACCCCAGTTTATAGCAAATACAAATGTTATTAGATAGAATTATAGAACCCCAGAATGGTTTGGGTTCGAAGGGACCTTAAAACCCATCTTCTTCCACCCCCTTGTCATGGGCAGGGACACCTTCCACTAGACCAGGGTGCTCCAACCCCATCCAACCTGGCCTTGGTTGGATTTAAAAAAAGAAACTCTTCTCACCTGGAATGTTTTCCCCAGGCAATTTCCCCATCTCCATTGGGATAGACTTCATTCTCTCTTAGTGATCCAGTGGTGTGAGGAGTTGTTGCTTGCAGCAGGCTGCAGCTGATGAAAATTCCTCTCACTTTTCCCCGTTCCGTGGGACTCGGAGCTTTCGGTGCTTGTAATGGTGAGATAAATGCTCATCCTCCCCGAGTCAGTGCTGCACAGCTCCATCCATGGGGGGCTTCTAGTGCTGCACATCTTCAGCCTGAGCTGGTCGCTGCTGTTGGGGGAGCTGAGCTGGGAGGGTTGGGAGGACACAGAGCTGAGTGATGGTGCTGTGCCCGAGCATTCACACATTCACAGTGGCAGTGGAAGGGCTGCAGTTGGCTGCCATCGGCCCCAGCACGGCAGAGGCCCTGCAAGGCGCGGGGATGGCCGTGAGCTGCACTGCAGGGAGCCCCACGGCCCAGGACCTGGCTGCTGCCATCCACACAGCCCTGCAGCCACACAACTGCTCTGTGCCCCGGTGAGAGCCCAGCCTGCCCAGCCAGGTGAATGCCGTGCTCCAGGAGGGCTTCTCCAATTTGCAGACCTCTTGTCCTGCAAGAACGTGTTTCTTGGGATCATGAAGCACTGTCCAGGTCAGGGATGGGTGTGAGAAGGCTGCACCTAAATATCTTAAGAAATTTCGACTCTGTCCAGCATCCTTAAAGCATCCAGCTCTTCCCTTTCCTCCCGTGTGCACTGTGAATATTTTATCCTTGAAAAGCAGCTGTGAACGCTGAGACACTGAAATCAGCCCTGCACCTCACCTCAGGTATCCCCCAGCACACAGCTCAGGTTGGATTTCTCTGTATGATCAGTTTTACTTGCACATCTTCTTTTGTAGGAAAAAACCCCATATTCCAGTGAAGTATTTTCTCTTGTAAACTTGTTTGCTTGTTGTTCTGCTTTTCAAATATTTGTATAAAAGTGATAATTGTAGATTCTTAGTGGAACAGGAGAATTCTTGCAGTGAAGTTGCTCTGTGTGGGGCTAATTCAGGTCAGCTGTTGCCCCTTGTTACCCTAACAGGGTCTTAAAAATTAGCTTTTGGTTTCTGTTCCTGTAATGAAGGATTTATTAATGGGGAAATAAACTGGCTTATCAGAGTTAATGGTGTTAGAGTTGTCTGTTTTGGATGTGGTTTATGCTTTAATTGTTTATCTCTGAAAGGGGAAAAATAATCCTGTTTAGCACTAATGCTCCCTCCAGCTAATGCCAGGGGCTTCACAGGAGATTTGAATTATAATATACTCATTTATAATCCTCCTGAAAGTCATTTGAGTTGTTAGCACAGTGCTGAGCTTTCTGCAGTAACAGAGAAACCCTCCTTTGCTGCACAGTTCAGGTAAAGTCTGAGGATGGAACCTGAACTTCCATCCACGTGAGAGGCTCCACACCTGGAACAAGAGGGAAGCCGAGGCCAGCTCTGTTCCTGTGAACTGAATCATTGCAGAGTGTGGGTTCAGCAGTCACTGGGCACAGCAGCACAAGTGTTTGGCTTATGAAACACTTCCCTTTCTCAGGATGAAATGGAATCTCAGGAGAGGGTACAAACTGCTGGAAGATCACAGAAGCCCAGGATGGTTTGGGTTGGAAGGGACCTTAAAAAGCTCATCTAGTTCCATATGAATGCATGAAACCCCATTTCAACCTTTATTGCATAATAACAGTATAACCTACTTTACATAATGAACCACATTGATTTGTGGAAGAACATGAGGATGGCAGATGTTATATTCTGGCAAATTTTATCCTCAAATAATACAGAAAACAGAGTCCTCACATGCTGAGGTAAGACCCCACTCAGTGGGGAGTTTGATTGGAGTTTACAGATTTTTTTCAAAAAAATTAAAAATGTCTTTCAAGTAGTTTTATTTCTGTTGAGCAGTTTGCTGCTCTGATGAGGGTCATAACCAAGAAAAACAAGACAGACAGATGTGTTTATATTTAATAAATATATTTTTATTTAAAAATATCCTCTCATTTATTCACAGTTTCAAGTCTGAAAAAGATAATACTATTCTTGATCAATTCCAACACAGCTGAAACCATTCACTTCCCAAAACAAAATCCCAGAGATGGCTGATAAATTGCAAGAGTCACATCAAAGCTAGAAAGGCACAGGTTTTTTGTGCTGGATCCTCCCTGGGATTAACAAGTGCATCCACATATTCCACAGAAATCTCCTGGTACAGCTTGGGCTGCCTTTAGCAGTGGAAGTGTTCCAGTGCAGCCCTGCTCACAAAACACATTTCAATAAATACCAAACCAGAGCAGCTGTGAGGTTACATCTTTATGCAAAACACGGCTTTCACTGCAAGAGAAAAATCAGGATTTTCCCCACGGTGCAAAAGTTTTATCTCCAGAACTCCAAGGTGGCATTTCAAAGAAAGAAACGCTGGGAGCTGAACAAGGAGAGCTTTGTGGGGATGATAAAAAGGAATGCCTGTGCTTTCCCAGGTTCCAGTGGAACGACAGTGTGAGAACTCACCCTCAGTGAACACGGACATGCCAGGGGAACACGCCCAGTGCTCCCAGCAAGGCACTGGTGCCGCGGCTCCGCAGCGCTGCCCTCACCGCGCGCCGGCGCCGCCCGGAGCCAGCTGCTCCAGCAAGCTCAGCATGAGCTCCGTGCGCTCCAGCAGCGACAGCCCCGTGCTGGCGGTGGCACGAAGCAGCAGGGAGTAAACCTGCTTGTTTGTTTTCAGAACTGCTTCCTCCTCATTGCTGCCCCTGCAAAGAGAGCAGAGAATCCCAACTCTTAACCTGATCACAGCTCTTCGTTCAGCACATTATCAGGAGCGTTATTGAATAATGTTGAGTATCCCTGGGGATATCCTCAGCCCCCACCACTCCCTGCAGTGCAGTCAGAGCATTCTGTTTATACTGCAGGCAGGAACATAAAATATAAATATAATGTAAAATGTACAAGTAGCAGGTTAATTGCAAGTGCTTCAGGAATGACTGAGAAATGTTGAAGCAAATTAAATTCATCACACACTTGGCAGGAATCGGGTTCATTTATTAAACAGAACAGGTAGTCAATAAAAAGCCACTGAAATGCAAAGTATTTCTGGGATAAGTTACAAGGATTCCCAGAACAAACTATTACTTTCAATTACTTTTCCCCTCCGATTTGCACAGCCAAGTTCTGTTCTGTTCATGATTCCACTTTGGGAGGGTAAAACTGATTTCATCCATTTTGACTGCCAGGCTGCAAGTTTGGCTATCAAACACTTATTTTCCTACACGTTCTCCTGTTTTTTGCCAAAGTACACCTGAGACCCTGAAGCAGCATTTGAGCTCCAATTTCCTCCCTTTTCACCCCGTTACTACAGCAGAAGGCAGAACTTCCCCTCTGCAGAGCAGAAGGGAGGAAATGCACACAGGATGTACAGAAGGCACAAGAAAGGTGAAATCAAAGGTAGTTTCAAGCTTGGCCTCAAAGTTTCAAGGAGCTGAGCAGATTTTTTAAGAGTCCCATTTCACAGCATTCAAACTGTAACAGGTTCCCTGTGTGGAATCTTCTGTGCAAAACCTCAAGATGATGCCAAGGTAAATGTGGGGGCAAAAACCTTCCAAAACAAAAAATGAGGAGTTGCTCATGTTATGAGACAACAGAACTAAACCCATTTACTCAGCTAGCTGTGACAGCTGCTTGGTAACATATAAATTATCCTGTAAAAATCCTCTGTGTTTCACATATTCAGACTGCCACCTTGTGGAAGCTCCTTTTTAGGAAGTGAAAACTCCTAACATTGCCTGAAAAACAGAAAAAATGTACCCAGGCTGTGTTCCCTTCTCATGTTTTTTATTTACCAGTCTCCCAGTATCAGCAGACAACTTCCTGAGCACCATGAACTCATTTCACAGTTTACTTTTAGCAAAACAGCTCTTCCATCAGCAGTGCTTCAATCCCCAAAACTATTAACCCAACTTCCAAGCCTAAAAGAAGCCTCTAAAACTAATGCCACATTTTCAGAACTTCACTTTATGTAACATTAGGAACAGCTCCTGCAATCACATGCTGCTGGGGGAGGAAAAGGTATTTTCTGGGTCCCAAAAGGAACACCACACACATTCAGATCAAAGCAGCAGCAGGAGTGGGGGAAGGAATTTGCTGCCACACCAAATCTCTACATCTCTTCAAAGTCAGCACGAAAAGAAGTCAGGTTTGTCCTGTATCCCAGCAGCAGGACAGAAGACTCCATCAGGAATTAGTAAATTCTCTGACACCAGTGCACATCTCCCCCATATCCATCCCTCTCTTTGCAGCATTACTGATCTGCCTGAATTTCTTCTCAAGTGTTCTGCTTGCCAAACTCCACTGACATTTTATCAGCAAGATGTTTCAAGAGATCAGCAGCACCCAGCAGGAACTCTGCTCTGTCACACACCAATCCCATGTCAGTCAGGATAAAGGACACCACACTTCAACTTACCCAATCTTTTTCTTGCTTGAAGTTAACAATTTAATGGATTGGAGAAGAAGGAAAGACATCCTGGACTCAAAAATCCCAAGCAGTTTCAAGACTTCCTCTTTGTTAAGGCCTGCAGGGGAATCGTTCACTGACATGGTCTCAGCAGGACTCTTATCCTGGCTGACCTGCAGGAGAGAAACAAGCCAAAACAATTTGACTGAATGCCACCTTTTAAATACAGGGAGTGATTTAAAAACCCCCTCTTTCAGGTGAGCTGACTTTTACATGTGTTACCCAAACTGCCAGCAAAGGATACACACATCAGCACACCCTGCAGGTAATTCCTGACTGAGGCATCAGGAACATAATTCACACTGGCTGCAGACAACCCTGCACGTTCTAATATTTAAATATTAAATACACCAGAGAGAGAAAACTTTTTAAATTATACACAGATTCTGAAGTTAATAGAAAAGACTTAAGGGATAGCAGAGTTGCACAAAAAGAAGTCTAATCACACAGGCAGTCCACTTCTATACAGAAATATGTTTTAATCCATCTCTGGATCATGTTCTAGAGGATTTTTTTTATCCACTTCCAGGTTAAGGGAGAACTGCAATACATCTAATTCTGTCCACACTCTTTAAGCCACTAGCTCTATGGAAAAGTAACCAAGGAATATTTTAACTGCCAAATGACCACTCTTTTGTGAAGGCACAAGCCAGAGGGGAGCAGGTATCACTCCACTTGAAATTCCTTTACCTGTTCAGTTTCTGCCACAAGCTCCTTCCTGATGAGCTGAAATGCACTCTTGGTTTTGGTCATTATATCAAGGGCCCCAGACAGAGTCTTTAATTTCCCAGCACTGCTGTTCTGACCTAAAAAAACCCACAAAAATGAAGGACAAAAGACTGTTATAGACTGTATTTTTCTTCCATCCAAAGACTTCAGGAGTTAGGAAGAAAGCACTTACTGCCCTAGTCAGCTGAAAGCCAGCAAGATAAAAGTGCCTTGTCTCCTCTCGAGGAAAATTCTATTCTGAGCAGCAGATTGCTCCTGCTCTTATATAAACTTAGTGATCTAAAAATGCAACTAAGTAGGTAGTGGTGGTTAGGAAAGCTGTTTAAAGCCTGAGCTACACTTACTGGCCATCTGGAACTCTGCAAAGGCCACTCTCTCCAGCTGCACACGCAGGAGCTCACAGGGCACGTCCTTCAGGAGCTGGAAGAGTCGCACTGCTTTGCTGTAGTGGAGATCAGCCAGGACACGGTGCTGCTTCCTCAGGTGTTCATCACCAACCTGCACTCACAGGAGGGCACAGAGTAAATCCCCCTCTCTGGGTGATCATGAGGAGCCACTGGAAAGGTTTACTTGGAGAGGGTTGGGAAACGGCACTCGTTTCTTTGGTTAAGTAATTGAATTAAATATATCCCAGCTACAGGTAGAAGGGTAAATATCAGCTCCACACATGTTGAACATGTTAAGGATGGAATTTAGAAAATCAAAGAATCTGGAGCAATACCTGGTTCCTGAGGCAGCTGTGGTACATGGAAGCCAGCCTGTGGTGGATGGTGGCAGCTCGGTACTGGCACAGGGGCTGTCGTTCAGACACTGTATCAACATCACAGTACTTCAGAGACTTCATCATGGCTTCGCTGACCTCCTTCTCTATCTACAACATAAATAAATAAATATAAATGTAAGGAAAAAATATCCCTGAAGGGCATCTAGTGTAGGACAACAGGGAAACAGCCTTAAGCTGAAGGAAGAAGATTTAGAGTAGATATTGGGAAGGAATCCTTCCCTGTGAGGGTGGGCAGGCCCTGGCACAGGGTGCCCAGAGCAGCTGTGGCTGCCCCTGGATCCCTGGCAGTGCCCAAGGCCAGGTTGGACAGGGCTTGGAGCACCCTGGGATAGTGGAAGGTGTCCCTGCCATGGCAGGGCTGGAACAAGATGGGTTTTAAGGTCTTTTCCAACCCAAACCATTGTATGATTCTACAATTCCAGTACCAATTTTGCTCGCTGTTCAGTTTTCCAGGATGCCAACAATGCATTTTTTCAGACACAACGAATGCCCTCTATTACCTGTTCCTGAGCCTTTCTGGATAAGGGAGCATAATCCTGCTGCAGAGTTGCCATGGTGAAATACGTGGTAGACAGCTCCCAGTTCACAGAATCCCAAACAGCTGGATGCACATCCCTCTTCCCCAGAGACCTCAATGCCTTCAGGTAGTAGTCAATAGCCTACAAATGACAAAATCATGCACACATAGTTACTGCCTGCATTTCTAACAACTAGAAATCAACTTCCCTTTACTCAAAATATCTCCCTGAGCCTTTTTCAGTACTTCCCATTTGATAATCACTTTAATTCTGACCATGCAATTCTTCTCCCTTGTGTGTGGCACTGCATTATGTTCAATATCAGGATCTGAACGTTACAGCAATCAAACCCCAACACCACCACCAAAGCCCATACAGCAAGGATTAGGATAGTATGGAAGCAGGACAGCTATCCCAGATTATTCCACCCAAATTTAAATGAATTTTCCCAAGTATTCACAAATACCTCACAGTAAAAGGCATTGTGGAGTCTGGGCCCTGCTTAAACCAGGGAGGTGTTACCTTATTGTAATAAAGGGCCTCCTCTGGGGAAAACTCCCTTTTGAAGTCCCCTTCAGCTGCACAGTGGGCCTGGGCACAGATCCTCATCAGCCTCCCCGTGTTGCACAGCAGAAGGGCAGCATTGGTGGCATCATCAATGGACTCAAAGTTCTGAATTCCTTCTTCAAAGCAGGAGAAACTTTTCTTCCAGAGCTGCTGCTCTGTTGTCGAGACGTTTTTACTCACTAGGGTGAAGCACAAGGCTTAGAGACCCAAATTCCTCACAGGTCCTGAACAAACCCTTCCATTCTGTCTCCCTTATAAACCATCTCTTGGAATTTAAGGGTGGGAAACTATTCTGAAGACCCAATTCACAGAAAATACTCCTAAGATTTCCACATTGTTGAGGGTTTAATGCCTAAAGTGCTCTATTACACCTACTATACTTCCAAAAGAATTCCAATGACAGGACACAGTACACCAGGAAATTACCAGAATACACCAGATTTTGTTTCCACAGTAATAATTCAGGAGATTGGAGTTACTTCTATAAATTTTCAGCATGATGCAAATAAAATGTGACTTTTACAGACAGGTAAAATTCAGTATTTTAAGCTTTAATTTCAACTAAGTAACCTCTGCAAAAACCCAGAGATGATGACAAATCAGAGAATTGAAAGTCCAAGCAAAAATTAATCAGCTAATACTTGGACAAAGGTCACAGGAAACAGCTGGGATTTGGGAAACGGGAGCTGTTTACACTGAACTACCAGCACCTCACTTGTTCTACTTTAGAGAACTCTATTCCTGGACAATGTTGGGTTTGCTTTCAAAAATCAAACCCCACTGAACACCTCACCCTAAAAAGCTTTTCCTCAAAAAAAGCTCACCAAAAATAAACCAGGAGGAAAGCTTCCAAGGATTTATTTACCAAGAAATTCACAGGCTAACTTTATTGAAGCTATTCTTAGGTTTAAATTAAGCTGCTGCTTGTTCATGCTGGGCTAAACCCAACACATCAAGAATGCAACATGCCCTCCCTTTCACAACAGAGTTTGAAGTTTCCCTGATGGCTTTTTGAGAGCATTCTACACATTTTAAAGGAATTTCTCCAAACTCTATATTCCATTATTCAGTTTGGGCTTAACTGACTACAGAGTGCAAGCCACAGTGATCTACTGTAAACAAATTATTAGAGTGGACATTAAAAAAACTACAGAGTCATTTAAATGTCCTCTTTATAATCAGAAGTAATTTTTTCATACAATTGGTGAACTTAATCACTGCTGTAGCTCCATGAAATGGTCAGGAATGGAAAAAGGATACTTGCCCACTCTCTCAGTCTGCACTGCAGCTGCCTGGTTCATGTAGAACACTCCAATCTCATTCCTGATATTGCCCATCCTCTTGAGCACCTGGATGTGCTGCTCTGGGTTTTGGCTTTTTAAGTTACTGAAGAGTAGGATTTCATAAGCTGCTTCATAGCATTTACAGCTGACAGAAAGCTGGTATTCCAAGTCTGTGGATAAATCTGTAGCCCAGGCAAATACTGGAAAACAAAACACAAAGCCTTTGTGTCAAACAGTATTTCTCCAATTTAAGTCTAGGGAAAAATGCCCAGAGAAAGTACAAGAGTCATGTCAGGTAGATTTTATTTATTACTGAAACAGTTATTGCCTTTAGTTGTTTCACAGCTTTAGGCCATGTCATACAATACCTTGACAACCCCCTTCTGTATGACAGGCAGGATGAGCCTTCTCTGAAGAAAACAGAAGTGAAGTGCAATAATTCCTCTGCCCTCAGTTCTCCTAGTGCATGGTTTTGAGGAAACCCAATGGAATTATTTATGTCTATCATGTATCCAAAGTCTGGCACTTCTCCTGTGTCAGGATCATACCTTGGCACCTGGATTCTCTGTGAAGGCTGTGTAATATCTCCTGATCTTCTTTAGTCTGGTAATTATATTCTTCAAGGTAAGCTGCTCTGTTGTTTGCATTCTGAGCCAGCATTAACTGGATATCTCCACAAAGGGTTAAGCACTGACACAGGAACACCAGCACCTCAGGCAGCATGCTGCCACACAGACAGCAGTAGGTATCTGGTGGGAAAAAAAGCACCATGCATGAGGGAGGGGGAAAGAGAAGAATTACACATTAAAAGGCTTGACAAGGACTGACAAGATAATTGGGTTTTATGTTACCTGTCTGCATACAGAGAAAAAGTGTGACAACATGTTATCCTCAGAAGAAATAACCTATTTTAAAGTCACAGTTGCTCTACACAGCTGATGGTTTAAAAAGAGCCCCTGTATTGTCCAAGATGAGGACTCACTCTGGTAATTACAAATGCTAACCTCAGATTTGACCAAGGGAAAACTGACTTTCTGCAGATTAACTCAAGGGAGATACAGCCTGAAAAGTTCATTTCTAAAAGGTGGAGTTTAAAGTTGCTTCTTAAGTCTATAAAAGACTGAAAGCTGCAGAGTGCTGTGAGCTATTGAGAAGTCTCATGATGCTTTGTGCTAACATTGAGTGGGTTTGATTTATAAACCTCCTCCTGCCCTAAGACAGGAGCCTTCCTTTATGGCAGGGAAATAGCAGCACTTTAGCACTAAGCTACTGGCATTTCCCACTTAGTTACTCTCATTATGGCAGTATTAATTAAACAGCTGATTGTACTTTCTTCCTTTTCCTCGGTAATACTTCAAGATGTATTCTATTTTAGAGCAGCATCCAATTCAGCTGATGAAGAGGTTTAGTACTTCTCAGAGTCAAGGATATATTTAAATAACACAGGAACCACCAGGGAAAAAACACCAGCTTGCAGCAGCATCACAGAGAGCACAGAATACTGTCTTGGCCTTGCACCAGGGCAGACTCTCCCAAATTCAACTGCTCTGGAGCTCCAAATGTGCCCTCAAGTTCCCAACCTGTCAAAATGGGATCATCTTTCTATCCATCAGTGACAGAAGTTATCCTCACTACAGACTTCTGCCCTGCATACTGAGCTGGACACTGAGTTTAGTTAAACACAAGCTTGGCAGACGTGTCACTGCACACCACAGGGAAAAATCATGCACAGCAGTATCTGCTGTGGTGACAGGTATCTCCAGGCAGTGGCACAGGTGACAAGTCCATTCAAGGAACTCACCATGGCACTGCAAGGCCAGCTTGATGTATCGCAGTGCTCGCCCGTACTTCTGCAGGATCATAGCAGCATCAGACAGGACATAATAAGCTCTTGATGATTTCAGGATGAGCTGGAGTTTCATTTTATATTGCCACGATCCAGGAATCATTCCTGACTGACTGGAATGCTTCCCCTCCTGGAAGGAGCCCACTGTAAGAGGAACAGAACCTCGTCAGTCAATCTCCCCTCTGACATATGCCAGAGGCTGGACACGACTCCATCAGCACAGGCAGGATGGGAACTGCCTGGCTACAGCCCTGCGCAGGCAGAGTTCTGCCAGCTCATCTGCCACTCCAGTATCCTCTGCAGAACAGACCCAACACATGGCACTTTTCCATGCACTGCACCTGACAGCAGGATGCTGGAATCCAGTGGGACAGTGACAGTGCAGGTGACCTCTCTGACTTCAGACAGCTTGTGAAACACAGGAGCAGAGGCCAACACGACTCTCTCAGGGAGCAGTAGAAAAAACAAGAAAGCCACAGGCAGAATTTGTCATATTCTCCACCAAATCCTTAAGATAAATGCTCAGTTTCTATATGAACAGTCTCAGTGACAAGGCTTCCAGGTGTGGGTTTTGCCTCCAGTACACAAAAACCTGGAAAACCTGGTCGTCCCCACAAGGAAAACCAAGCACCTTCTCACACTTATTTCTATATATCCTCTGCATAAAGGTTATGAGGCTTTTCTTTGATGCTGCAGTGGTTATGGAACCAGAGAGAACAGGTCACTGTTCCTGATTTAATTCTGTTGCCACCAAGGGACAGAATTTTGCCCTGACAGTATTTGCACATAGAAATAAGTCTCTTGCTTCAGGTGGATTTACAAGGCCTGACTTATAAACCCACTATCTTACAACAATATATAAGTACATAATCAGTAAATGTAATAAATTCTTAAGCACTACATGTTCTACTAGGACAAAGACAAGTCTAAAACAGTAACACTGCACCCAGCTAGAGACACACACACTGCACATACCCTGTATCCACCCACTGTTCACAGGTAGTTCTCTTGAAGTTAGAAGTTCCAGGATTTAGAGCACTTGGCCTTTCCATATGTATGTAAATATGTACATGTGGCAGATAATTCACATCACAGAACACAAACCCATGGACTGAGAAACAGAAGTGAGCAAGTAGCTCTGCTGCTACTTCAGGGATGGACTCAAGCACAGATCCAGGAATCTGTGTGAGTGTGAATAACTCAAAATTGAACTGGCTTCTTATTCAGTGATTTTTCAAAGGCAGAAGGGAGGAGAAAGGAAAGAATAAAGAACTGCCAAAGTAGGCAAGACAGATTTTTTTCTGGGCTATGCTTACAGGGCTCCTTGCCCTGCAGAGAACTCTACTACTTTCAAACAAAAAGTCTTTCCTGGAACTTTTTATGTCACTCCAGAACAAAATAAAACAGAGAGACTGTAGTCAGAAACTTCTGGAGTTTCAGCATTTAAGCAAACAAAACATCTTTTATTTGCTGCTTCCTTTCACAACTGTGGAGGTCCAAGGAAGAAAACAAAATCCTAGTTAACATTTTATATGCAATTCAAGAACCAAGCCTAATGTAGGAATAAAACCTGCCAGAAGGGAGAAATTCTTCTAGAAAACATCCAGGTCACAGACACAAAGAAATTAAGCCTATTTTTAAATCAACCCACAAAGCTTACGGTGCTCCACATACCAAACCTCAAAATACCAAGCCTTTATGGAAGTCATCTGAAAGCCACATCTAAATAGGGTCCAGTAAAATCATGTCTTGACTAATAAAAGATTCTTTGCTATGCAAAACAACTCAAATGAGCTTCTCTTTTCATATTTAAAAAGGAACAGACTGTTCTCCAATCTTCAGTGCGCTTTTCCTTAGGCAATGGTGTAATTAGTGATTTAAACACACTGTTTTGACAATCAAAATAAAGTAGCAGCAGTTTGTGTTGGCACTGGAAAGGTCTTATTTGCACAACAATACAACTTACTTTTGTCTAGAAATAAGGCCATCTGTTTTTCCAGAGACTCAGGACCACCACTGGTGGATTCATCCTCATATTTCAACGGGATTGGAGTGCTGGGGTCAGCTGCAGGAAGGTCACCCTCCTTTTTAACACTGCTGTCAACAGACTTCAAACCCTGCAAAGGGAGGAATCATTTCATTCACCTTGAGAGCAGTATTTAGCAAACACAGAGTAGATGAAGAATTGGGTGGGAGGTGAAGCATCCTCAGGAAGCTGGCAGTGAACTCACCTCCAGGACGTGGTTGAGCACCAGCCTGCAGCGCTCCTCGGTGCCGTGGCAGACAGGGAATGCACAGCTGGGCTTCAGTGGGGCACCAGGGAGGGAAGAGAAGAAACAATTAACACAGGAAATGTAAAAATGACTGGCCAGAACATGCAAATGAGAGGTAACATCAAGACAAAGTGGAATATGGTAAGGAAAAAAATCTACATGAAGCCTGCTCTACCACAACATTCAAACACCTCAGATTTTATGAGCAGCTCATGAAGTGTTTCTTTGCCCACTCCAGTTAACCCGAAAGCAAAACTATCAGGGAACTGAATTTCACTACCCACTTTTGTCCCAGGAAATCATCCAGGAAACTGAATTTCACTACCCACTTTTGTCCCATGAACTGAATCATCCAGGAAAACCCTTAAATACCCCCAATGTCACTTACACGTATTCNTTTGAATTATCCAGGAAAACCTTCAAATACCCCCCAATGTCACTTACACGTATTCGATGCACAGACTTGTACTTTTCTGGTACTGACAACTCCCCAACAGATTTGATTATTGCCACTGCTTTATTGTCATCTGGGGGATCAGAACTGTTGCTGTAAGAACCATTTTCATCACTGTCTGGCATCTCTTCCTCTTCCTCACTGTAACTTTCATCAGAATTTCCACTTATAGGGAAGTCTGCACTGTCTTCTTTTTTAGGTTCATCCAGCTGAAAAAGCTCTGATAACATGTAGTTTGCAGAAGCAATAATCTTTGCAAAGAAGAGAAAAAAAATGATTCATTCTCAAGTTAATTTATATTCTTGCCTCTCAAAAGAAAAATTTATCTTAGAATAAGGAGTACATAGGTGCTGCAAAGAGGTGTTTGATAACCTGTTAATACAGCCTGAGCAAATTCCCTGGAAGGGAAAAGGATCCAAGCTGATCAAGTTTAGAAGAGAATAAAAACCAGTTGGTAGAGAACAAGTACTGCCTGTTCTAACAGCTTGCAGATCACAGGAGACCACACAAGGACCTTATGCAAGCAAAAAAAAATAAATTTGAAGAGATTCCGCTGGGATTTTGAAAACCTTTCACAACTCTAGAAGGAATCCACATTCTTAGTAGTTTAATGTGTGCCATGTCTCCTCTTGTAATCCCTTCTAAATATGACTCAGATTTTTCAGTTCACATTTTTGGGATTCATTTTCAGTTGAAAACAGCTTAAATCATTTAGAGACTCTCTAGCCCAACCCACTTATTAAGGCAGGTTGCTCAGAACTGTGTCCAGTTGGGCTTTCAGTACCTCAAAGGATGGAGACTACAACTTCTCTGGTTAGCCTGTCCCAGTTTTCAGCCACTTTCAGAGTAAAAATGTTCATATATTCACATTTAACATTTTTTATCCAGGATCTGCTCCCAAAGGGCTCTCTGGCAGCAAGAACAGAGTGAACATAATGAGAAGTTCCTTTTTAGAGCAGGACAGAAGACTTGTGCTGCAATGATGGGCAGCAAAAAATACTAACTAAAAAAATAGCATGGGGATTCTTTAAAAATAAAATCGATTTTTAAGTTTGTTTATACATTTAAATTCTCTCCTTTGGAAGGAAGAAGTAGCACAGTATTTATTACCAGGTTTATTATGATTACAGCATCTGTTGTTTATTATGATTACAGTATATTCACACAAAAGTGCAAGGAAACATTGAATTCTCACTTGAGGATGTCTGCCATTGTCCAGTAACTTCAGACAATTCAGGAGCAATGTTCTGATTGTGCCATAGTGTTTCTTGTTCTGGTTTTTCTTCAGCATCATATTGCAAGCAACTCTAAGAGAAAGTTGAACAAAACAGTGAAATCCCTGGATAATTTCTTTGTGCTAGGAAAAAAAAGAAGCTTTAAACAATATTCTAAAACTGTAGATCTTCCAAACTTTATGAGGTCTAAAAGATTTTATCAGCAAAGTTCACAGGGAGAAATGGTGAAAAGGAAAACGTCTGGTTTTGATCTCGTGGGACTGAGATTTAGCAAGTTTGTGTATGATTGTCATTTGATCATGACTTTTGGTCATGGTTCTGAACAGAACTGCACCAAGAATTAAGTATTACAACAAAAATGATAAAAACTCACTTGTACAGCAGAATTGCCACTGGCATTGTAAAAGGGTTTTGGTATTTGTCTTCAGTCTCTTCACAAAGCGTGGTGAGGTCATAGAGTTTTACTATGTCACTCCCACTTGCTGAAAAGGAAAATCTTTCATTAATCAACATCACATTACCATCAATCTTTTCAAACTGATCTAAATCTTCTTACCTTTAAACAGCCAATAGGTGTGTCCTTCTTTGGTGCAATTTGATTTCAGAAAAGATAATATATTTTGAGCAATATCTTTTATCACTTTGGTAGAAAAATTAGAGTTTTCCAAATTGGGAATATCTTCAGTCTTGATCATTTCATATTTCTGCAAAGCACAGAAATTAAAACCCAAGCTTAGGAGGGTTTTGTGACACCATAATTAATGTATCAGTGTCTCTATCAACAGCTAAAAGAAATGAAGGCTGCTATTATGATAAATTGAGTTAATTTCTATGATTTACTTTAAGCAAGCACATCTTGACTACACTACTCAATCAAAGCTTTAAGAAGGATCATTTCTGTCACAAACATGGTGAATGGAGAACAAAAGATGAGGAAAAATAAGGGGGAGAAGGTACAACATCTGTTATTTCAATGAAACCTAGTCAGCCTTGGAAACAACTCCAGGCTACCAGGTGGAAAAGAAACACAGCTGGTCCACAGTAAAACAGCATAAACAAACATTCAAAAGCTGCATCTGTCTTGGCAAGGTAACACTGCAGATTTCAAGATGTAAGAAACTGATGGCTGCTGTTGCAATTTTCATTTTTGCCTTCACTCAAACATCACAGGAAGAAGGAATCTTTGCATGCATGAAAGGGAGGGGAAGAAAGAACACACTATTTTTAGATGACTGCTGCAAGCTGTCTAAGATGCTTCTCATTCTGCAACACGGGATTTTTGTCATCTTTGCTCAGAACAGTGTGAAGGATCTGTTATAACTGAGGCAATTTTAGAAGCTGAAGAATGAATTATTATTTTAAGGCATAATGCAAAAAGCCAGACTTACCTGAACAATTCCATTGACATGAAAGCACATCACAAGCTCTGGTACGTTGCATATTAAGTTGTCCAACCAATAGTCAATTCCTGTTAGCACATTTATTGGCTTGTTGTTATCCCTAAAACAAAATATTTCTACTGTTGTTTAAATCTTTGTTTACCCTTCAGGAACTATTAGGATGTTTACTAATGGGATTTAGGTTTAAGTCACCTGAAGGTGGATGAATACTAAACCAATTATTTGTGAATTGTTGCATTAATGAGTTATAGCAAAACAGATGTGCTGATCTCTCCAATGGATTATGCTCACATTCCATCAGCAGTTTGGAGTTTTTGCCCACCTTCAACAGGCTTCAGATGTCACATTATTACCAAGATAATAAGTACTTCAGAAGTTCTAAAGGAATAGCATTTTTAGCTGCAACTAATTATAGCACAAACCTTCTCCCAGACCTTCCAAAATTCTTTGCAGAGCAAGGTACTGTTAATTCCTAAATGTGTCTTAAAAAGATGACAAATAAACCAAATCACTTTCAAGTTTTTGCTCATTCTTTGCCTATGCAGAGGCAGGAACAGAACGAGTGGTAATGAAGGGATTGACATTAAATTGGGACTGCAATAGTTCTGTCTCACTGCTTAATAACATTTTAAGTGCTTATGTCCAACAAGCAGCTACTGAAATTCAGACTCCCAGGAAGAGAAATATTACTGCTCTCTTTTATAAAAATAGGGAAATAATGCAGATAGCTAACTAGGAAGCAGAGTAAGAAATCAGTCAAGGCTGGTATAAATAGTATCTATGAACTTCTGAGCTCACCTGAGACGCAGGCTCACAGCAGGGTATCTCCCACCTCCAAATATTGGCATATTTGATCCCACCAACATGTGGATATCCTCAAAGGTCCACAGGATATTACGGACAAAGTCATTTTTAAGTCCCTACATTAAGAGAAAACAGAATTGGCCTGTAAATCAGTGGTACAGCACTTGATCTCCATGACATTCTGTGGAATTATGAGACAGCAAGAAGCCAAAGCAGCAAATAAAAGCCAGCACGTCACGAACCCGGCGCGTTCACAGGAACTTAAAATTGCAGATGCCACAAAAGCTACTTCTACAGGGACTGAGCTTTGCCCTTGCCTCCAGTTCAGGCCCAGTCTGGAGGCCTTGGTCTAACCTGGGGGTTCAGCTCTCACATAAAGCATACCTGACTGTTCTCCCCATCATTGAACAAAGGAGTCAGGTTTTGTTCTCTGGGGGCTGAGGCCACGTGCCCCACTAGATATGAGGGTTCAAGAGGCACATTTCCCTGTGGAGAGCACAAGGATAAGGAGTGACTGTGCTGCTGAGGTCAAGTCAGCCATTTAAAAAGATATGAACAACAAAAGCATGTAAGGGAAAAACCTTTACCTCCAACATCTTTAAATAAATCTGCATTAAACTGCAAAAAGCCTCTAGTGACTAGCATGCTTCTTTTCTACAGTTAGTGTCAAAATGTTGTATTTTGTAATATTCTCAGAGGCTCTGAGAAGAAACCAGGAAGTATTTACAGGAGCTCCTTATTAACCCAGGGTCAACACCAGATTATCAGTGTCCAGAAGCAAAACCTCTATCCTGCTGGTTTATTTATGAACCAAAGAAAATGGCACTGTGCAAGTGCACAACAGCTTTAAGATAAACAGTCTGCTGAATTGGGCAATGGTTGCTCAAGAGGGTGGAAGACAGAAGGAGTCCTTTTTCTAAAAGCTTTCAAGCACTGAAGTATTTCTCCACTTCACACAACACATGCAGTTACAATTTTATGGCCAATGTAGGTTAGAAACTCCCTAAATTTGGCAGATCAGTTGGTAACATTGTGCAAGCACAACTGTAGCATCATTATTATATTAATGCAGACTGAAGACAGCACATCTTTCAACCTCTCCAAAATTTAATCAATTCCTGTTTTATCTTACCCACAAAAACCACAGGAATTAACAGTTGTCATAACTAAATGTAGCCAGAATAGAAACACTGATTTAGGGCCTGATACTAATCATAGTTTGTTGCATAATTGCTGTAAACATCTCCCCTTTCACTTGTGTAATCTCACAGCAAGTATTTTTAAGTACTGCTTAACTGTTTTGCCTTTTCAGAAATTTTCATTTTCCTCTTCACCTAATAAATTCAGGGTCATCAGAAGATGGATTTTAATGGCAGATTTTAAAAGAAAGACCAGAACTTTATGCTTCCAAATGCATCTTCTGATTTTCAGGATTTTCCTACTTTTAGGTAAAGGCACTGCTGACTACTCTTAGCCAAAGGCTTTGTTTCTCAAAGATGCTGAGATAAAGAGCAATTTAACATTACAGTGACAGAACAAATATGTGAAAGTTGGAGCTCTGAACCACTGGCAAATCTGGAACTGCACCTCCTGCCTCTCCTCATGCCTTAGCTCTGCTCTTTCAGCAGAGCCCTGCAGCAGCACTTCTGAGAACCTTTCCATAGCTACAAACACTGTGGTGCCATGTAAAACATTCTCCACACCAACCTGATTAGAGGCACCTGGATCTTCAGATAGCGAGGAAGGCATTTCAAAAGGAGCTGGCCAGGAGGCCCTTCCTGCTTCATCACTCTCACCTGCAACAGGACCCTCCTGGTGCTGCTTGGAAGTGGAAGGAACAGGCTGAGCAGCTCCATCTCCATTAATGCTGACAAGATGCAAACAGATCCATTTTTAGAGTTGTTATGTTTGATGCACCCTTGGCAACAAATGACTTGGCTGATATGCAGTTAATTAAGTCATGCTGTTTATTTTATTCTTTAGTATTTCAATTTTAAAGTAAAATACTTCAATTTCTGTGAAAACATTTCATGTTATTTCCTGACCTCACCCCTCAATTCCTTCTGTTTAAGGAAAAAGCAGTAAATAAGTCAGACCATAATGGAATATACAAAAACCAAGCAGAAGTGGTGCAGAATTCAAGTTTCATGCAGACAAAAGGTTACCTGTAATACAAAAATTTAGAAAGTATTGCCTTCTGGTACCAATGTTCTTTACTCTTTTTTTTTCTTTGCCATTTCTGATCAATCAGCCTTTGATAAAACTCTTTCAGCCATGTCCAGTCCCCTGTCTAGGCAACAGAAGAAATAGGAAAATAATGTCAGGAAGAATCTGCAAAGTAAACCAAGTGCCTTATAAACCTACAAATACTCCTCCACAAGAAGAAATCGAGACAGTAACTTTAGAGCTGAAGTCCTGAGTTGGTCTTTTATTGAAAATACAGCTTCTAAGAAAGTTATGTTCTTACTGACAATTTGACTTAATTAGAAAATCAGATATATGAGGCTACATAGTAAAAAATACATATTGCTTATAAAATCAGTCAAATTATATACCAATACTGAAGTAATTACACAAAAGTGACACAGAATAACCCAACAATACCATAAACACAGGACATCAGTGTAGTTTGTGGGTAAACTGCTGCAGAACAGAACACCTTTGGTACCCACACATGATTTTTAGGGAACCCACACATGATTTTTAGGGATTTCCAGACATTTTCTTGCTACTCCATTCCTGAAATAATGCATTTTGCCCACGTGCCACAGTTATCAAGAACCAAGTGGTTCACCTGAGACGATCTCATGAAGAGTTCCTGGATATCCAGCTCATCCAACAGGAGTGTCCTCCCAATTCTGTGCACTGCCATGCTCACGTGGGACTTGCTGTAAGGGATCTTCAGGAGTTTTTTGATGTTCTTGCAGAAGGAAAGTGCAAAGAGAGAATATTCAATATAATTATGCTGCATGGGAAGACAACTGTCAGGAAACTAAGGCCCCATCTTGTGTAACAGTGACTTGAAGAGACTCAAAGCCTAAATTCCATCACTCCAAACATCCCCCCTTCCTTGTTCTTCCCCCCAGCCCCCTTTGGTCAGTCAGGGTCACCTGTCCTGGCTGTGTCTCTTCCTGGTTCTCCATGCACTCCCACCCCCCTGCCAGCATGGCTGGATGAGAAGCAGGAAAGGCCTTGGCTCTGTCTATGCCCTGCTCAGCAACAACAAAAACATCTCTGTAGTACCAGGACAATCCCAAAACAGTCCCTTATCAGCCCCTGGGAAGAAAATTAATTCTACCCCAGCACACATGGTCAAATAAAACCTGAGAATGCCAGGGATTTTAAAACCATTCCACAAGAAAATGCATTCACTGAGGGCAGAGAACACAAATGACAGTGATAAAGAGACCGAGTCATCAGTAGAAACAACACACGTGGCTTGAATACATTCTCTGATGGGATCACCATGACCAAGTATCAACAAAAATGACAAAAATGTTCAAGTGAATTATTTGGATTGTAAATATTTATTTTCACAGCAGGAATACCAAATCTTTGTCAGGTGTCCAATCCAGACACAGCTCTAAATCTGAATATAAATCTGACAAATATTAACATGAGCGTGTTTCCTCTTCTGAGTAGCCTCATCTGAATTCTACAGATATTACCAGCACCAAAAGAGCTGACAAGCTGACAAAAATCAAAGGAAAGAAGAAGTTGGACAGGAGCTCTCTCTTCTATAAGAATAGGAAAAAAAAAACAAACTTGAGAATAACAGTTTGCATCAAAATAACAGATTTCAAACACACAAGACAACTACCTTGCAAGACTGATGTGCTGCATTCACTAAACTGCATACTTTAGCTGCAGATTATTTATAGAACTCCAGAGGAAATATGATTTTCTCTCTACATTTCTTAATCAGTGATCACAACTCCCTTAATTGGTGATCTGTGATTCATTAAGGGATCTTTCCTTTTCTCCAAAGGACACAAAGATGCCAGAAGCCATCACAGTATCTTAAAATAAAAGTTTATGCAATGTAAGAATTTGAATGACAGAATTTAAGATGTGTCCATACCTCTGAATCAGATACGACATCCACATCATTTCCAACTGAGTCAATGAAGTCATAGGCCATCCCAAAGCTATTTAAAAAAATATTACAAGTTAAGACAGTTCCAGTGTGACATTACAGACCTGGCTTTTATATCTATTAAGTCTTTGAAAGGTTTCATAAAAAAAAAAAAAAACAGCTAAGCATCACCAAGTGTAATGAGACCTAAAACTAACAGTGATTTCATCTTCATATTCTGCAAGTTTTTCAAATATACCTTTGAAAGTGCTTAGATCTAATTTCTGGACATTCTAAAACACAAAGTGTTTTTGAAATCAAGGAAAATCAGAGAAAATGAAGGATTCTTTTTAACACAAAGTAAGAAGAGTTCTTCAAGGAGTTTCTCTTTAGGCATTAAGCATATTAAGGATGTTAATTTTAGTAGCTGTAATTGAATTTCACCTCTTATTCACGCTTTCCAGAACTGCCCTACATGTTGTAACAGACACATTGTCTCTTCCTCCACCCTTGTCAAGGAAATTACAAGGTACTTAAGCTGGAATATTTCAATGTACAGATCATTCTTTAAAACAAATCCAGAGACTACTAAAATCCAAAACATATATGATGTGCAAGTTATACTTTCATTATCAGCTTTTTCATACTGACACTAGAGAAAGAGACTGAACTGCCAGCTTCATTTGACAAAGACAGTATCTAAAATAAACATGAAAAATTCACAAAGCCCTGAAAAACATGTTACTCTGCTCCGAAAAGAGATGATGAGGATGTAAACAGAGACCTTGAACAAACTGTTAAATTTCACTGACTGGCTGACTTGGTGTGAATTTGCTGGTTCAGCACAGTATTTGAGCCTCCTGTTTATGAACACTCTGAACTCAACTCATTCAACAATCCAGCAAACATCCACACTGAAAGGTAACACTGCTTCTTGGGTGTGCCCCTCATTTCACCTGTAGTGTGATAAAAATATGAAATCCTGATACCAATACGAAATTTCATTTGCCATTAGTCAGGTCCAGTTTCTAAAGATCCAGAAGAGCTATACATTGGTTTCCAAGGGGAACCACATGTTCCATTTTCACCTGTTATCAAATGCAGAAGGGCTGGCTGAACCAGTCCAGTTTGATCTGGGCCAGCCAGGGAAGAACAAAAAGTCAGTTTGACTGTCTGAGGCAAGGTGTCAACATGCACGTGAACAAAGTCATAATCAACATCATCAATCACTTACAAAGCAGACAAGATCAGACCATAGAGGCAACAACTCAAGATGAAAAAGTAGAGAGAGAATGGTTAAGACAAAACAATATATAGGTCCTATCTGTACTTTCTACTTCAAATGACATAACATCCAAGTTCACAATCAGAATTATGCTTAAAGGCCTGGAAAAAAATAGGGGCTGCTGGTATTTACCTTGAGAAGGGTTTACTTTTTTTGCTGTTGCCCAGAATGGTTGTCCCTGCTGGTCCCAGCTTGGCACTTTCCCGTAACCAGTTGGCAGGAGGCAGCTTCAGGTCTGTTTTCTCCTGCAGACGGGCAAAGGCTGCTTGAGGAGGGGCTGAGGAGTATTTCACCACAGCACTGCTCTTCACCTCATTGCCTCCGAGGAACAGCACGGACCCCTGGTTTCCAGAGAGAAATTAGCCTTCTACTTAGGTGCTGGCAATTAAAACTGTCAGGCTTGCTCTGTGATTATTTTTAATGCTAAGTGAGCAAAATCCAGTCTTATATTCACTTACCTTTCCCCAGCACATACAGTTTTCCAGCTATCCCAATTCCAACTCGTGTCAAGCGTAAGCTTCACTTTAGGAATTATCACAGAATCATTTAGGTTGGAAAAGACCTCCAAGATTATCGAGTCCAATCTGTGATGGATCACCACACTGTCACCCAGCCCAGAGCACTGATGCAACACATCCAGTCTTTCCTTGGACACCTCCAGGGATGGGGACTCCACCACTGGCCCACACAGCCTGTTCCAACACTTGACAACCATTTCCATGAAGGAATTCTTCCTGGTGTCCCCCCTGCCCCTCCCCTGGCCCAGCCTGAGGCTGTTCCCTCTGCTCCTGTCCCTGTTCCCTGGAGCAGAGCCCGACCCCCCCGGCTGTCCCCTCCTGGCAGGGAGTTGTGCAGAGCCACAAGGGCCCCCCTGAGCCTCCTCTGCTCCAGGCTGAGCCCCTTCCCAGCTCCCTCAGCCTCTCCTGGGGCTCCAGCCCCTTTCCCAGCTCCGTTCCCTTCCCTGCACACACTCCAGCCCCTCAATGACTTTCTTGACATAACAGCCCCAGAACCAATCCCAGAATTCGAGGCTGGACCTCAGCAGTGCCCAGCACGGGGGGACAACCACTGCCCTGGTCCTGTGGCCACACTGGGGCTGACCCAAGTAGGTGACAGTGGCCTTCTTGCCCACCTGGGCACTCTGAGGTATGAGAATGAAGTGCCACTAAGGTCAGCTGCCCACACAACACAAAATCACTCAGACTAAAAGGAACACATGACGCCCACTGAAGTTTGTGAAAGTAGGTGTTTATTAACACCAAGCGTTCACTAACACCAACATTACCACCAGCATTAAAACTAAACACGCTTCTGCCTTAACAGATAATAATAAATTAAATACGCCTCATGTCTGCCTATTTCTTTTCAAATACAGCAAAACACGCAGCTGTCACCCGTGTGCGAGGAGCTTTGAACTAACACATGTCGAGGGAAAAACAGCTCCACAGGACACCACTTACGTAAATACGATGCACTTAGGCATAACAACAGCAACACTGCTCGCAATTAACGCTTAATCATAATTAGGGTGTTCCCTACAGCACTCCGGCCCTGACAAACTGGAAAGAGGATCAAAAACACCGCTTCAATCAAAACACCACTACGGGCTGAGTCTGTAGCCACCGCTCGACCCCCCCCCCCCCCCTCAGCCCCTCTACCTCACCTACCACGGCCCCCGTCAGCGGCGCTCACCTGCTTGGGCTCCTCGGCGTCTCTCCTCAGCGGGGCAGCGGCGCCTGCGCCGCAGGGCTCCTCCATGGTCCGAGAGCGGGCCGGGACCGGAGCGGGAATGCAGCCGGGAAGGGGCGGCGGGAGCGGAGCCGCTTCCCGGGGGCGTCCGGCCAGGAACCGCCGCCTCTCGCGAGACTTTTCGAGAAGGCGCGGGAAGGGCGGGCTCTGAGGGCGGCGCCGTGAGGGGCGGGAGGCGGCGGCGGCTCCGTGAGGGGCGGGTGTGGCGCTCCCAGCGGGGTCAGGGAGTCTTTGCGGTCGGAAAAACACTTGGCTAATCTGTGACCGATCCCTCCCTTGTCAGTTACACCAAAGCATGGAATGACACGTGCGATCGGTCCTTAAACACCTCCAGGGATGGGACTCCACTACCTCCCTTGGCAGCCCCTTCCAATTCTTGGCCACTCTTTCCATGAATAAATTTTCCCTAATCTCCAATCTAAACCTCCCCTGGCACAGTTTGAGGCCATTCACAGCTGAGCCAGACTGTCCCCCCGAGCCTCATTTTCTCAAGGCTTGTTTGACTTTCCTGGATAACTGGGACCCTAATGAAACAAGCGAAAACTTGGTGATGGGGTACCTTGAAAATTGCAGTGTCCTGCCCTCTGTACACTGAGTTCAACAAAAGCTAAGCTGTGATGGCTTCAATAAGCAAGTAATTCCTAAATAGTGCCCATGGGATTTTTGACGTCTATTATTTTCCTCGTATTTGGTATTCCTCATACTCTAAACCACAAGAGGCAGTAGACTTCCTGACTGGTCAGGGAGTACAAATGCTGACTGCCTCTTAAATTACATCTATGTCATCTATGTCTATATCTATAACATCTTTTAACACACACACACACACACACACACACACACACACACACACACACACACACATCATGGAATCACAGAATGGTTTTTGGGCTGGAAGAGACCTTAAATCCCACCCAGTGCCACCCCTGCCATGGCAGGGACACCTCCCACTGTCCCAGGCTGCTCCAGCCCCAATGTCCAGCCTGGCCTTGGGCACTGCCAGGGATCCAGGGGCAGCCACAGCTTCTCTGGGCACCCTGTGCCAGGGCCTGCCCACCCTGCCAGGGAACAATTCCTTCCTAACATCCAATGTAAACCTAGTCTCTGTTAGTTTGAAGCCAAAAAGGACACAAGTGTCATCTTCTTTACAGTCTGTCAAGGCCAAGGAGGCAAAGTCTTGGTTTGTGCTACACTGGCCAAGTGTGCTGCAGTTAAATAGTTGGGACGTTTCCAAGCCAGCACTTAAAAGCAAAAGAATCCTTAAGACGCAGACAGATTTTCTGTAAATATTGGGCATGTGTTCAATTAAGACGTGTGTATGTGGAAAGCCATTTTCAAAAGAGCAGGAAGTTACATCGTAAAAATTCTATCTCTAATGTCCTTTGGTTTTTCCTCAAAATCAGCTCTCCTTTCCCAACCCACTCCTATTCAGTCTGTAAAGTGTCACTGAAATGATTGTGCAGAACTGATTTGTTTTTAACATTCAATCCTCTGACGAGCCGTTATTCCCCTCTTCCCTGCAGCACTTGAGCAGGAGCAGCGTTGCCCAGCGTTGCTTTGGGTTGTGTGGATCTCGCTGGAACCCCAGGGGGGCTCTGAGGTCACAGGGGAGCGCTCCACACCCCGCCCGCTCCGTGAGCCGGTCTCCAGGGAACCGCGGCGGCCCGCGCAGAGTAACCGGGGCTGCCAGTGACATCGAGCCATGGCTGCGGACGGGTGTGGGCAGCGCGGGCGGCGCGGTAGCGACTGGGTAAGGGCCGAGCAGGAGCCCCCGTGCCCCCCACAGGGCTTCTTTAGCCTTAAACTCTCAAAAAAGCACCATGCTAAGGGTGACTTTGTCCTTCAGTCAGAAACGAGTCTTCCCATTCCTGAGGTTTACCAGGAAAGGGTGTCCTACGTATTCAGGGGAAGTGTGCAAAACTTCTGGCTTGTTCTAACCCTGGCTGGATTTTTTTTCCCCAACTTTCCAGCTATGCTGGAGGTCTCTTATTTGATAGTTAGCCCTGGTTGATTTTCCTTCTCTTCTGGAGAACTCCAGCCAAGGTTTGCCTCAGTTCTCGCCTCCAGGAGAACACTGTGATCCCATCAGAAACGCTTGGCTGGGGCATCTTGGCATCCCGGGGCACTGTGACACTCCTGGCACAGGCTGTTCCTCACTCTCTGAACTCTTTATCCTGATGTTTGGTTGAGCTGTTCCCAAAAATTTTGTGCTTTCAAAGTTGTACAACAGTAGGAGTAGCATGGGGGGGGGGGGGTTAGAAGGGCGTTGTTTNGGGGGGGGGAGTTAGAAGGTCGTTGTTTTCTTTGGTGGTTATTGCTGTATAAAAAGTTTTCAGAAAGTTCCTGGACATTCTCGTCTTGAAGATTCGTAAAGTTTTTGTTTGGTTATTTTATCTACATTTGAACGTCTTTATGGTAGGGTTTGTGTTGTGTGTGTGGGAGGCTCCTCATTTTTCCAGACGCCACTAGGTGCCGCTGCAACTCAAGTAATAAAAAATAAATGGAAAAATACCGTTTTGCCTACATTTCTGATCAGATTTATTTGTCATTTGGGGTTTTTTTTTGTTTTTTGGTTTTGGTTTTTTTTGTTGGTTTTTTTTTGAGTTGGCTTTTATTTTAAAGGGTCATAATCTTCACTGTTTTCTAGTTCGCTCACGATGGAGTGGAGCAGGGCGAGCTGGAATCAACAACAAGCGCTTCACTAAAACACGTGCTGAACTCGGCAGCCGCTCTGGGCGAGGAGCATAGAATGCCGCTGCAATACAAAGCTCGGGTGCAGGTGAGTTCCCGTGGCAGCACAGCCGATTCTCGGAGCTCTTTTCCAACTTGTCACTCGCTAAGTTGCGAGTAAGAACAGCACTCAGGGTCCTTAGCGGAGCAGTCACAGCGGGCTGGCAGACTTTGTGCCTCAGGGGATGGAGTGATTGCTGCCTGTGCTGCGGAAGAAACATATTTCCCTGTTACTCACTTACAATTTTAGTTGCTCAAAGTCCTGCTGTATTACTGCTGATTTTCTCTTTTATTATTGAGACACCGAATACATTATGATCAATCTCAGCTCACAGCCTGTGTGTAAAGCCCTGTAAAGAAGGTTTAATGGGAATTTGATTAGCTGTTTGGCAATGAATGTTGGAAATTCAGTATATTCACACAAAGGAGTGTTCTTTTTGATCATTAAAAATTTAGAAGCTCCTCATTTCAAACATATTTAGGGCTTGATTAAAAATGAGATTTGTGAAAAATTTTAGGATGAAATACAGTATTTTTTAAAATCACAAGTATTTAAAATGTTGTAGTGTTGTAAGCACCTTTTCATGTCCTTATTTTATCATCACACTGAGCTTTGCTTTATCCACCCACTTTGGGCACAGAATATTTTCTATTTTCATTTTCTATAAGCACAGCAGTTACAGTGGGTTCATTTCACTGGTTTTGCTATAGTGAAGGGCAGAAATGAAGGGCTTGGAAGGTATATTTAAAAGGGAAGCTTGGGGCTACTGAAAATGAGATTATACTGTAACATGAGTATACACTGTGTTAATATTACATCTACCTTTCTGTGGAACATCTGGTAAGTGGCCTTAGCCACTGCCTGAGAAGGAGAACCAGGGTAGAAGGACCTGTTATCAACACCAGTGTGACTTCACCTGAAGTTGCATGTCTTGTCTTTACCAGCCCTCCACTTTTTTACAGAATTAGGGAAATTCTCGCCTGTTGTAAATAGAGAATTAATCTGAGATCAATGGTGAGAGTACAAAGATGCACTAAAGGCTAAAATGGGACAATCTGAGGAAGTTTGTTTAGGCACTGGTAATAAATATTATTCCTGAAATGCTGAGATTGACATTTAGTTGCAGTAGGATATTTTAGCAAGAAATTTACAGACTCAGGAGGAGCTTATTTTTAAACACATGTATGAGAATGCATTTGTTGAATTTACTTATCCACTGAACTACAGTCTGAGTGGATCAGTATGAGACAAGTGAACTTGTTAATATCCCAAAAAAAGGAAGAGAATCTGCCTAGTAAACCAAATATCCAGAGATCTGACCATGCAGCTGACCCCGTGCAGGCACATTTTGTGTCTGGTGAATCTTCTTGCTGCATCAGGCCTCCAGATACATTGATCTCTAGAACTCATTCAGGTTCCCCTACTCTTGAAACACTTCTTTTAGACTGTGTTACATTAATACTTGCTCTTTTGTTTGGAGGGGAATAATACAGTTAGGATATTGCACTGATATATAACAAACATTTAAGAAGTCAGATATGTTCATTATTTCTAAAACAGCACTTTTTGCAGTTGTCTTTTTTTCTTCTGAAACTCTGGATTCATTTAGAGACTGGATGAACATCATGTTAAAGAATGAGATTATAAATTAGTTAAGCAATTAATACCTCTTCAACTTCCCTTGCAACAAGCAGTGTCCATGACATTCAGTTCATAAATCACAGACTAATTTAGTTTTGAGGTCCCTTCTGTAGTTTATTTTAATTAGCTTTAGGCCTACTACTAAATCAAGCTAGGCAATCCTGACATACATCTAGCATTTTGCTGCTTTGCAGACAGAATGTATAATTTCTTATTTGAAAAGTCACACTTTTATATTAATCATACATAGATTCAGGAAATCCTCCTGATCATTTTATTAAAAAAAATTAAGAGTCCACACTACTACTATAAAATCACATGCAGGTGAATATTTAACATAGGAATATGACTTCTGTGCTAGAACAAAGGCAGCTGTAATCTCACAATATAAGAACAAAGACTAATAGACTCCAAACAGAGTTTATGAAAATTCATAATTTTTTGCTATAATTTCTTTTCTTGCAGCAAGCAGGAAACAACAATTTCCCATTCTCTTCACATGACAACAGACATGACATATGCAATGCAGCCGAGTATTTTGACCTGGTAAGTACCCAGCACTGGGACAAATCAAGCAACTTCAGATCTATTGGTCTGCCAGAGATTAAACTGACCATCTTTTCTGTCCCCTGCAGAAAAAGAAAAAATAGATGCTAAAACTTGTGAGAAGAGAAAAATGTAAATAGCAGAGAAAAATACACTTCTTATTAGTATAGGGCTGGGACATCTCTGGGTGTGTCATGTCCTATTACTCTGCTCGAAGTGATTTGCCTTGCAATTAATTTTTGTAGATATCTCAGCAACTTCTAATTTGCAGTCCCAAGTATTTTTTCAGACTCATTTTTATTATAAATGTAGACAAAATCAATAGCATACCCACAACATATCTCAAGAATGCATTCTTTTCCAACCCACATCTCTTTACAATACACCTGTTTAAATGTATGCTGCAGAGGCTGCAACTTTGACTAGAATTTAAATTTTTTGGGCTTTTCTGTGTGGGCAACAGTTTTGTGTTCTTCCATTCCCCTCAGATTGTTGGTATTATTCCAGGCAGTAAAAGAAATAGTGCAGTTCACAGGATAGTGAGTAAAGGAGGAAGCAGTGAATTGTGATATTTGTCTGACTTAGGGCTCTGTCAGGCCTAGACTTCTTGGAATTCATTATTCACTGAGTAACTTCAATTTCTGTGCACTTTGGGCAGTGTCCCATCGTTTTAGAGATACTGATCAACCATAATTCCAGCTAAATTTCCTGCGAGCTGTGGAATGTGAAAATCAGGCTCTGTCTCCGTGTTTGGACACACAAGGGATAGCACTGAAGATTCAGATTTCATGGTCTGTCTCAGTTTCTTTATTGCAGTCCAAACCTAGAATTATTAATCTATTTCTTTGGGTGCCTCTGAAGATTAATTTAGCCGAGTGTAGCTAAATAGCCTTGATTAGATGGTGTGCTACAGAAATGCAAAGTAAAAGTGGTTTATTAGCACTGAGAGGTGGAAGGTCAGCAGATTTCCAATTATATATGCAACCAAAAATGTTCATACAGGCAAGTCTGACAATATTATTTTTAACTTGCTAAAGATTGACCGTGAGTTCTTGCAATCACTGTGGTAACAGCTTCCTTCACTTCCCGGTGGGGTAGTGACTGTTACAAGATTCATCTGTGAAGCTGTGACTGGAAGTCATATGGTTGCATGAATTTTTCTTTCCTTTTTTTTTTTTCGCTAGGGCATGGGCCTGAGGAAGTTGGATCCAGAGAAACGGAGACAGAACTCCCATAACTTCTTTGAGTGGGCTCGTGCACCAGGCCGGAACAGCAGCGAAGGCTTCGTCACCGTTTACCAGAGCACGTTTGTGTCGGGTCAGACCCCTGACAACCAGGACCAGTGCTGCAGGCGCTATCCCAAACACCACACCCAGAAACAGTGCAGCGCCCAAAACCAGTGCTGTGACAAACCTGCTCCTGAGGATGACAAAGCCCTGCAGCCATACAAGCCATCTTAATCAGCAAAACACCTCTGGAACACTGCCCAAGCAAATCTGAACTGTCCACTACTCAAAACAACGGCGAGGAATAAACATTTGTGTAAAGTGCACGTGGCAGTATGGTTGAGAGTTCATTGTGATCACTCTGAACACATACATTGCTATAAAACCGTTATAGATGAGGAGCATTATAAGGAAAAACAAGATTGTGCATATTTATAGACGTACCTCTCCTAGGAGAACAGAGATAGGGATTGTGCTTGTGTTACCCAATACTGGTTGACCCTCATCTTGAGACAAAAGCTCCTTCAGCTTCTCAATCAGTGTCAGGGCTGTACCTCAGGCACTTGACAGCAGCTGTATTGACACAAGAGCATAATGGAACTGGATCCTCGAGGGATTACCACAGCAGGGAGCCAAAACCCTGTGTGTTCAGGTAAGAGAGAAACATTTCTGAAAGGTTTCATGGCTGAGAAAGCAGATGACCAGCCACTAAAGTAGATAAAAAAGAAGCTGTGCATTAGATTGCTGTGCAAAGTAAGTGTCCTGTTTGGTTATAGCACAGCAGTTGTAGGAGTGAAAAAAAGAGTGTTGTGAACAGCATTTGTGCACGTACAAATTTGATTCATGGCTGTAAGGGGAAAAAAACTCAAGCTGAAGTGGAAAGCTGCATGGAGGTTTGAGTTTGGAGTGGACTGGATCTTAAAAGAACTCATGATTTTATAGTTAAATGTGCCAAGGAGGATAATGCAAACCAATCCTCCAAGCACTCGGCTCCCAGAATATTCACTGATGTTAGGATGTGGCAGGCAGTAGAGTCCGACCTCCAGATCATGTGTTTTCCTCTTCTGGATCATTTCCATTAATATCAATAAAATAATAAGCTAAACTGTGTGTCTTAAAATACCCTACAAATAAGCTTGTTGCTATGTAAAATAATGTTGACTAAAAAATAATCACAATTTTACGAGATAATTTCCTTTATTTACAAGATAAATGGAAAAATAAACCCTTGACCCTTAGAATTCACTACATTGTAAGAGCTGCCTTGAACATGAGCTCAGTTAAGAAATGACATTTCTGCCTTTTGGTGAAGAGATGCATTTTTTGGTATTGGCATGCAGTGGCTGATGGCTTTTTTGTGTGCCATCAAAATAGATGGGATTAGATTCCCCAAACATGTAGCATATTTATTAGCACATGTTGAAATAATAAACTTATTTTTTTGATGGAGTTCCCCCTGTTAGAGTTCTTGGGGTGCTACACAATACATCAAAATCCAAAAAATCAATGAACAATGTAAAACCAAATGAAAAGCCAAGTAACGTGGTGCTGTTAAAAAGAATTGCTTTTTCTCAAAGTAAAGACAGCCTGCATGACAGCTCCAGAGTCAGAATTTCCAGAGCTTTAGCCAACAATTTCATCCCCAGACTGATTTGGAACTCAAGTGTGTGCCAGTCACATGGTGAATGAAGTGCCCCATGCTGTTTGGCAAACTCCAAAGGGCAGTTTTGGACTTCCATCAGAAGGAAGGAACACATTCTTGCTCCATTAGTAATGTTTATCTGTGGTTTAGCATTACAACTGGATGTGGTGAAATAAACTGCTGTAGTTTGTTATGCCCTAAGACACCAATAGAAACACTCCAGATTTCTTTTTTCCCCTCTTTTTCTTTTTTTTTCTTCCCATTCTTGGTTAAAATGTGGATTAAAGGAAGGGAAGAGTACCTGTGGATTAATACATATTTTCAACTATATTGTAATAAAGATTGCAGAGGAGAAACTGAAGAGATCATGAAACCTTTATAAACTGAAATACACTGTGCTGGGTTGAATGAAACAGGTGATTCCCACATATCTCATGCTCTGCCAGTGTTTCTTGGGTAAATAACAGGAGACACAATACACTGAATTTGGAAATGAATCATGAATTCCTCAGATAAATTTGTGTACTTTGGATAGAAACCATCGGTTTGTTTGCTCTTGTGATGATAATGTCCTTGTGAGGAAGGTCCTGTTGAGTTAAAACATTTTTGAACATGCATTTTCCTTTGTTTGTTTCTTTGGGAAAGGAAGAGATTGAAATAAGGCTGGTAACTCCCCTAAGGTTTTCTGGTCAGTGCAGGACAGTGCTCTTGGCTGGGACTTCATTGGGATCAGATGGGTGTAGGTAGGCTCTGCAGAATGAGCACACTGTGGGTTAAATCAGCCAAGTACTTTCTAAGTGCTGCTGATAAGGATGGACTTATTTTCTGCTTTGTTTTATTTAAAAAAAAGATCAAACCCAGACACCTCTTTACAGAAACAACAGCCTTCATCCTCTAATCCTTTCCAAGGAGTATTGATGCCCTCTGTTTTTTCTCCTGATCCTGCATCAATGTAGGGACTGCCTATGCAGCATTTTTAGGAAATCTTTTTTGTGTTAATTTAGAAGTGTTTTCAGTGTGTTACTTAAATTCACAGAACTCAGAAAAAAATCAGTTTTAAAAAGTTAAACCAGAGGGGCTGAACAGGCTCCCCAGGGAATGGTCACAGCCCCAAGGCTGCCACAGCTCCAGGAGGGTTTGGACAACGCTCTCAGGCACAGGGTGGGATTGTTGGGGTGTCTGTGCAGGGCCAGGAGTTGGATTGATGACCCCGTGGGACCCTTCCAGCTCAGGATATTCTGTGATCCATGATTAATGGAGCTGAGCTGAAGAGTGACAACGTTGCCACTGAAGTTTCCATGCCCGGCTGATGCCGGCTTGGTTCTCGGGGGGCCGCTGGAGCTGTGCTGGTGACAGTCTCGTGCCTGTGTCTGCAGTGTTACCCTCCCATCTTTAAATTGTGTTTGGTTTTTTTTTTCCTTCTTTCTGTTCTGCTTGCTGATAACAAGATGTGAGGACATGGTCTCCCTCAAAGCTGCTGTTACTCAGCCGATGATGCCCCTGGTAAGCTGGATGTCACCTATAACAGCTGTGTCATTTGTGAGGTGTTGTGACCAATGAAATGCTGTTTACAGTCATTAGAGACCCTGGTGTTCCATGACAGCAGATTGGGTTTAGTACAATTGGAGGCAAAATGGAAATTTTGTCTTTTGTTTGCTTGGTTAAAAAAGTCCTTGAAGTTGGGACTGTGAGGAGCACTGGATGGGGGAGTTCTGCTGCTGCTGGAGCTGGTAATTCAGTGGGGATGCAGCAGTTTGACTTCCAAGTCATCTGCTGTTAACCTAATCACTGTGTTCATAATCTAATCACTCCATGTGGCTGAGATGTTGCTCCTTAGCTTGCACTCTCAAGGTTAGAGTGAAGTAACTTGATGTGGATGTGGCACTGGAGATGAGTCAGTTATGCAGTGACAATTTGGTCCCAGCTCTGTCTAAACCCAAAGGTGATGCTCATTTATTTACAGTGATATAGTTCATATGTGGATGATATTAAATGTCTTTAAATACTTTTTCCTGGTTTAACATTTCCCTAACTGAGGAAAATATTGGTATTACTGTGGTGGTGCTGATGTTGAACCAAGAGTATCTAATGGAAGTGTTTATGTTGATACAGTGGCTACGCTGGTTGGTAAGAAATGAAATATTTGAAATTGAGTAGAAACTTCTTAGGCATCTCTATCTTCAAGCCACAGTACACAAACACTATTATTATTATTATTATTATTATTAATAATAATAATTTTCCTTAAGACTCTCCTGCTGCTGATACATTATCTAATGAGCAGTAGATGGCAGGGACTGAGACCCATTCTACTCTAGAGTGGGAAAGAACTACACAGAGCTGCCTCATCCCAAACTTCTTGGTTTATTCCTGCCTCCCCAACAAAGTAATAAAATAACAAGCTGTTAAAACATTGTCTGTGGAATATCTAATTAAAGGGAAGTCCATTCATCAGGGAAGCAATCTTAACTGACCTTAAATTGGATGTTTAGCCATAGTGGGTGTGAGTGAACCAGTAAAACACCCAATTTATGATTTGGACAGGCAGCTGCTTTTATGAAAATCATGTTACCTCTTGTCTGGTCAAGCTTGTTATTCTTCAGTATATTCACCTGAAAGTGAAGTATTTCAAATTGTCATTTTTGAAATGTGGTGTACAGAAAAAAATGTAGTTTGAAACAAGTAAGTTTAATTCAAACAGAAGGAAAGAAGTGCTTGGAGGAGACCTGTGGCACTGCAAGGACTGGAACTCAGGAATTCAGGAATGCCTGCTCACGGGTGAGTGCCCAGCCCCCTGAACCAGGGAAAGCTCTGTGCTTTCTCACAAGGCCAGTATTTAACTGTTGCAAACAAAATGCAGCAGCTCTGGCAGACCAGGTAGAGGGTGGTGGTTTTCCAGGTTGCCAGTTCAGAAAATCAGAAGAATTTTAGGAATACTTTTTCTTTTCATTCCTTGCTGTGGGATATGTAGAAATAGTGCTCATAGAGCACTACTCTAATAGCAATGAGTATGTATTTTTGTGATCCTTTTCAATGTTCTATGGAATGAGAGACAAATTTTGTAACTCAAACAATGCTATGAAAATAGATTTCAAATGAAGGTCTCCTGTCCCTCTCTCAGCCCGCCACCCCCAAAAAGGAAGGTTGTGTTTAGACTGCCCAGTACATTCCCATACCTACAAATGGCAATGTTAATATGCAAACAGACCAGGACAAGTGTCAAGGCCTGTGCCCAGATGTAAACTGTTGTGGGCTCAGGCCCTATGGTATTAACCAGACCCTCATGCCTCAAATGGCATTGTAGGCATGCATTAATGACCCTAAGTGACCCTCCTCATCTTACTGCTTAATTAATCAATGGCCCAGTGGCACACTGGCAGGGCTCTTTTTCAAGCTGTGTCTCCCCTCACAGGGTAATCAGATGCTATATGGCTCTCTCTACTTATGGGAAAGCCAAACCCAGTAAATAAAGTTCAATTTCCTGATTCCCCTGGGATATAGTGATTCTTTTTAACAATGCTTCTTCAGTTGAGTTGAAATTAAAACCCAGCATGATCAACATATTGTGGAATATTTCATGGACCGAGTTAAGCACAGGTTTAAAGACTTAAAAAAGAAAGAGGACTGGAGGGGAAGACTGTTGATGCAGAAGCACAGCATTTTCTATCAAAAATGCCTAATCCTATCTTTGTTCCTGGTTTTAAACTCCACACTTCCAGCTTTTCAATATTGCTATGAAGATTTTCAGTGCATGTGGGATGTTAATTTTCATTCTGAATTAAACGTACTATCATTTAGATGAGAATTAAAATTTGATCTTCAAACTGTTTTGTGACATGCAGTGCAGCTTGGTTCCATAGGAGGGCAGATGTGTTGAATGGCTTGATTTTAATACGTGTTATATTAGTGTAAGAGCTGCAGTTGGGAGTTGAATTATCAGACTTATACTGATATCAGTGAGCACTCAGATTGTGTCAGAGAAATGCAGCAACTTGATTCCAGCTTAAATAAAAACATCTCGTGGGGTTTGATGTTTACAAAGTTCAAAGGTCTGTCAATACTCACGTATTTTATTTTGTCTCAGCCTATAATCTGATTACAATTACTTATTTAATCACTGACAGTATCCAGCAAATTCACAAAATTATTTTTTTGGTTTACTACTTGGATTTAAACCAACTTTTTATTTCTCTAGCATCAAGTTTTCAATATGTGCTAATTTATGCTAGATTTTTCTTTATGCTTCAAGCTAAATTCAGTCAAATATAAAACAGCTTTAGCCTGTGGGTTAAATAATTCCTTACAAAATTTGGAATTTCAAACCATATTTGCCTTTTCAAGTGAGTTGAAAAACGAGTGAAACTTGTTTTTTTTTGGAGGCAGAAATGTGTGTGCCCTCCTGGCTTAGCTGATCCCTTGCTGCAGGCACCTGGGAGGGGCCCCGTGACAGTTCTGTGCCCTGAGGGAGCGCTGTGTTCGGGACATGGCGGGGACCCCCGCTCTGCCCCGACTCTTACTCCTGACCGGGGCGCCTCCAGAGGGGCGGCCCTGTGGAGCTGTGTTCGGGACATGGCGGGGACCCCCGCTCTGCCCCGACTCTTACTCCTGACCGGGGCGCCTCCAGAGGGGCGGCCCTGTGGAGCTGTGAGGCGGAGGCCGCCCTGCAGCCTGCGAACGCTGCGTTCCGCGAACGCGGGCGAGCAAAGCCTTTCCGGGGGCAGTACCCTTTCTTCTGAAACGGAGGAGAGTCCCCAGCAGCTGGAGCTGGAAGAGCAAGGCGAACGTTTCTTCTCTTTCATGTAATAAAGTCCCTGAAGTAGAAGAAGGATTATTAACCAGTAAAGACGTTAAGAGCCCAAATTTCCAAGGGAAATCCAGTCCTTCCGCTGCAGGAATGGTGGTGAGGCAGCCTGACCTCTTCTTGCTGTGCAGCTGACCCCTCCTCTTCCCTCTGAGCTGGACTGGGTCTCTGTCCAAATACCCAGGAGCACCTGGAGAATGGGCTCAGCCAGATTTCCTGCAGCATGGAGCAGCTCTGAACTGCTGTGGAAGCAAATATTCAGAGTCAGTGGAGTATGATGGGAAGGGTGGTGTTCTATTGGTGTTCTGTTGGTGTTCTGTTGGTGTTCCATTGGTGTTCTGTTGTCCCCAGTCCCCACAGCCCACAGAAGGCAAACAAACCTCACTGTCCTTTAAAAAGAAGCTGTCACAGGGTCTCTTAGCAGATTGGTCAGCCTTGCTTGCAGATGTGGACATTTTTGTTCCATGTCCTTTTTCTACAACACAGCTTTGGACTATTAAGTTGTCAAAAAAGAGTGATTAGGAATTATAACTTAAGGAGGAAGATTTTTCTCACCTCTACTCCCTCACTCATTCTCAGGTTGCTCTTATGTTCGGACTCCAGATTCTGACCTTGCTGCCAAAGTAGATATCAGAGGCCAATATGGCAGCTGTCATACAGGCAAAGATCCTGCTGAGATCTGTGAGATACTGCTTGTGTCAGAACACAGGCCAACTGATAATTTTATTTATCTTGATGTGCAGATGTCTGGTTGGATAAATTCAGAATCATTTCAGTCCACTGTGCACTGGATGGTCTAAATGCTGGTAACTAAGGCAGGAGTAGAATCTGTCAGAACTCTTGATGTCCTTAGGACATGACACATTGGGAGTCTGTCCTCGTGTTTTCTTTGCACTCTGATAATGAATATCTACAGCTCCTTTTTCTGATGGAAACCTCTCTCCCCTTTCTGTACTGCAGACAAACATGCCAACATTGCTTTTCCAGAAATACAAAAACTTTTCCAGCCAGCTCCGGATTGTTTCTTCTTCCTCACTTCTCTCTAGTCCCCTTGAACTTCCCTGGCAGGATTTTTTGCAATCTATTTCTAGAAATATTGCATTCACTCTGACACAAAACAATATCTTTGGCTGTGATAATAAATTAGGCTCAGTGGGAATTGAAGCTTGTTCTTTTGTCCAAGGTGATATAATGGGAGTCATTCATAATGAAGAAAAAAGTCATTGTTATGCAGCATTTTTGTATTAAACATGCCTCCCCAAATTATCCAGAGTATAAAAGAGAATGTTTGGAGAGCTTTGTTACAACCATGCCTGAGCAAAATGCATGTGAATGTGCACTTATTTGCATAAATAGGATTTCTTAAAATACAAACCATTTGTATTGCACTGAGCTCCCTCAAGCCCTGCTACCTTACAAGACGGACCGTAGTTTTATCATTAATCAAAACAAAGCCAAAATCAATAAACATGCATAATCAGGACTCTCTGATTCCAGTATGCAAATAAACTACATATTGATGAAATGTTTCTGAATCTAAAATAGTTTTACTCTCTTTTTTCCCCTCAGAAGTCCCTAAGCCTTTTAATTTTAATATTTTATGCACTGCAATGCAAACAGTGTAAGAATGAGTTTGTGTATCAGAGATAACAAGTTAAAAGATAAATGTTGGATGCATCTCCTAATAGTTTTTGCTTGCTCTGCTGACTTTAAAGGCAGTTTATGCTTCCGAAAGGCTGGTAATTACTTGACCTTTAAAGTCCCAAACCTGCCAAAGCAGTTGCTCTGCCGTGCTCCTTCCAGCCGGTACCGGAGCACGGGCAGTCGGGGCCTGGGCCCTGTGCCAAGGCTGTTTGTTAATTAGTGAAAGTCATTTGTTCCTTGTGTTTAGGGTGATGAAGGGTTACCTTGCCGGGGGATGGAATTGGTTTCAGGCAGGTTTCAAGTTTGTGTCCTTGGTGTGTAGCTGAGGTGGTGATCAGCACCTGCAGCTCCACAGATTCTCACCCCTGTCAGAGCTCAGCTCCCCTCACACACTGCAGATCACATGGATAATTCCTGATGCATATTTAGGGCTGCCTCCTGGAGTTATAAATTCCTTATCACACATACATACACTGTGGTGCAAGGCACAATATCATCTGATGCATCCAAAAGTAAACATTGCACCAAGAGTGTCAGTAATTTCATTTATTTCAGAAGCATTGCCCTGCCACAGTTTAGAACCTCTGACAGTGCATGGCTGAAATTAATGCTGCAAATTCCTTTACTCTGAATCACAAATTTCTAACGGGTGAGCTGTGATGGGGTGAATCTTATCAGCAGCTACACTTAATCAGAAGCTGTGCATACCCATAGCAGGTGAGAAACAGATCCAAGAAATGGGCCCATCAACAACCAAAGGATTAAAATAAAACAAAATTCTATGAAGACCATAGTTACAGGAAAAGGATGAAAAAGATCAACATTAGAATAGCTAGGCTGCAATTAAGTTGAAGCAGTTCCTTGTTTGCTATTCAAATAATAAGCCATGTCAGAGCTCTAGAATTGGCTATTCCAGCATAATTGCATCTCTTGTGTATCTGTGGGACTCTGCTAACCACAGGCACGATCCTCTCGTGAGAGTCATCCCCTCCTTGCTGATTTATCAGCTCTGGGAAAAGTTTAAAGGTGTGATGTTTATTTTATATCATCATAAACTAATGTGGCAGCCATCATAGATTAGGAAGCCCAATTTCAAACTGTGAGAGTCTTTTAGGCTGATTAATTTGCTGTGGGGAGGTTTCACAGTGAGTCTGTCTGTTTGCCAAGTCATGCTTATTTACATTTGCTCAGTGCTTGCTTCCATAACCATGGAGTGACTAAATAAATAAATAAATAAATACATTCCTACAGGTAGAAACAGGTGTTCACCTGAAGAGAAATGGTAGCTCCTATGTGTAACTGCACTACTTAGAAGCAGCTCCAGCAAAGTCAAGAGTGTCATGGGTTTGTAGCATTGATATAGATAAATACATAGGGTGGGAGGTGCAGTGAGCTTCTCAAAGTCAGTTACTGCTTGATTTTCGTTTACTATGCAGGTGGTTTCCAGGAAACTTTGTACTTTTGCTTTTTTAATCGATTCTTCAGTGATCTGAGCTGAAACTTTTCTTTTAACAATAGGATGGGGCTTTAATTTTCATGGCAAAGACTTGCACTAAGGTACTTGCCAAAGGGAAGATTAAAGGTTACTGCAGAAATGGGTTGATGGTAGGAAGAACTGATATTCCTCAGCATCTCCCTCACTGCTCAATTTTCCAAACCAGCAAAAAGAGTGAGAACTATTTCTCTTTGTTTCAACCTGTGCTTACACAGCCTGAAAGAGAATTTAGCCTCTGCCCTTTTCTTTGCAGATTTTGGTAGTTGCAGTGCATTGCTGCTGGACTGTCACAGTGTTACAGTGGCTGCTTTGTTACTGCACTACATCCATAAGATGTAATGTCAAGTCTTCTGCTTGGTGCTGCTTGTTGATTTTAGCTGTAACTTGTCATTTTGGCAGGTGTAAGGCTAATGAGTAAATGATACAACCTGGTATATCAAAACAAGCTCGACATTAAATCTTTTTGTACTCAGTTATTTTCAAAAAGGAGAAAGAAAATCCATCAGCCAAAATGGGAGAAAGAAACTGTGAAATCTCTCTGATTTTGGCAAGGATGGTAAGGGAAAATACAACTGAGGCCATTTCCTTATTGCTTGTGGAAGGTGTTCAAATAAATAAGAAACTGGACAGAATGTGAGTACTGATGTGAGGGATTAATATTTTTAAAGCTCTTGGGTTTCTTTGGCTCAACCTTTCTGGAGAAGGGTGGGGTGTTTACATTAACCACCAGCATCCATCTCCAGGGGTGCCAGCCTGGCACCTCATCTCAGTTTTGCATTAAAAGGGAGAGGGAAAAGCTGAGCTGGTGATCCTGCAGGAACACTGAAGAGGGTAACAAGCTGATGTGAAGGACACCATGATCTTCTCCTGCAGGTCTGAGGGCTGCAGTTTTAATGTTTAAGTTTTAATGTCAGTGTGTACTGATCCTCCTTGGGCTATTAATCTCTGGCTCCATGGACTGCCATTTGTATGTAGAGCCTTGCGACATTTTGTGTTTTCAAAAGATTTTTCACATGAGACTTGTGAAGTGCATTGAAGAAAACAAATGGACCTCTCTCCACCCACGGGGTGTAATTGACTGCTTGGCACAGATAGGACTGGAAGGAAAGAAACCCCCTCGCCTTGATCTCCTTACCCTGCTCTAAACATTTTCATGACCTTTTTTGGAGAAGTCTGGCAAAAGTAATATCAAACAGGGGACTTTTTTCCCATGTCCTCCTCTGTTTTGTTGCACAGTGTGGTCTGTTTTAAATAAGCTCCACAGTGCAGTCATTTAAGGGAATGAAGATATTTCATAGCACGCTTAGCATTTGCATTTGAATATAGGCCACCCTGCTGTTTGATTAAACTGGAGTTTAAGAAAACTATAAGAATCGAGGTTCATGTGCAGTGCAGTACTTCACACTCGGATTGCAAAGGTTGTTGAAGGAAAAAAGAATGATAATATCCTTGGAAGTACATGACTAATGAGAATATATATAGCACTTCTGAGACAGCTCAAATATATAATTATTGTGAGGATTTCACAGACACATAAATATAATGATCTTCAGCTAAGTAAATTGCTACCTACCAATGAAATAAATATGGTCCCTTCAGAATTTGAAATAATTCAGTGCTGTAGGTGGTGGGAAATGATTCACCTTAGCTGTTATCTCTGGAACAGTAATATAGAAATATATCTGCCAGTACTGTTACATTTACATTGTTCTTCATATCCTGTGGAGTTTGTCAGAAGATCTGCAGTCCCTGCTGGTTTTCACCCCCTTATTTTGATAAGGCTCCTCACAGCATGGCTCAGCCATGGGTTGGAGCAGCTAATATTGTTTACCACAGCAGGCATCCCAGCCATAATATTTTTCCAAGAAACACTGATGTGTTTAAAGGTCAGGTTGATACTGATTTGACTGCTAAACATGAATTCATTTTTCTGGGAGTAAAGGGGTGTACATGCCTTGGGATAAAGGTTAAACTGTTGTTTATGCACTCAATAGGTGGAAAACACAAGGCTTTAATATACAAATCATAATAGCCTGGTCGGTCAGTCAGGGAGATGTGGTGCTTTACATGGAAATGGAAGCTTGGAATCCACAGGCTTTTCTGACTAGTGCTGTAGAAAAAAATCTCACTGATAACTTCGAGGCTTGCCTAGAATTTGTAACGAGTTTAAACTCTTTTCTGGGCACAGCAGGCCAGAATTCATCCAGGTCTTTTGGCAGCACTGATAAAATTGAGTTTTGCTACCCCTGATGAGGTGTCAGGGACTGGATCCTCCTGCTACAGCAAGGGGAGTGAAAGGAGGGTAGGTGGGAGAGATGGACAGTCCTACACATTTGGATTTGCTGGTTTTGCATCTTTGGTGGGGTGGGAGTGATGTGGTGGTGTCTGCTTTTGCCAAAGGCAGCTGCTCTTCTTCTCCAGCTGCCCCCTGTCCTTCAGGTGCCTCTTCCCATAGCAGTGAAATTGTGGTTGGGAGGGCTGGCTTAGCCTCACACATGTCTAGCAGGCAGCTGAAGTAAATGTCTGGATTTTAAGGAAGGTGTGGTGGGTTCTGAGAGCTTTGCCTGGGCTGACTGGGCTCCCCAGGGAGGCAAACCTCAGCCAGGACATGCTCAGCTCCTGTTCTAGAGGTGACCTCAGATGGAAGCTGAGCACTCGGAGCTGAGCCGAGTTCTGCCTGCAGAGCCCTCTGCACTCCTGCTGTGGTGCCTCCAGGCCAGATCCCATAGCTGAGAGGAGCTCAGAGACCAAGGATATCTGAGCATCCTTAGCTGGCTTCTGTCTGCCAGGTACTTGTTCTTATTTGAGTACCATTCCTTCCAGTCTCTAGAAAAATTATGCAGCTCCCAAGAGAGATTTTAACCAAACCCCACGCTCAGTTTTGTGGGAAGTGGTTTTGCTCCCACCAAAGTGTGTTCTTTGCCAACACCCTCCTTACTTTCTTGCACTGTGTCCATGTCAATCACCCCCTCCTTTCCCATTCCTCTCCTTTTCCCTTTTTCCAGCCTCTCAGACCCTGAGTCACCTCACTTACCCATCCTGTAAATACCTTTCCTTCCAGCTTTCTCCTTTTTTGTGTGTTAAGGAAATCTTTATTGTCAGGTTACAAAGAGGTGGCTGCAGCCATGTGGGATCACATTATGTAATTCCTTAACTACACCTTTTGGTATTTTGAGGTAGGGCTTTTGGAGCCCTCAAAGCCCATCCAGGGCTGTTCCTGTTAAATTATCTTACAAATGTTTTCTACATTCGCTGTCATATTTATTTCTACAAATTTTGCCTATGAAAAGACTCCAGTCCTGGCATGGCAGCTCAGGTCACTCCTTTGATGTGGTTTTCAGTGAGATGTTCTGACACCTTGACCATCTTGGCATTTGCTTTGAGAGCAGATGGAGGAAACAGTCCATAATACTCCTGTTGGCCTAAAAGCAGAGACTCCAGTAGTGCCATGAGCAGCTGGCTGACATCAATAGCACAGGATGTGTGTTTGATTAGCTTTGCTCTCACAAGAAAGACCCACTGTATTGTTTTGAAGAATGTGTTCAGTTGTTTTAGCAAACTTAAAAATCCCCCGTTGCTCCAGAAATAGAAAGAACGTTCAAGTGAAATGACTCCCATGGCAGGGATAAAAAGCCTTGCAAAATGTTTTGTCTACAGATCACCCTTAATCCTGACACTGTATCAGTTCAGAAAAACTTCTGGATTTCTTTTCTTCCCCCCCCCACCACCTCCTGAAGGCAGATAAATCTAGAAACCCTGCAGGAGGATTTCTGTCTTAGCAAACAGTGCTTGGCTCCATTTTGGGTTGGTATTTTAGCCCAACATTACAAATACTTGTGTCAAAGATCTTGGCTGGAATCCTGGAATTATTTCAGATGCGATGGTGTGATAATAAAAAAAAAAATCCTTGCTAGGCTTTCATGCCTGCCTCTTATTTCTGCCAGGTTGCCATTGCTCTCTTACTGAAGAGGAGAAGCTGTAAAAATTACATTGTATTCCTGAGGTTTCTTACAGGAAGATGATTTCTGTGGATGTTGTGTAAGAAAACTGCCTTGCTGTTTTTTCAAAGGAAAACGTGGCACAGAATAAAAAACGTTTGCTTGAGGAAAATCCAGCACTGGACTGGAAAGGAGAATTCTCATTTCTTCTCTGTTTTTCTTCTTCTACCCCCGTTCCTCACACTCAGGACTCCCATGCCTTGTTTTCCAACCTTATTATTAATCATTCCTCTGCATTGATAACTTCTAATTGCTTTTGTGGAGAGCCACCCCTTTGACTTCCTGATATATGGTGCTTTATCCCTTAAACGTTGAGCAGGAGCTGCATGTTAGATTAATTCCAGGTAGATACTTTTAGAGGGGTAAGTCTGTATCCCTTTAATATTTCAATAAGCATTGTAAAATACTATAAAATAGATACTGTATTTAATATCTATACTTGTTTGTGCAAGGAATTTAAGTGAATGTTTGTATGTGGCTGATATTTCAGAAATATAATCCTACGGATTTTTCTAGAAATAAGAAAATTGAATTAAAACTCCCAGTGTTTTTGCACTAAGAACAGCACAAACCAAACCTGTAACTACGAGATGCTGCCTGAGCAAGTTTAAGGCCTATTTAAATGTAAAAGGAAAACAAACATCTCAGAATTTTTTTTTTTTTCTAAAAAGGGGGTTCTTGTTAATAATAAAAGGCAAGGGTTGTAGACACCTTCAGATTAGAAAAGGCAATTAATATTTATTTCATATCAAAGTAGATTGCTAATTAGGGCTGTGCTCTTCCCATCCCCCAGGGAAATAATCAGGCGAGCGAATCTCATCTGGAAAGTTCATGTATGGCAATGAGGAGCTCATCAAAACCCAGCACAAACCTGGCCGACCTGATGAAATGCTCAGGCTGCCTCACAGACTTTGCTCTCTAATGGGGTCTAAAAGACCTGGTATTAGTGAATTTATTTTCTGGTGTTCCAAAAGGCCATGATTATATATAGCTCAGTCACTTGTCAGTGTCCTTTCATTAACATGCCTAAAGAATCTTAATTGCTCAATCAGCATCACAGATTTTTGGTCTGCTGGTACAGTTTAAGGGGTTATCCAAGCCAAACAGAGAAAATGGAAATCCTGCCCAAATGGATCCTACAGAAAGAGCAAACCATTACAGGAAAAAGTCAAGCAAGACTAAGAAAGGAATTTGAAGAGCAAACAACTGAAGATGAAAATATAAACAAGAAATTATTTCAAATATACCCAAATCAAGAGTGGCAGGGAATAAGGAACAAAGGCAGGGCTGGGTATTGGTGTGTCAAAAAATGACAGAGCTGAAATAAACCAAAAAACTGAAAAACAACAGATAAGCTAAACTAGATGGAATTCTTTGGACTATTAAATAACACTTCCTTTTTGACTAAATCTTGTCTGTATCCAATGGAAAGTTTCAGCTCTTGTCAGCCTTCCCAGCAGCATCATCAAGGTCCTCTCTGTTGAAAATTGAATAGTTGGGGTTTGGATGAAGAGTTCATATCTCAATTTAAAAAAACCCAAATAAAATTGTGGAGAAAATTCTTGTTTCCAACCAGATCTAATCTTTACTGTGCTGTAAGATTATTTTTTTAAATTATATCTAATATGAAAATCATGCCTTTCTGTTCTAGTAGATTTTTTTTTGTTATGGTTCACTAGTTCAGATAATAAATTTGGATTTTCAAATTTCTATCATAAGCTGGTAGGACAGGTAAATTGTCAGGAGAGAGCTAATTTTTCTTCAGTTTTGTAATTACTTTTTAACCTGAAAAAAACCCTCAAAACATAAGAACAGTCAACTGCTGTGACAAAACAATTCCAGAAATGTACCCCAAGAATTATTATTGCATCTCCTTCAGTCTTTTAACAGTGAGGATACAGCATGAACAAAAAAGGTTAACATTTACAGAGGAAACTAATTCTGAAGAGGGGTGGATGAAATGAGGAAACCAGTTTATGTTGGTGTTTGGACATCATGAAAGAAATGAAATTAGGTGTTAAAGTTGCATCAAAGCATATTTGAGAGAATCATTCTAACTCCCCACATGGATACAACACAGATAGTTTCAGAATTCTTTCCAGACCCTCAGGAAAAAAAAAAAAATCCCGAAGTTCCTGTAAGAAGATAATGGATAACCTTTCAGATGGATAAGTTTCAGGAGTTAAATATAAGACTATTTTCAGAAATGCATAAAAGGGAACTATTTTACTGCCTTGTGTTGCTTCTGTGCAGAGCAGCACCTGAATTGCTTTCCTTGAGTCTGATCAAGCTGTATTAGGAAGGGTTTAGTGGGAATGGAAGAGCTAACACAGATGATTACAGCAACTGGGAAAAACTTCCCCAAAGAATTTAAACAATGAATAATAAACACAAGCAAAAAGCCTCCAAGATAGTTCAAATAAAACCTGGTAAATTTAGTAAAAGATCTGTGCAATTTTCATTATGTTTTCCTGTCTGGATGTGCATTTAAACTTCTTTAAATTGATTCTTTGATGTTTTGTAGCTTGTGATGTGCTTTGAGGTATCTGTGTGAGGAAAGGTGAACAGCCGGAATTTTTCTGTCCCTTCTTTAAAGGCCCTGTTTGCTATTTCAGATTTAACTGAAAGGTAGAGGTTGTCTCCTAGAAGCTTAATGTTATTAAATCAGCAGCAAGATGTCTGACATGGTTTGCCATTATTCCTAAAAAAAATAATTAGCCAGTGTAGTGGAGTCAACCCCAGTGGAGTACAGGTATATCTGCTTTATAACCTTTAAGACATGAGCCTTAATTACACCCTGGCAGAGTCACTTTAACACTCAAGTCCATTTTGCTGGATGTTGACATTACTAAATTATCTCATGTTCAAAATGCAAAGTAGCTGATTTTTTCCTAAATGCATTTCTTGGCAACCAAGAGATAAATTGGTCTGGTTCCATTTTTAAGAAGGGCTTTGTCCTTTAATGGTCCTTAAATTAATCCTGGTAATTCCACCTGAGAGAATGGCACTTCTAGAAAGCACAGAACAAAATTGTGCATTGTATTGCCTGCATGCATTTACAAATATTCTGTAGTCTGTTCACACTGAAAAGAGATTTCTACAGTTATTTAAGAAGTGAGATATAAATAGATGAATGTCATTAAAGATCAGCCTTCCTGCCTTTGAATTTAATGGCAGGGCTTTAGATGAAGTGAAGGACAGTTTGTCCTAGAAGATTGCAAGTTCATTTTCAACAGAACTAAAGCCCTTACATTAGGAGATGGGCACATGTTTATAGCTATATAGCATAAGAATTTTTAGTACATCTCCTACATTTCTTAGTTCATCTAAATGATTTGACTGATCTTTTGGAATAAGAGGCTGTTAGTAATTGTTTTATTTAGTGAAGCTATAAGGATCAGTGTTTGGGAATCTACATCCTCTTGCTTTTGCTCCTTCACAATAAGACATAGTTCAGGCACAGAATTTCAGTGTTTGTTCTGAGATTTTTTCAAAAAGGGTGTTTAGAGGGGCCAGAGCAGAACCCAAGCCTGTCACACATTTCCAAGGTCTCTCCAGAGTTTTGTTTTAAATCTGTGATCTCGTAGTGCTTTACAAGCTTTGGAGAAAAGCTGATCCTGTGTTTACCAGGAAACCACAGCACGAGAATCTGAAGAACCAAATCTGCGAGGTGCCAGTGCCGAGAGCTGGGCTGGGTGCTCCCACATCACCCGCTGCAGCCACGCTCTCCTCTCCTCCCCTGGACACGCGGATCCAGCTGAACAGACCCAGAGCCCTCAGCCCCCCCTCTCCCGGCCTCTCAAGGCCCTTCTCCATCCTCACTGCCCTCCTTTGGACGCTCTCTGGCAGTTTAATATCTTTTTGATATTGTGGTGCCCGAACTGCCCCCAGGACCGGAGGCGAGGCCTCCCCAGCGCAGAGATCTTTGTCCCTCTGGCTCCTGCGGGCCGCTCTGCGCATCGCGTGTGGCCGCGGTCGGTGTCCGCCGCTGGAAACGCTCTCGGGCCTCTCCTTCCCCTTCGGAACGCCGGGAGGAGCGCTCGCTGTGCGCGGGGCGAGCGGCGCTCCGGCAGATGGTGCTGCTGTAAACCTTTGCGGAGCCGCACGCACCTCAGCCCTCATCCCTCGGGGCGTGCGGGGAGGGCAGCTTGTGCCCGTACACGCAGTCTTTGGGCATGGATGCGCATCACAAATGTCCCAAAGAGGCTTTTACGGCTGAAAAGACTCCAGAAAAAAAATATCTCCCTTTACCTAGCATAGCATAATGTGTTTTAAACACCCTAATTATAGCTACATATGCCAGTTCATAAATAAAACAATGCAAAAAGTTATTCAGCCATGTACCAGCTCCACTATTTAAGACCAGGGAGACATCAGTCTTGGTACCTTCAAAGAAAGAATTTTTTTACTGACTAAAAAAACAAAATCAATATAAACTATTAATAAGTCTGTGACAGTGTGTCAGAAAAAAGATAGGAGTCTGCCTACCCCCTTTGGTTTGGTTTTGGTGTTGGAAAATCAGTATTTCATGGTCTACAAAAAAAAAAAATAAGTAGAAGACTAGAAGGGTCTGTACTTACAATCCTTTTCTGTAAAAGAAATTACTTACAATTCAGGATTCTAGGCTAAGACAAACAAGTAAGGTTAACAACAGTAGTTCAAACCCTCTTCCAAATGCTTTTTCTCTGAAAATTCAAATAGCAAATTTCCATCTTGGCCAGACGAGTAATGAGGAAGGAAAGAGCTTTTAAAAGAGTTGAACTTTTGATTCAGTATCTGAACCCTTCTCTGAAAATCTAGGCCAGGGACTAGAGGTGTTAACACTGTCTTTAATCAGTGGGATCCTGTTCCTTCAAGAGGCCTCAGAGAATTTGGATTTGAAACAGGGACATATTTATCAGTTCAAAGATTAGTAGCAGATTAAAGTGTCACCTGTATCAGACTTTTGCAGTTACTGCAGATAAAGTTAGCATGATATGCTACTTTTAAATGGATACAGCCAAAGCCCCACCATCCCTCTCTTTGAACAAACCTCCTGTCAGGACTTTCCCTCTCTCCTGCCATGCCCATTGCTATGAGGGCAATTCAGTGAAAAGCAAAAGCCACAACATTATTTTCACCTTTGTCTTCCTGATTTAAAGTTCTGCATTGGTTCCTTTGGGAATGAGAGATTTTGTATGGAATGACACCAAGACCTGGGAGCAGAGACCTGCCCGCCTGAAATAACACCCAGAGGGGGGCAGAGTGGGTGCTCCAGAGAGAGACTTCCATGTGTGTGTGTCTTCCTACCCACCTTTGATGGGATCAAGACAACACCATAAAGTAGTTCAGAATGTATTTTGCAACTGAATTAAGTCTGAGATGCTGCCAAAAAGAGGGTCTGGGCTTTCTCCTGGTTCTCAGACTCATGGTCCTGGGGTGTCCCAGCACTGGCAGTGGTGCTTGAGGAATTTTGGAGTCACTCAGATGAGCAAGGTGATGCTGCTGAAAGCACACTCATTGGAGAAGGCAAAGTTTAGTTTAGTTTAGATTCTTGCATGGACCACTAAAGCTGAATCTGAAGAAGAACAGGAGAAGCACTCAGGGTGGAGATGTCAGGATCACCCATCCAAGAGTTTACATAGTCTTGAGTACTCTTCAGCTGGCTGCCACACTATACCATGTATATTACATAAAATTTGCTGCCTAACCCAAAAATGGAGTTCCTAAAAATTTCAACTTCCTGGCTATGTCCAGTCTTAAGATGTCCAAGATGAAGATGTCCATGTCTTAAGTGCTCCTGTTCCTTACCCATGTTTGCCAACTGCCTGAGAATCCTCCTCAGGCTGAGTATCAGCTTTGACAAGACCGAGTGAAGAGCTCCAGGCAGAACTCAGAGCTGATCCCCAAAACAGTCAGAGCTGTAGCTGGGGAGGGATGGGAGGACAGCAGAAGAAGGGAAGTGAGCTGAACACTAAAATGCCTTTTGAATAGCTGTGATCAGACAGCTATTGTACTTACACAACGAAATGTAATGTGTTGCATAAACAGATGTATATTCCATCTCCTCCTTTGAATAATGAAATTCAAATCTCATGTCTCAGGTGAATTCAGTTCTAGATGGATGGGGAAGGAGCCTTACTAGTTTTTCCTGTTGGTCCAGAGAACAGCAGTAGGAGCAGGAGTCAACAACCAATACATGGAGTACTCACTTTGAAAGGGAAAGGGCTGAGTGGGATCTGTCTTGGGCCCAGTGGCCGTTTGCTTTGGCATACGGGGGAGGGATGCTCCAAAGCAGGTCAGAAACCTATCATATATTGACTTGCAGCATCTCTGGGAAGTTACCAAATCCCATTAATCCTAAAATCAGATCTTAATGTAATTTATTGAGGGAGGAACTTGTGCATTTATCTGCTTGTCAAACTACGTGCAATACAAAGCTCAGTCTTTTTATGGCCCTCAGTGGTGGTATCATCTGACTAAGAACATGGTGAGCCCCTGGACAAAATGACTGCTGTAGGTGAAATCTCTGCTGTTGTGTGGGAGTGTTTATGCTGCAGATGAGTTCCCCACCTACCAGGACAGTGGACCTCTGGAAATCTCAAGTTTCAGGCAATCCATGTGTGAAGAGAGTGCAAATGATTTTGGTTGATTCTGCTGAAAGATTATTTCACTCAGACTGAACCTTGCCTTTTTTAAGACCAAATGTGCTTTGGAAGCATTGCATCAGAGACTGAGGTTAGAGGGTGGCTGGGTTTATTTATGTGGGGTAGAGACAGAGAAGATTTTGGAAGGAATGACAGTATGTGCATAATGACATTGATTTGAGTAAAAACAGACTCTGCCTCTACTTCTGGAAGATAACAAAAAATGGGACTTTTCTCTCATAATCGTGATTAGATAACTGCCCTGTGGCTGCTTTTCTGGTGTCAAAATTAACTAAATATATTTTGTATTGCTTTTATTGCAACTGGCAAGTGAGCAAGTCACTAATAGTAGCAGAGCCATTGTGTAATCAAGGCTAATCCTTACTCATGGTAAGAAGCAGAGCCAAAAGCCAATAATCCTACTCTAGGCCGCATTCCTCTGCAGTTTTCCTCTTAATATCTCTTGCTTTTTGCCCCTTCAAAACTGTTTTCTGTGGTTTTGGGTTAGATTCTTGACTTAAATTTTGTGTTAGGTTTTCTTTTAATTTTTTTTTTCCATGTGGAACCTGTTCATTGATTTTGCCTCAGTGCCCTCTTCACTGCACTGCAGCCTGCCTTGATGTCTGCAAAGACAGCCACAGCACAGCTGCATTGCTCACATTCCAGATTTTTAGATTTCTGCTTTATTTATGAGACTCTCAGATTTTATGTAATAAAAAAGATGAAATAAAGTCTTTGTGGCTGTGGAGAAATGTCTATAAGAAAGGCCTGTAACAGAGAGAAAAACAAAAGACCTTCAAATTCTGTCCTCTGTTTTAAAGACCTGACTCTGAAGTTTTGAATAATTCCATCTTAATATCCTAATGTTTGTTTTACACTGTATTGTGGGTAAGAGTGACATGGTGCACATGCACATGTAGGTGTTTGCAAAGGCTTCTTTGCCATTGTTGAACAAGTTCAGTGGAGTCCTGTGCTCTAAACTGGTTCTGATAACAGTTGCTGGAGATTAATTATAACCCTAGTACCTGTATATGCCAATTTCCTGATGTAGTGGGTTTATTGTAATTAATAACTGACAGCTGTTCTGTGGCTTCTTGCACAGAATTATTCTGTTAAAATAACTTAGATGAGTTGTTGCCACCAACTTCCATCCACAGCTTTGGTGTCTCTACTGGCATGGCCTGTGGATCCATCCAGTTTGCTAACAGCTTATGTCCCAGACTGCAGGAAACTCCAGGGTATTCCCCAGCTCTGTGCCTGGCTCTGTGGGAAAATTCTGCTCTGAGACCTGTGGGTGATCATCTTACAACCTGGAGCATGGGAGTGAATACTCCCTTTTATCTGGCTTTGAATGGGCCCGAGCTCTATCAAAGGTGGGGGAGTCCCCCGCCCTCCCCTGCCTGTGTGCCTGGCCTGTGGCAGGAGGGCTCTCCTCAAAGGCAGGCTGCCTCTTTGGGAAACAGGATCCCAGGAAACCGTGGAGAGCAGCCAGCCCAGGTGGGTCCCATCGCTCCCTGCCGGGAGAGGATACCTGCCGTGGCAGAGGTGGGGGTGCTAACGGGGAGAATTAGCCAGGAAAAGCATTGTTTAAACTGAAGTTGAACATTTTCCACTCAATTTTTTTTTTCGTCTTCCTTTCTCTATATGTGCATCCCTGACTGATCCAGGTAACAGGAGAAACCCAATCCCAAAGTGGCAGCACATTTTCAGCAGCAGGGGACTTTTGAGCCTTGGTGCATCCGATCCCATTCAGCCATCAGATCCCTTCTCCGGTGCCCCCGGGGCAGCCCCCGGAGGTTCCACTCCAAAGCCACTGATGAGCCTCTTCCAGCAGGGAGGGACATCCCTGGAGAGCACCCTTTGTGCAGGGGTCACAGTTCCTGCCTCTGGAGGCATTTGCTGTTGTCACTGGTTCATTTGGGCTTGGTGTACCTTGTTCTGTGGGAAGGACCCGAGTGCCTCTCAGGTTACCCCATCGCCCTGGAAGTTCCCAGGTGAGCTTTGAGCAAGAACTGATGGATCATGGATCATGCCTCTAGGCAACATTTCATTCTAAAATCACCAAAAATCAATTTATTGTTTTCCTCTCCTGCCTTTCTCCCTTCTCCATTTTCCCCATAAACTACTTAGAATTGCTCATTTTCAGGTATTTTTCCTCTCTGAAATTTCATGTAATTCTTGAAAATATAATCCTGGGGATTGAACGACAGTAAAAGGAATCCCAAATCCTTTCCTAGTCAAAGAAGAGCCAGCACAGGAAACAAAGCTGTGTGAAGATCTTTTTTCTGCCTAAGATAAAAATATGGTTTAAACTGAGGGGAGATTGCAATGTTATCAATTATGAATTGAATAAGTAATTTTGTAGCTGTAGATATATTGGTCATTAATTCAATCAGAAAGCAAGATTTATGACCAGTCTGCAATGTACTCATCCTGGTTTAAACTGTATTGAAGTTATGTAATTTTGTATTAAATTTATGTAATGCTGGTGGAACCAAGATCAATATCTGTTTTGAATTTGTTGTTTTTCTTCCAGTTGTTTTAGGTGGAAGTGAGGAGTAGAAAATCATTTATTTATGAAGTTTTGTGCCTTTTAGAGCTTCAGGCACCAAACTCCCCATTGGATACAGTGCAATACTCATTCCTTCATCTGCAACAATCAACACTTCATTATCACTTTATAATCTGGAAACTTAATTACTACCATTAATTACTACCACTGCACAACAATTTCCCACCAATACATGTACTAAACTCCGTGCTCAATGTAGAAACTAGGTAGACATTTTCCATGGAGTCTCAGACAGTTATTTGGGATTTGTCTGGTCATTGGAACTGTCCTGGAATGCTGTGTAGTGTTATCTGTCACCTCTTCTGTTTCCAAATAAACTCTGGTAGTGAAGTGTGAAACCAAAACCACTTGATCCTTTGCATCTTGAAGTCACAGGGAATTAAAATGAAAAGCTTTGTTGTCTAGCAAAGAATTCTTATTGCTTGTCATCAGCAGCAATGGATTTCTTCCTTGCTCTTGGAGTTTGGAAATCTCTGCCAGTGCACAGTCATGAATGAAGAGTTTTAATACAGAACAGTTCTTTTTTCCTTTTTTTTTTATTGGTAGGAGTTTTGTCTGTTTTTAAATGCAAGACTTGAAGCTTTGTTTTAAATCATCTTAAATCTAGAGGGGTTTTACAGGACAAGAGGTAGGTAAGGTATTGAAATAGCTCTTTCAGACAGGTTGTGGTGTCTCTGAGGAACTGGGTTGGCCTCAGAAGTCATTGGGGGTATCATGATCCTGTTTGTGCCTTGGGTTGAACGACATGATCTCAAAAAGTCCCTCAAAATTCTATTATTTTTTGATTGAGCAGGAACTTTCCAAAGTTTGCTCTCACATTTATCTTGTACAAACCCAGGCTCATACCACTCTGATGAGATTTATTCCAGGAAGTTTCTGAAGCAGATTAGGAAACCCTGGAAGAATCCAATGGCAGTTGTCTCTTCTGGCACCACATTTGTTTTTTGACCCCACAGTCCTAAGAGGCAATAAAAAAAAAAAAAAAAAAAAAAAAAAAAACAGAGCAAAAAAAAAAAAGAAGACACAGAGCTATAAATAGAAAGACATCAGAGGAAAGACTGAGTGGATGAGTGTAATGAATGGCAAAAGATGGTTCACAGGGAAGAAATGTCAGCATCTATTACACCGAGGGGACAAATAGCTTTCTAAAATCAACAGTTTATTTTACTGAACTTTCCTCATGGCAAACATGCAAGCTGAAGGATCAAAAGGAGTTAGGATGCACTTCATTTCTGGTGGTGTCTGCTAATACAGATTGGATTGGTGAATATTAGTCTCCACCAGTCCAGCTCATTGCTTGTCCATTCCCACATGTCCATTTTCTAAAGTGTAGCAATTCACTCTTGTGATGCTGAGCAATCCTTTTCTCCTGAATTTTTAAATACTAACCAGGGTTACATAGAATTCATCTTTTGTGCAGGGGGAGGTGCTTTGGAGGGCAATAAACATCCTGTTCTTGCTATCAGGGCCCTGTGATCTGTCTTTGCCTTGGAGCTGCCATGTTCTTGTGGGGCAGGAGATGGGAATTGGTTTTTGCCAACTCCCAGGGAAACACCGGGACCCAACGGAAAATGAGAGCTCCACGGAGGCTCTGAAGCATTTTGCACACATATGATGGTGCAGGAGGGTGTTTCTTTCTTTTCCAGCTTTCAAGAAGTGCCTGAAGAGTCATTTTGTGTTTAAACAAAGTAGATATTTTAAACTGGCTAAACCACTTTATCTGTCAACATTTGTGCCTCCTGTCCAACCTTGCCCTCCAATGGACTTGCAATTTCCTGTTAACTATCACACGTTTGCAGCAGGTAGAGGGTCCATCTGCTCCATCCACCAAATCTTATCCTAGATTTAAGCCAGAAAGGGTCATTCGATCTACTTTAGTCCTGCAGGTAACACCTACTCCAAGATTTCACCTGGCTATCTTGTTTTTGAGTGCAATCCTTTTTCATTGAGCAGGAAGAAGCTGAGTTTCATTTATTAAAAGAGTCTTTGTTCTCATGTAGGAGGAGAATGTAGTCAGAGATAAAGATTATCTCCCAGTCTCCTGATAATACAGAAAAGCAGCTATCTTGAGAGCTGACTTTCAAGTAGAATGGAAAAACCAGGGTTTTTTTCTTCATGAAATTTCATTTTTAATTTTAAGTAATTGAAAAACAGGAACAAAAAAATAATTGGCAGGGTCCCTGCATTTGAAATTACTGCAAATCAACTTTAAATAAATTACAGATGGCTGTTTTATTTACAAAATGCTCAAAATGCCTCAATTGACAAATATATTTAGCTGGAGTTTATGATGAAGTGATAAGCAAGTCAACAAAGCAAACCATAAATAAGAAATTACTCTCTTTTTTGAGGATGCCCACAAATGGCGAGTGTTGATAGAGAGGCACAGTCATCAGAACCAGGGGATTAATCTGCACATAATGAGGACTGGGCTCAAGCAGGAGAAGTTTCAATAACAACAATGGGAGCATTGTTGGGGAAAAAACTGCAGCAAACCCATCTGCTGGAGCCATGTGACGGAGTCCCACACAGAAAGGCAGAGCAGAGCTGAGCATCCTGGGGAAAATCTGGTGCTCAGCTGAGAGGAGATCTGAGCAGGAGACTGCCTGGACCTGCCTTCGGAACACCTTTCTGATGGGGACAGAAAATAACAGGATACTGCGAAGAAATTTCAAATCAAAAGTTCCCACTCGCCCAGTTGATGGAGTGACCTTTCCAGAAACTCTTACAAATTTCCAGCCTCTGAGTTCGGGGTTTGAAATATGAATTTAAAAGGGAGGAGGGTCGGCGGGAGGGGGGAAGAGGTAGAAGGGTAGTGTGTCATTTCTTTTGGCATTTTGTTTCCAGCTATATCCTTTGATCTCTGCAGCAGTGTAGTTCAGACAATCTGTAGAAATATTGCTAAACCAAGTTACTTTGTTATATTTTACTTCAGCCATTTGTCAGCATATGCCATAAAAATTTTAGTTTTCTCTCTTGATCTTTATCAGAGATTGCTGTTTCTCTTTGATGTCCCCCTCCTTATTTGACATTTGGATCTGGTTTCCCATTTAATTATCTAACTCTCTATTGCTATTTTAGTTTAAAAGTTCACTGCAATATTTTACTCCTCCTGTTTCTCAGTCCACTCCTCTGTGCTCCAGCTGAGACACAAGAAAATTATGAAGGTATTCACTGTCTTAGGGGGATTTGTGCCCAAGTCCTCTTGTGAACAGAGGGGAGCACAGGCTGTGGTCAGTGAGTGTGGGCAGCAAACATGATGCTGGGGCATGCTGGATCTCCTAAATCAAAATATCCAGAGGCCATTCTTTGATTAAATGGTAAATATAGTCTGTTTCTTGTAGGTTTGAAACTCTGAAATGTAAACAGCCTTGCAGTCAAAATAGCTGGGAAATGTCATTTAATACAGTCCCAGTTCCTACAAACCATCTTATGAAAACACCATCCCCACTGCTTAGCTGTGTCAGAAAACAGAAGGAATTCCTCACGTTTTGTAGCCCAGAGAAGGAGATTTGCTCTCAAGAGAGACAGGCTGAAGAACAGAGGACATTTTACCTCCTTAGTCCAGAAAGTTTCTCATGGTGGCTGGAAGCTCTTCAGGACAGCTGGTTCTTGGGCTGTTTCACAAGCTGTAGGCCCCTGGATGAGGTGGGGATGACCAGAGAATGACCAGGGCCTGCCCTGGGTGGTTTATTGCTGCAGAGTGTGGCCATGTCCATGTGATGCAGGAAGGACTCTGTCTTGTGGCATGGCTGGGAACCAGTGAGGTAACTGTGCCACATGGCTGATGGGATGAAATCCTGGGGAGCTCCTAGAGGAACAGAGAGATTTCAGCTTCATCCAAAACACAACAAGCTGGAGAAGTCTGGGCACTATTTGTTGCACTGGAGTTCAGGGCAGGTTAGAAGAACCTCCCTGTGGGTGCTCTGAGACAAAGGATCAAAATATCTCCATTGGTTGTTGTTAAGAGCAGAACTGGAGCTGTGCACAGTCACGGATGAGTCCTGGCATATGGCTGAGGGCCTTCAGTGGAGGGTGTGCAGCTCCATCTGGCAGGCCCAAGGGAGCAGATCCACTGGAAGCCACAGCAGACTGAACATATTGTGCTTCTGGCTGAGTGACCTCCTCCCCCAGCCCAAATTTGGCTGCCAGACTAAAACTGTGGAGGAAAATACAACATTTGATCAAACCATTCTTTTTTTTTTTCCTTTGTTTTTTTGCTTTACTTCCACTTTTCAAATGAAATCTTTGAAAGTCAAGAGGAAACCAGGGAAGTGGTGATCCCAGCCTGCCTACGTTCAAGAGTCGGATGCTTGTCTAGCATGGAAGCATGAAGCAGACCTAGGATCAACCCCCCCTTCTGCCTGGGAAGTCTGGAATTTGCATTCCCCACCACTAAGGAAAATAACCCAACTGCTGAGGTATTTAGAGATGTATTTGGATATATGGAGACATTTCCGTGGTTTTTACCATGCACATTTTCTGTGGAGCCAGTTCCTCTTTGTAGGCAGTACTCAAATACTGATGGAGCAGAAGAGAAGAACTCTGAGAGGGACTACCTGGTATAACATTTCCAGCCAAAAATATGGAGGTAATTTGCTTCATTTTCTGCTCTTTGCACAGCAATAGCTGTTTTTGCCTGCCAGATAAGGCACTTCCCGAAGGATGGTGCTTGGAAATGTGTCCTTTGAAGACAGGTGGAAAATATTCTTTCACCTCTGGATTCCTGCATATGGCCAAGGTTTGAAACCTCCATGTACCACGTTTGAAGACTGCTGTGAGTAAATTTGCTGCCTGCATAGAGATGAGGCTCTGAATTTGTCTACCTTGCCCTGATTCACCTTATCTCCCAATGGGAACTGGGATTTAACAGTGAAACAAATAAAATTGTTGAAACCCAGACTAGATTTTTGGCAACAAAACGTAAGTAAAATAAGGAGTTGTGTGGTCCTGCTCGGTAATTGAGAGGAAGCTGTTCCCAAATCTTCCCTCTGTGTTTTTCTGGATGTTTCAGGTGAGTTTATCTCCTTGGGTAGTACAAGGAGCTTGATCCCAAGCCATTGGATTTGAAGGAGAGTCCTCTTGTCTTCCCATGAAGTTTTATTCTAGCTGAAGTAATTCAAGATTTCCTGGGCAGTTTCCAGCTTTTTCTTCAGTTCAGTGTTCAGGGGCTGAGGAACAGAGTTGCCTCTATTAATTAGGAAGAGGTCAGGATTTTATGACATATTTTTCTAAATACAGGAAGGAGCTTGAATACTGGGAGAGGTGATTTGGAATAATATTTTTTGGTTTTGATAATATTTTCTTTTCCTTGGTGTAATTCTGTTCAAGTCAACTTTCAGCAGATATAAAACCCTGATCTCTGTTGAGCAGTGACAGTGATACACCAAGTGCTTTGGAAAACACAGGCAGGTCCCTGGCTCTGCCTTTGGCAGTTCCCTCAGCGTGCTCCAACAGCCAGCACAGAAAGAATGAAATCATAGAGTCACAGAATGGTTTGGGTGGGAAGGAACCTAAAACTCATCTCATTCCACCTCCTGCCATGGCAGGGACACCTTCCACTATCCCAGGTTGCTCCAAGCCCCGTCCAACCTTGGACACTTCCAGACATGGGGTAGCCACAGCTTTTATGGGCAACCTGTGCCAGAGCTTCACCCCCCTCCCAGGGAACAATTTCTTCCCAATATCCCATCTAACCCTACTCTCTCTGAAACACTTCAGCTTCAGGGTTGTATTTACTTCCCTTGTGTGTCTGCTGGGAGGAGGGAGCTTTTGTTTGCTTTGTAGCCATGCATTGATTTAAAAACACCACTAATATGTTTCTAAGTTTCCATTCAAAGTTTTACAGGGTAAAAAAAGAGAGCCAAGGCATTAAGGGCTTTACATGCTCAGAAGGACAGCGGCAGAAAAACAAAGACACTTAATCTGGGATACACAAAGCAGGAAGGGGGGCAGCGTGATGTAGCTGTAATGAGAGACGGCGAGATTGACGTGGAAAAGATGGGACAGGCAGCAGAGTATAAATAGAGCTGCAGTTTATTTGTAACTTTCATTTTTAGGTGGGAATGATTGACACATGGATGGGCTGGATGAAGGTAACCTCCCTGATCTTTAACTTGCAGGTCACATGGAGAAAACTTTGAGAAAATACTCCAACATGTAGATGTCAGATTGAGTGACAGCCGCGTGTGAGGTGAATTGCATTTCCTGGCTTTTTTACATGCATCACTTCACAGAAATGATGGCTGCCATCGGAACAAAAAGACGTCCTTCCCGACCGGGGTCAACAAACTGACAGTGCCCACCCATTAATAGAAAACACTGTCATTTAAAATAAAATGCTATGGAGAAAACTTCAAAAATCTATTAGCCAACACAGCAGATAGTATCAGTTTCTGCCCGTGAATTACTGTATACCGTTCCAGTGTTAATGTACAGCGCAGTGTGTGGTACAATTTTCATCTGTAACAATATATATAGAATGCCATATGGCTGACAGCATGCACTACACATGTCAGGCTCTTCTGTTTTCTAGCTCTGTACATCTTATTTGCTTCTGTCTAATTATCTTGTTCTGTGGAGGGGAGGGAGAGAAAATAAGAAAAGCCAATGGGAATTCAAAAATCAGGGGTAACAAATAGTGCCAGTTACTTAATTCCATTGTTAATGTGTTCTTGTGCTTCTTAAAATGCAGTGCTTTTTAAAGGAGGCAGTTGGACATCCATTACTTGAGGGGGAATGTGGGGCTGTAATAGTAGCTCTATTTGTGGCATTTAAANGTAAAAGTTAGGTTTATTTTGGGAATTAAAAAAAAAAAAAAAAAAAAAAACAAAAACCAAATCAGAAAGAACAGTCCTGCTTTAAGCTGTCCACTTATATTGGTTAATTCTAGGCATAATTTTTCCAGCTGCTAGAATGTGCCCATATTGCTTTCCTATTCCTGTCTGTCTAAAAGTAGTGCCTGCTTTGGTTTTTTTTTCCCCAACAGAAAAAAAATAGTGCTGAAAAAAATTTCTCTAAAACTGGACCCCTGGATCTGAAATGGTCTAAAGAGCTCCTCAGAAGTTTAGCCTTGAATTAATTTTTTTTTTCTGAGGGATTTGGTATTGTTTAAAGGTCAGAGCCCCAAGATTTGTCTTCAGAGATTTAGTCCTGGCTTATCTGTCAGTCACTTTCACCCTTGTAGAGGCCAGAGGTGATTGCCAGCACTTCCCTTGCTGTGCTCCCCTCTTCTTGAGCACTTGATCCACAGGGAAATACCTTGTCCCGGACTAGAAGGAAGCTGCCATCTCTTCTGTAGTGGAAAGTGGAGAGAGAGAAGGGGAAATTGGGGCTGCCACCTACATTCAAGGATCCTGAGTGGGGCAGAACTGCTACGAGTGCTGCAGCCTTCAAGCTTCATGTCCCCGCAGGGCTGAGAGGCAAAACCCTTCCCTCCATGGGTGAAAGGGATTGGTTGGCCCACCATGAGCTTAAAATAGTGTCATTTTTGGATCATTAGCTTTTCCTGGCTGCTGCTTTGGAAGTGAAGCTCAGTGCCATGCTGAAAATTCAGTAGAGTTAGATAGGAATTGTAAAAATGGTCAGGAAAAGCAAATGGAACAAACGAGTGGCTTGGTGCAGCCGTGGGCTGGCAGAGGCTACATAGGAGTGGTTAACACTGGTCTGCCTTTATAACAGTTCATGAGAGGGGCATAAAGTGAACTCTGGTTTTAACCTGCACTGCATGCTCCTGCAGCAGGAAAAAAGGTCTTAATCCATAAACGTGGTGTTCAGAACCACCCTGATGCAGTCCCTGTGTTCTGTGGGATTGGGATGTTCCAAAAGGGGGCATTCTTTGATCAGGAAGGCAGTTTTTCCTTAATGTTTGCCATGGCAAAGTGGTTTTATAGTAGAGATCTCATTGACAATTCAGGAAGCAGCCAAAGTTAACAGCAGTCTGCTCTGTTGTGTGAGGATCCCTTGCCATATTTGCTCTTAAACCTAATTAAACATGACCATCCATTTAGGAAAAGACCCTCTAGTATCATTATCTAAAAAGTTTTCTTAATTCAATACATTATCACTTTATACCATTACATTTTGCTCAGTGATGAGGCCATTTCTGCTGAAATTGTGGCGTGATTGCAGCTGGAGTTTGCTGTGTGTTCTTCCTGTGAGCTCTCATGATCTCTGTATGAATTCCAAATACATGATATTTCATGAACACACGTTTCTTCTTGTTCATATTTTTGTTGATTGTGTCAAATTCCTTCTGCACAAATTCCATGGTAATTATGACGAAGAAGCATGTTCCATGCTCCCTTTTTGGTGTGAAACCTGTTCCAGCAAATGGCATTTGATTCTTCTCTCTGAGTTAAAATGGAGTTTTCATTTTCACACCAGAGGTGTCTGAAATTCCAAAATACGGACATAGTGCAGCAAGGCAGAAATAGAAAACTTCTAACAAGGAAAATAAAAATCTAATACAATGAAAACTGAAAAAGTGGAATTCTTAAAATACCCCTCTGAACAGTGTTTGAGTAGTTTTTGCAAAGCTGAGAAAGAGATCCCAACAGTATTGAAATACTTTGGGGGAAGGAATGGCCTTGGGCAGAAAAGTGAGGCCAGGGTGGCCCTGGAGCTGCAGAAAAGAGAGGTGGGCTGTGCTCTCCCATGTGTGTGCTCACTCCAGGACATCAACAGGATTGGCTTTGCTCTACACTTCTATGTTTTCCCCCTAAAAGATAAGACTATTTAGAAAAATAAAAATATTAGTACATGTTTGAGTCTGAGCATCTTACTAGAAAGCCATCTTGTTGTATACATACTTCTGTAAATCTTATATACCATGAGTTAATTTCAGGTCTTTCACCCTTAGTCACAGAGATTCAGCCTTTCCAAAAAAAAAAAAAAAAGGTTGACAAAGACATGGTATGAATGAAAAAAAAATAGCTCCTTTATCCATGGCAAACTGCAGGACAAAGTTCTCCTATGTTTCATTAGAGCAATCCATAGTACTTCACTTATTTGACCATCATTTGTTTGGCCTTCTACAAGGGCAACGACAGCCATGGAGCATCTAATGTCTGTCAGACTGATCAGACTGAGGAGTCTTTTGGTATTGAATGAACTTTTTTTATGGCATCTTGACAGTAGCACTGAGTTTGGTTCCCCTCCAGGCCCAGGCAAATGAGACAGTTGCCTGGAGCAGGAGATGAAGTGGCCGTGGCCCTCTCCCAGTGCTACAGCAAAACCCCTGCATGGCCAGAGCAGCTCCTGCTGCTGGGCAAGCCATCATCCTGGAGGGAAGACATGGCAGGTACGGCCACCAGGAGTAGGGATAGGCAGTCTGCCCAAGAGCAACAGAAAATCTCTTCCTTTTCCATCCCGCAGTCAGCAGAGAGCCACACAGACTGGGCAGGGTCCTTGCTCCCCTTCCTACCCTGGTTCTCTGTTTCAAGTACAGCCTCTGCCTTCTTCCTTCTGTCTTGCTCCTCTCAGCCATGGCCCCGCTGAGCTCTGGCCAAACCCTGTGCTGCTTTTTCCAGGATACAAACATTCCATACTGCTCTGCTTCTGGGAAAACTGACATACACCTGGGATGGCCAGGATGTCTCCTCAATGGCCATGGGTGTCATTTTGTGGCAGTAACATCTCACTAAATTGACATGCAGGAATAGTATCTCCAGTGCCTCTCCTGGAGCTTATACACATTTCCTCTTGAAGTGAAAACTAAATGTCACCCACCTGCAAATTCCCTCCTTGTTAACTGACCCCACTGGGTTCCTCCTTCCCTCAGTCTGCTGCTGTGAAGAGACTTTACAGGGCATCTCTGTTGCTGTTTGAGAAAATGACTCTGTGTGTGACTCTTCTTAATCATTAATTCTAATAAACTTAGAGGTTTGGGTCCTATTTTCGTGTTAAAGTTTTGCAAAGAACATTTACATTCTTAGGATGAAAGGTTCAGAATAAACGTGAGGTAAAATTGTACTGGGTATGAATAGCTCATCTATTGAAACCACCATGAGTGATTAGCTTTGCCTGTTTGGTCATTAATTTTGGTTACAGGTACTTTAAAGAAAGCAGAAAGCCCATGGAGAAGTCACACCAGGCCTTTTCACCCTTTCCACCAGAAAAAGCATTCCTGTTTCCTCTCCTTTGTGACTATGAGAGCTATTCTGTGCACCTCACTCGTGCCAGACTCCCCCCAAGCTCCAGGTGAGCAGTGGGCTCCATGCTGAGGCCTCTCTCTGTTGTCTCCTCTTGGCTTTGGTTGCATGTGAAAATTCAGTTCTCTCTGTTTTACTCCCTCAGGGACTTGGGTCTGTTCGGGGACAGGAGGTGTATTTAATTCTCTTTACCCAAATACCACTGTGTTTCTTCTCTTTTTGTTAACTTTTAACCTGCTGTTGGATCTGCCTATCCCTTGGTAATATTTGCAGCCTTGTGTATCTGGCTGGTCAGTGGGGAAGACAGTTCCCAGAGCAACTGCTGCAGTGAATGCTTTTTGGCAGATGTGTATTCTGTCATTCCCCGTGCCGTGCGTGTGCTGTCTCTCACGTCCATGGATCTACAAGTGTGGACAGGTCTGGAGGCATCTGGTGCTGGTATTTCATTGCTGACACTGAGGAGGTGCTTCCTCACAAGAAACAAACCCACTCTTGTGTGACACCTGTGTTGTTACAGAGGGACCTCAGCAAAGTCAGCAGCAAATCTGCTTTTCCCTTCAATTTTGACTGGCTTGCAAGTGGGCAGTTCACTCTCTCTTCCAGCCCCTGATATAGCTGGAAGCATCCCACAAAGAGAGTGTTTGGATGCAGTGTGATGTTTAAGAGCTCGATTCCCAGGCAGGTACACCAGGATGGGAAGCTGATCCTGGCCTGACAAACCCAAACTGGCACAAACGTGCTCTCACTAATCCTGCTCTGTGTTGGGTCTCTTTTCCAGAGTTGCCCTGGGTGACAGAAAGTGAATGCACAGGAGATCTGGGATTCTTGGTGGTGCTTTATGCCTTGCTCCTATAACTGCAGAAAATACTTAATCCATTTTATTCCAGAGAAATGAAATTTAGATACACAATTAAGAAAAATGCCTCCCATGGGATTTCATGTAGCCCCAATAGCTGGATTTGCTTTCTGCCATTATGAAGAAGTTGTACAAAGGATCTACAGATTCAGAAGCTATAATGGGGAACTTTTAGCTCTTTAAATTATTTTATTATTCTTCCTCTATCTGTACCATATGCTAAATAATGCTGTTAAATTTGGCTGTGATTTTTATTGTTTTACAGTCTTGAAACATTCATAATCTTGGCTAATCCTAAAAGTGTTTTCTTGGGAGCCTTATTAATTATTTACACCAAAATATTAAAAATGTCTGTTGACTCTGGGACCTTGCTCTTTTCTGAGTTTTAGTTGGGTTTTCTGAACTTGTTTTTTGCAGCAGTGCAGAACATCCCACTTCCACTGGTGAGAGCAGAAGTTTCAGAGGAATATTTCTGCTCCTTTCAGAGGAATATCTCTGTGCTGCACTGAGTAGCAGGTGCATGATGGGGCTTTTCTGTAGGAGAAGAGATTTCTGGTGATTGCTGGACACTGGGCTGAACTTTAATGAAAAAATTAATCTGTAAGGATGTGAAGGGAAGGGGGTGACACACAAGCAGGGTGAGTGGCACCGTGGCACCAAACAGTGCATCAGCTCTGGGGCTGTGTGGAGCTCTGAGCAAGAATGGGGCTGAACACCAAAGAAAGGGGAGAGAGCAGAGGACAAGTGAGAGAAGGGGAGAGCTGAGCCTGGGTCTGCAGGAGGACATTTGAAGTGAATCACAGAGAGCAGTAAGAGCCCTCTTGTCTGTCTCAGAGTGCCGTGGCGAGGAGAAGGTGCTGCTGCTGGAGCTCTAGAGCTGCACGTGGAGGAGCAGCAGTGTTTCAGTGCTGGTCATGCAGCACTGCTGCTCCTCACCTCTCCCGTGGTACCTGGTTCCTTTTGCCAGCACAGCTCTGCACCTGTAGCCCCTGGGCTGAGGTTTCCGTGTGCTTTCCTTCCCCTGCAAAACCTCCTGCAGAACATATCCCTGTGCTGCCAGGAAGTGCCATGTGCTGTAGATTCATAAGCCTGAATAACCACAGCCTCTAATGACAGCAATCTGACCAGCCAGCTTTGGGAAGCAAACTCCATTTGCTTCCCATCCTCAGCTCAAAGTGTAGCAGTGATCCTTGACATTAATTATACAGACTTTCACACGGCACATGTACTTGCAGAGAAAGGACATCTACTACAAAACTTGTTGTGCACAGCCAAGCCTTCCCGTGCTGGTGATGAATATTTATGCCAAGAATGTAGAGTGCAAGGTGGCATCTTCCTTGATGAATTGGGGGCTAGATGCTATGACTACATTATTTAGACCACTTTATTATAAGGGTTGCAGTTTTTATTGCCTGTTGCAAAGCAGAGAGATACAGTAGATCTTCCCAAAGATCAAAGTGTGTCTCTAGGGCAGCCAGTAAATTAGTGGAGATTATAAATGAGTGCATAGTCATTGATGTCTTGAGAGCTCGGCTCAAGAGATCAGAGTATTCTTTCCCCCTTTCTGTTCATAAGTGTCTTTCCAGAATGGATTACTTTTTTTTACACTTAAAAGCAATATTCATGGCCTTCATAAGAACAAGTGTTTCAGTAGGACATGCTCTGATCACATCACTCCCAGTTGTATATGGACTTACTATGGCCTGCTGCTTCCCTGTAATACAGGCTCCTGGAGGCTGATGTCAGGGATATGTGTTCGGAGAATCGTATCGCTTAACTAATGTCGTCATATTTTACACCAAGTACAGCCTCTGTAGGAATTCTCTCACCAGAGTGGGAGCTCTTCAAAGCTCTGTTATGAGGTGCAAAGAGTATATGAAGCAAAATAAAAGCCAATTAGAGAACACTTCACTATGCTGAAAGGGGAAATTATAGCTATGGTGGGGAAAAGTAAATATAAACCAAATCACGCTATGCCAAAAACTGCAAATAAAAACTGCCAGAATAAACATCCATTTCATGAAGGGATTTGAAGTTAACTTCTAATATCCAAGTTGGGAAAAAAGTCAGAATTGTGTCTTTGTGCAGAAGATGGAACAGAGCTCTCATTTACTACTACAAATCTGGAGTCTGTATATTGTAAGAACAACCTCAATCTCAAACAATTAAAAACTTTTTCTTTTAAAGTTTCTGTATATTCCATAAAATTGAAAGACCAATTAAAAAATCCCAAGGCAGAGTCTTCTGGACCACTCATCTTTAGAGAAATGTTTTGTGTGGAAATCATCACTGCAGAAATAAGTGAGTAGGATCACACTATCAAGTTTTAAGGCAGTTATCTGGTGGTTCAGTGGAGACACCAGCCTTAGGTTTCCAGGGATGGGGTTGATTAATTCATTCATCCCAGTGCTCTGTTAGAGGAAGTTTCTGCTGCCATGTCAATGGATGCTCTGGGCTGGTCAGTCTGAGAAGCTGAAGCCTGGTGAGAGGTTCCTGGTGGAAGGGAAGGCTCGTGGCTGCAGTATGGAAAGCAATGAGCAGATCAGTCCATAGTGCTTTTCCACCTGTCCCTCTGCTCCTGTGGTGAAGTGAATGTCTCAGATAACATAGCTATAGTTCATTTTTCTGCCCTTGGGCAGCTGAGTCAGTTTTTGTTAGGAATGTGCTACCTTTTCCTTCAGGTGTGTTCTGAACCACGAGCCAAACTCCTCTGAGTTCAATAAAACATGTTTTGTCTTTGCAGTGACAGGAAATGGTCAGTGCCATTCGTTTTATTGCTTGTTTAAATGAGGATTGACCATCATGAAAATACCACACGAAGGGTCAGGTAAAGCAAACACAGTTTTGATAGGTTTGCCAATCAGAATAGTCTGAATATCTGGTTAGGTGGAGAGGTTGTTATTGATCTTCTAGTCTTGGCTTTGCTTGGTGGGGCCAGGTCCTGTGCAAACCGTGGGAGGATGTTTTGCATGAGCTGTAGATTTCATGACCACTGAAGCCTGCGTGGTCACAGGGTAAGATGTTACCAGCCCTCAGCACCATTTCCAAGTGAACTGTAGATTCTCTTTTCTAGCTTCATCCATCCAGTTACTCAAAGGAAGCCAAAGATATCACAAAGATGCCGTAAGACCCAATTTGACTGAAAAGAATGAGATGAAATGCCGTGGCAGAAGTAGCTTCTTGCCAGGGACAGGTTTGCCAAGATGAAACGTGCCATTGTGGCACAGTGCTGAAATGCTTCACTGCTCACTGGAGAGACTTTGGATGTGCCTTTGCCTTTAATCTCCTCTTGCCATGACTGGTAAGACTGACGAGGACTGGCTGCGAGCACCAGCAGAGCAGTGGATTTTGTTCTGAAGATCAGCATGTCTTGGGTTGTGACCAAGTCACAAATTCCTTGAGCTGAGGCAGTACTACAAGTTGTAGACGTCCCTTGGCCACTGTAGCTGCCACAGGAAAACTGGACATGGAAGTTCAGAAAACAGCACTCTCTCTTTGAAGATGGCAGCATTTTGATGAGGAAATCCAGTCTGTAAGACATCCCTGATGAAACCCACGGCTGTGGTAAATGGCATAAAGTAAATCTCCAGCTGTAAATAAAATTGTGTGGGCTGTGTTTGCACTGGAACTGACCCCTATGAGTGACAAACCACGGAGTGACACGGACCATGCTGTCCCTGCTGCAGCGCTGGTGCAGCTCAGCTCCTGAGGGCTCAGCTCTGTTTTGGTGAGCAGCGTAAGCTGTAAAACATCTGCTCAGAACTGTAGCAAAAATGATGGTATTAGTTCTTGCAGAAGGAAATTCCTACTCCCCAGGTGAATTCCTTTGGAATTTGTTTCCATCTCCTGACACAGAGGATTTGATGAGTGACAAAATGCCATGTCAAGGATAGGTCTGATTATTGATCCTTTTTCATATGGAGAGGAGTGGGTTCGTTGGGGAATTTCTTTGCTTGAAATGTGAATCATGTTTTCTAAGATGATCCCAGAGGGATTGAATTTTTATCATTATGGTCTTGCGCTTTCCCACCTACCCTTACAAAATACAGCATTTTTTGAGACTTGACCTGATACTTTCTTAAATGTCAGTTTGTACCAACTTTGATGATATCTTTTGTTGCTTTCACAGAAACTCCAAAGCCTCTAACTCCCTGTCTTTGTTCAGAGGCCTTGATTACCCACTTTGGTTGTTACACAGTGTAGCTGTTTGCTTTATTGTTAAGATCCATCTGAGCACAAGCGAGGCTGAATGGCCAATGCAATGTAAACGTGTGCAACTAATCCCTCTGATATGGTGCTGTTTGGGCTTTAATATTCCAGGCTGAAAGATAATGTCTGAATGCTCCTGCCAGAAGGGCTGGCAAAGGGGCAAGGAACAGCTTCCTTTGGATCTGAAGAATAATCTCACAAGGCTGTAAGGTGGTAAATTGAGATTTGGATCATTAAAATATGTTTAATTATTGGGGGTTTTGGGGTGTTATGAGTGTCTGAGACAACCTTTCATTCAGGTTTGAGTGTTCAGATATATTTAAATAGCTAAATTCCCCCTTTCATGCTTCTGGACAGAAGGAAAAATACACTTAAAACATTTTAGCTTTGAAAGTATGTGGGTAAAATTCTGTCCCTGTCTGCTGTGGTAGAAATGTGTGGGAATCTGACCTGAATTATCTGGCATGACATGTTTTCTCCCTGTCACTGGATTGCTACTCTGGTTTTCAGTTCCTTCTGGGTGAGGAAACGTCTACATGAATCACAGATTACACATCAATGTTTGTCTTCCGAAAACAGGTGAATTGACTCAGTAAAAAAGCATTTGGCCTCAGAAATATAGGTGCTGCTCTATTGTAGTAAATGCTGTGAAAAGTGATGGAAAATTCAGAGGTGTTTGAGTCAACCATGGATGAATCCTTTTCCTCTGGGGAGTGTAGTATTGACCAAGTCTGGACGATGCTCTCAGGCACATGGGGGGCTGTTGGGGTGTCTGCGCAGGGACAGGAGCTGGATTTGCTTGTCTCGATGGGTCCCTTTCAACTCAGCATCATCTGTGATTCCGTGGTTCTGGGTTTCTCCTGGAACCTGATGGAAGCGATCGAGTTCAGAGGATGCGAAACCCCGTGTTTGCAAAACAGCGAGAGAACAGACAGAGCGAACAGCAACGTGTTTATCTCCGTGCAGAGCGCTGCTCCTCGGACGGGTCCCGTGCCCTGAGCCCGGCCGGGCCGTCGGGCAGAGCTCCGCCGTGTCCGTGCGGGCAGAGCTCCGCCGTGTCCGTGCGGGCAGAGCCGCCGTGTCCGTGCGGGCAGGGCCGGCCGTGTCCGTGTGGGCAGGGCCGGCCGTGTCCGTGTGGGCAGAGCCGCCGTGTCCGTGCGGGCAGGGCCGGCCGGGCGCATCTGCACGGCTGATGGGCCGTGAGCTGATTCCCATTGATCGGGATGCTGCTGACACCCGCTCCGAGCGCCCGCTCCATCGCCATGGCAACCAAGAGCCCGAATACTTGTCCACATACTTTAGGAACCTCATTAAATCAGGCAGCAGGACAGCAGCTGTGGGCTCAATGTGTTACGCTGACAGCCGGGGACTCGGTTTATGATGCTCAGGTGATTTTTGGCCCTCTCTAGGCCAAACTGTTGAGAACGTGGGGCTGGTGGGACAGATGGCAGAATAAATAAATATTGCCAATATGTTTAATGTGCACACATCTTCTGAGAGGTGCAAAGCAACCTCGCTCAGTCTTATCAACTCTGGTAATTTTAAACAAAGCATAAATAAAGGATAAAAGAGCTGAGCTGAGCTGAGCTGAGCTGAGCTGAGGGTTTTCTTAAAAATTTATTTAAGAAGCTGATTTTAAGAGCAAATGGATTGAACTGCAGGCTCGTAGCAGATCTCATAGCTACAGGCTTGTAGCAGATCTCATAAAATGTTGCATAGATATAAGAAATTAAAGGTCTCTATCTTGACATATAATCATGGAAATTCAGCTATGCAAGGCCCAGATCTTGAGAGGTTGATTCCGTTTTCACCACTTCTGTGAGGCTGTGCCAGAGGTAACATCAATGGAATAATATCCAAGATTTCTTCGTCAGAGGAATTTCTCATGCACCAGAGGAATTAAATACTCCGGTCACCCCCCAAATTTGGCTTTCATCAAGCTCTGTTGCACTCCCCTGAACTGGGGTTTGGAATTATTAGCACAAATGGGACTTTATACCATGAGGCTAAGCTAAAGATAGATTTAGCCCAAAACCACTCTCAAATCATATACAGTGCATTTTATGTGATAATGATTGCAATTATCTCATGTTCTTCATAGTTCACCTACTTTTGACTTAGGGTGTTAGAAAGCTGTAAAGTCAGAATGTAATTAGACATTTTGTGTCCTGGTATTTTGCATAATTCTGAGTTGGTCTGGGCTTTCACATTATTGCACAAATAAAGGGGAAAATGGTGGCGTGGAGTTCTCTTTCTTCTTTTTAATGCAGATAAAATCAGTTGCATTGCTGAGCAATGGTTCCCTTTGGTCAAAGACAGTCACCCAGAGGATATTCATGGTTCCAGTAATTTCCAAAGGCTCAAAGAAAGCAAGGAAAACACCAGACTATGTGAAATAAGCACGTTACCAACTTCAAGATCTCAAAACTGCTATGCTCAATAAGATCTGAAAAATAGTAATACTGTCATCCAGGTACTTTAGTTTTTTGTGAAAGGGAATGGCAGATGCCTCAGATCCTGAATTATAATTTGTAGATTCTAAACAAAGAACCTCAATTAGTAAAGCAATTATTAATATTGGCTGGAATCCATTCTGCCCAGGGTCTCAGACTGAACCCAGTCCAGTTGGCTGCCCAGAATTGTCTGACCTGGAAGGAACTTAAATTAATTTGATAATTCCTTACATTATTTGGAATTGCTCCGGGTCCTTAACCATAGAGCCAGGAATGGGTCCTTTGTTTTGCATTTGGTTTTTTTTGGTAGCCATTGATGGTGTCATTTGAGATGGTCACAGATCATAAGGCCTGGGCACCAGAATGTGAGGGTTTCCACCTGCCCAGCTGGTGTGTGGTGTTCTGCAGGGAGGAGATTTTCTCTCAGCTGGTGAACTGTGGATGCCCACCTGCAGTCTGGGACCAAAGACAGAGCCCTCTCAAGCTGAGTGTCTTCTGGAGAGGACTTTTTCTTTTGGGGTCAGTTTGAGTCCCCTCAATGCTTACCTCACAGGGCCTTTTGTCCCTAGACTGATTTGCAAAAGCAGATACTTGCTGTTGCTAATCTGATGGATGAGCACTGTTGGAGATGAAGAGACCTAGAAGACCTGGAAGAGGAAGTGGTGGAGTCACCATCCCTGGAGGTGTTTAAAAAACGTGTGGATATGGCTCTTAAGGACATGGTTTAGTGATGACCATGGTGGTGGTGCTAGGTTGGGTGTTGGACTTGGTGATCCTAAAGATCTTTTCCAACCTGAGTGATTCTCATTCCGATATTTGGATCTAAGGTGGAGGATGGCACCTGAAGGTTCATATTGCTTCCTATAGCCTCAGAGAGACAGAAATGCATTTTCTCATGGAAAGGAAATCCAATGAGGGATTAATAAATCTATAAAACCAACCTCATGCTCAAAAAATCCTTTGTTTCTAAATATTTACTGGAACACTGGTCTGACCTCTCTAGAACAGAGGTATCTAGCTGAGATGAACCTCTGGTCTCACCCCGAGCATGACCATCCTTACATTGAACTGTGGACTGGATTTCTGTCTAGAAGCACAGTTACATTTTGGATACAGCTGTTGGGAAGATGGGAGTGCAGACGTGGGACAGAGTGGATTCTCTCTGTGGTTCTGCAGGGTTTCCATTGATTGCATTAAAGATGAAGCAGTTCCATGAGATGAACCCTCACTGACCCCGGTGCAGGTACCTAAAATCTCAGTCAGTCAACAATTAAGGTGCATCTGTCAGAGGGACTGTCAGGATATTTCCCTTAGAATAACATTTTCAGACTGCTCCAGCCATTTTAGGAATATGATCTGTACTATGCATGGAAAATTGGATCCTTTCTTCTGTTGGCAGGTGTATTTTCTCATTCACCGTCTTTAATTCTTTTGTGTATTTGGAATGCCAAATAAATGCATTGCTTTATATAATTCATGATCAAGGACACTTGTTATGCAGCTAATTTTATTCCATCCATTGAAAAGCAAAATGATACAAATACCTTTTTTGACTCTGTGAATAAGATGAGCGAAAAGAATCTAAATTTAATGACCAAATCTGGGTTGCTTTTCTCCTGCATTAAACTCCAGGGAATCTGCTTCAGTAACCAGCGTGCACAGAATCGGGGTTTAAATGTGGCTGTTTTACCTGGGAGAGCTGAAGGACTGACTTAACATCATTTTCCACGAGTCCTGCACAGGAGAGGAATAATGCCATGACATCTGCAGATAAATGTGAGCATCAGGTGCAGGCAGCGGGTGATAAAAATGGTTTTTGGTCCCCAGCATGACCCATAAGAGGTTGAGGAAAGCTGCTGGGGCATTCCCTGACCAGGGCTGCACAGCATCACTGATAAACCTCTCTTGGGCCAAGCTGTGCTCTGCCAAGTGCAGCACGAAATGTCTGGGACATGGCTCTGTCAGTGCTGCTCACCTCCACTGTACAGGGCACTGGAGACTGTGGAGGTGTTGATCCTGGAAAAGTACATTGTAGTCCTGACTCTGATAGAATAAAATTACACTCTGAGTCATACATGAAGTGCTTTAATGGTTAGTCTGTAAAATCATCAAAAATAATGTCATATAACAGAGGGAAAATCTTATTTATAATGGCCAATCATTAGTAACTGGCACAGAAGCTGCCTATTTCATCCCTTGTCATGACACTTTTATTCCTTTCTCATATTCATTTTATGGGTCCTCACTTAACAGATAAATATTTGCACTGTATAATTAAAACTAATTAATTTTAAAAATGACTCATTTAAAATGACTTTTAGTAAAACCAATTAAACAGCAACTATTTGTTTTGCTTTGTATCAGTAGTTTAAAAATGGCTTTTTAAGTTGAGCAGTGAAATACAGCTCAGTGAATCCACCTGTATTTCTAATTAAGCAATCCACATAGAAAAAAAGTAACAAGAACACTTTCAAATTATAGCAAGTGAAAACCAATTCAGCTTCCATTTTAGTATTTATTGTGCCCAAAGATAATGCTGAAATCTCATCAACTCCTGAGACTTCAGTGAAGTTATTAAATTTCTGTCTTTACTCACGGACATTGCTGAAGAATTGGCTTAAATTAAGGTCCATGACAGGCAGGAGTCCCGTGGGAGTCACCAGAGTTATATTAGCCCAGGAGAAAATCAGCTGGCCTGGTAAGCTCTAATTTCTTTTCCCAAATCCTGTAACAAATTCCATTTCATTAGGCACCATTAAAGCAGTTCCATGATGAGACTGCTAGGTTTCCTTCTCTGTGTTTCAGTGGAGCAGCTGGAGACATGACAGAGTCCACAGACCATTTTAGAAGAATTACCTAAAATTTCTTGGTCTTTTTGCCTCAGAAAGTTTTAGTTTGCACTTAAAGGAAACCCCCTGTGAGATAAAGGGCATCCATTTGGGGAGAACGATTTCCCAGGTTTTTCTGGAAGCACATGAATTTGTGCATGCTGCAGACAGACACCTCACTTGTTCTCAAATAGAAATGACCATTTCTTCAGCAACAAATTATTCATGAGAAAAAAATTGGTCAGTTTCTGTAAGACCAGCCAAATTGCACATAAAAGTGATGTTCCATTCTGTATTTACAAAGCAGCTCTGGTCCATTTTTCTTCTCCCACGCTGACCCCATGATGATGGCAATGAACCATAGAAGATTCTGGTTCCTGCTGGTGTCTGGTGTGACTAATTCAAACACCCAGAACAACCCAACAACTCCCTGCAAAGTTTTTTAAGGTGAAATTCCATCACTCTTTTGGAAATAGCAGGGGATGGGGTCTGGAGAAGGAGTGTGCTGTGGAAGGGGTCTGCACCATGGGGAATGTGCTGGATTGAGCATCTGGTCCCCTGAGATTGGGGTCATCCCACCAGGATCTTGGAGATGCTGCCTGTGAGGGACATGTCCTCATCTGCAGGAAGGGATGAAAAGCAGATTCAGGTTAAATTTATTCTTTCCAGAGCTTGTATGAGTGGGTAGAAGATGTGTTTGGCTCTCTGCTGGCCCAGGGCTGGTTTGCACATCCTATGGGAAGAGGCTTGGCCACTTGGCAAAGTGCCTTTGTGAGCCAGTAGATTATCAAAGAGACTCTCCAAACCTCAGTAGCAGCAGCACGTGGACTGATGTGTCCATAAATACTGGGGAATTAGGAGGTGGAGGTATCCTTCAGCAGCTGTATCATGGTACAGATTAGTTTTCAAGCACTGCCATACTTTGAAAATTAATCACTTTTAAATGAAATTTTCATTTAAAAATTATGTTTAATGATGTCTAATGCATCCTGAGATGCTGGCAGGAGAAGGTTTGTTCTGCAGCTGACAAAGGAGGGCGGGGAGCTAATTAACAAAGACAATCAAACTTTCATTAGTATTACTAAAGCCTGCAGGTTAAAACGTTTTGATGCAAACAACTGCTCTTTATGTTTCCAAACCCCATCCTTTTCTATCAGTGCTTCTTTTAAAGATGCTTTATTGTGTGGCTTTCTAGGTGACACCACATGTAATAGATTCCTTGGAAATAGGGTTTAACCATTAACCATGAGGATGTGTGTCATTATTTTCTGCAGCTACTGCCTGAAGGTGAAGCTGAGTGAATTTAATGCATTAAGAAAGGTAATTATCAGATAATCTTGATTGCCAAGGTTCTTCCTTCTCCAGCAAAAACTGATGGTGGCATAATCTTTGTACACAAGCATCTCATTTTTCCTTTCTGACTTTGATTTAGGTCTGACAGCATTATACAATATTGTTTCTCTTATTTTTGTATTTTTCTGCTAATATTTCTTCCATATATCTCATCTGTTTCCTTGTTCACCCTCATAAATTATGCTTCTTTTACCAACTCCTTTCCTTTAAGTAATAATTATATGGTCAAATGGATTGCTCTGCATTAAGGGCTAGAGGGGAAAAATTGGCAAATTTTCCAGTAACAGATTTTTTTCTCCTTTTCTGAAAGCTGAGGTGTAAGTTTGTCACAGCTTTCACAAATCTTCTTTCTCAGCAGTCATGCATCAAAGGCTTAGAACTGCAAATGAATTATTTTGATTACTGCTGCCTTGGGAAGATCTCCAGGGATGGGAGGTGGTGGTCTTAGCTACTGTCCATCCCTGCCAGGCCAAATCCTGCTCCCAGGGGAGGAAGGCATTAGGAATTTTGCCACTGACTTCAGTGGGGCTGGGATTTAGCATGGAGTGCACATTTTTCTTTGGGGAAAAAAACAATCAGGCTCCAGCTCCTGTGAGTTTGAGTCCCCAAATGTGGTAAAATTCAGTATTTTGCTCCCCTGTATTTAGCCAATATCCAGGTAAATGAGGGAAAAGAAGACAAAATTAAGGACACTTGAGGAGACAACAAGAAATAAAATGTAAAAAAAAATCTAAAATAAAAAAGGAAGAAACAGCTTTTCCTTCCCTGACTTTTTGCTTTTGTCTGATAGATCCTTGCAAATCTGACTTTGCCACCTCACTGCGGGAAAGATTAGAGATGAATTTATGATAAAATTAATGAGGATCGAGAGAAAATCGTCAAACCCAAATAGACTCAATATTTTCTGCAGGATATTTTAATCAGTTCACAAACCCCTGCACTACAAGGCATGTGAGGTTGGTTTTGTTCCTTTTTTTTCCTCCCCTTTGTAACTGGGAGAAGGCTGGGACAGGAGGAATTTCCAAAGCCTGTATCCTCATCTCTTCTCCCCTTTTCCTTTGTCACCCACTCCTTAGGACAAGCAAACCTGACAGGAGGGGGCAGCCAGGTGGGGTCGGGCACTTCTGCCTGGGAACAAGGGACAGCACAAGAGGAAATGGCCTCCAGCTGTGCCAGGGGAGGTTTACGTTGGATATTGGGAAAAATTGCTTCAGCCAGAGGTTTGTCCAGCCCTGGCACAGCTGCCCAGAGCAGGGGTGGAGTCCCCATCCCTGGAGGGATTTAAAATCCATGTGGATGTGGCACCTGGGGACACGGGGCAGTGGTGGCCTTGGCAGTGCTGGCAGAGTTGGACTCAGTGGTCTTACAGGGCTTTTCCAACTGAAATGATTCTGTGATTCCATGATTCCCTCTCCTTTTACAGTTTGGCTGCCCCTGCCTCACTCACTGTGCAAGGAGCTCTGCTGGCCCCTGGCTTGTCACTGCCATGGAACCAGTCCCTTGTCCATCACTGAGCCAGCCCAGCTCTGGCTGCTCCTCCCTGGGTGACCTGGGGATGCTCAGGCAAAGTCCAAGAGCTGGGAATCCCCAGGGGAAATTGCATCTTAAATCACAAAAAATCCATGAAAAGTATTTACATGGTGGCAGTAGTGGATTTGCCAGGTAGCATGAGGCAAAGTTCTTGTCAAGGAGAGCAGATAAAATAGTCTCTTATTTTAATTAAAGTAATTATTCATGGGACTCCAGATGTTTAAAAAAAAGGAAAAGAACAAACCCCTTTGCCTAACAATGAATAGCAACATAAATCTCCTGAGTTCTCTGTGTCAGGAGAGAATGGCTCCACTAATCAATATATCTCTCCAGTTTTATAAAATAATGTTAGTAGCTATTGCTGTCAATACTTCTATGGGAAATAATTTAATAGAAGATTATTGTCGATCTATTACTTTTTTTTAAAAATCCCATTCATTAGAATTATATCCTTCTGTGAGTTGTCTGGAAAAAAAAAAAAGGTCTCTGAAAAGGACTCCCTGCTGTACTAAATTCTATAGGCCTTCAGAGGAAATTCCATAGAGCTGTATTACATTTCTATAGATTTAATTCCTGGTGCTTTCTGTGGGAGTTTTTCCCCGGGAGGACATATGTGAGAGATCTAATGCTCTATTTGTATGTGCTTCAGTCCTCAGTGGTTTTCATCCTTTTTTTTTTTGTTTGTAGGCTACCAAAAAAATTTCCACTAGAACATGTGGGCTCTTGTGTATTGAATTTGCACTCAGTGACCGTAGACTTCACTGCTTTATGTGGGAATTACTCCAGTGAATCTGTGGACAACAAATTGAGAACCACTGTTTTATTTATTTTCTCTATGCTGGCCGTGGAATAGAAAATGTAACCACCACTCCATGTGTCTGGGAGCAGCTGAGAATAGCTCATAACACATTACTGTAATCATCACTATTGTCATTTATTAATTTACACAGATTCACAGCTGCTTTTCCAAAGTGAGGATCAGGCTGGAAATACCCCTGAAGTAAGAAAACAGGAGCAGTTTTAAACAGTATCAGTATTGCTGCCATGGTGTTGGTTGTTAGAGAAGCAGCATTAAGGGAATGGAGGGGATACTTGAGGAAAAAATACACCCAGGCTGTTGGGAAACTCAAAATATGAGAGTGTGCAGCGAATAAAAACTCTACAACCATAGTGGTGAAATTTAGTTTGTGTTTGAATGTGTCCCATGGTTGTTTCTCACAGATACTCATTAAAATATGAGAACCAGTGGCCTGCTCTTTCCAAGACCAGCATTTTACCCCCATTTAGGTGTTGAAAGACAAAAGCAGAGCCTTTATAATATTAGATAATTAGATTTCTTGACTTCTAGGCAGTGAGGGTTTGCTGTTGTATCCCTCTCAGTGCACAAGGCAGACAAGTCTGTTGTGAAAGTGTTTCTTCCTGGCTCTGAGCAATCATACAGATGAAGGAGCAGAAGTTTTAAATTATCCTGATGTAAAACAATTCTTGAGTCAGGGTGGACTTTTTTTAATGTTGTAGAAACTTTACAAATCCCCATGAATCAATGCGTTTGGAATCTTATGGAACAGGTTCAAAAACTGTCAAAAAGGTCTATTCAATATTGAATATGCTTGCACTGTGAATAGCAGAGAGGAAAATCCAATGTCTGCCAAAGGAATGTAAAAAGGACTGATAAAACAAGCAGAAATCAGTTCTTTCAACTCTACAAGGTTTTGTTTCTTTTTTCTTTCTCTCTTTTTTTTTTTTTTTTAAGTAAAAAAGACATAAACACAAAAGCTCCAGTTGACAGTGTCTCTTTGACAGCACTTTTGTAGCCATTTAAGCAAAACAATGCAAAGCAGCTTTCTGGAGGCCGCTGGCAGAACATACTGTAGCTCTCAAACTTCACACAGACTGCTGAGAAATGAAATGTTTGACTGAGAAGCTGATGTGGGTTTGGCAACATTGCTTAATTGATAGTGTGAAAAGAAAAAGGATTCTGCTTCCACCATCTGCAACAGTAACAGGGACCAGCTCTTTGTCTGACAGCATCTGCAGCCTTTCTCCCACCTCTGCCTCACCAAAACAGGGGAATTGCGAGGAAAGAGTGCAGCACGTGCACCTGGGAGGATCAGAGTGTGGATTTCCTTTCAGGTTTAATTACTGATATGAAACTCCTCTTTGGTCCTGCCTTATTCCTGTTGGCAGAAAGGTTCTTGGGAACAGGAATTGGCTGTGCTGCGTTGGCCCTTTGAGACTCTCAGGTTGGAGTAAACCTCACCTGAGAGGGGTGAGGGGCTTTAATGTAGAATTTCCTTAATGTGGGGCTTCCAGGGCCACTTGTGCATTTGGGAATGTGATTGGGATCTCCTGCTATTTACAAATTAAAAATCTTTTCCAAGCCATTCGTGGCTCTCCTACCAATCCTTGCTCCTCCTCTCTGTCCTTCCCCTTTGAGGGAGAGCATTTTCTTGGCTTTCCTTGATGCACCAGAGCGTGGCCTGTTTATTGCAACAGCCTATCTCTGGCAATGGCCAGTGCAGGGAAAATGTGAGAAATATCACCATGGCCAGTTAATGGGCAAGCCAGACCAGCACAGAGCACTTCTGCCCAGTATTTATAAATCATGAGCTAAATTAAGTCCTATGACAGATAGTTTTAAATCACTAGGAAAAAAACCCAAGATTTGTTTTCAGGTAACAAGAGTGGTCTCTTGTGCAATTTTCCACACTTTTTTAGCTCCTTTCTTGTTTTCCTTTTTAATATGGAAAGGGTCCCATCTAGTCCTGATGTGGCAGAACTTAAGCAAAGAGCAAGTTTCCCAATTAAATGGCTTGAGCACCTGTCAGACTTAGGAATAAAGTGCTTGGTTGTCAAATTTTGATATGAAAGAGACTTGCAGAAAATCTTTGGTAAGCATAAAAGTTTTATCATACCAGCATTTTAGTTTCTGTAATGTTTAAGAGAGGAACTGTAGGGCAGTTCCTGCTGTAGTATAAATATCATCTGTGAAAATAATTTCATGTGATGAGAGCATTTGTGACTAACAAGTTGCACCGTGCCTTGCCATTATTGGCTTAATCCTCCTCTGTGTCCATCCATCTGAATTCCATTCCCAATCTGCCTTCAGGCATGTTATGTACAATTAATAAATCATCCTGACTAACTCTGGTTTTTTCCATATAAGTAATTTTGGCTGAATTGTTTTCACAAAGGAGGATAGTATGATGCTTGATATCCAAGGCCTGTATTTGTAATCTCTCCTTTATTTAGTAGCATATATCATGTTGCTCAGACAAAGTTGGAATCCTAATAAATCTGTACCCAGAATTAGTGACCATGTGTTGGTCTAGCAAGGCAATGGCAGATCGAGTGAGGAATACACTGGAGGTGACAGTGAACAGTTCAAAAAGCAGGAGAAAATGAGTGAAATATATTGAAAATCTATTTTCAGGAACTTTATACCCAGCTCTTCTTTGGACCTCTGAGCACAAAACTTGTCCTCCGTGTTCTTGACAGCATTCCCAGCAAAGATTTCCTGGCTTTCTCCCAGTGCTGCCCTCACTCAGACTGCAGTCCAACCTCAGTGCTGAAGTGGTTATTCCCATTTTTCATGGAATGGTTTAGGTTGGAAGGGACCTTTAAAGCTCATGTGCTCCAATCCCCCTGCAATAAGCAGGGACACCTTCCACTAGAGCAGGTTGCTCAGAGCCCCATCCAGTCTGACCTCTGTTGTTTCCAGGAATGGGGTGTCCACCACCTCTCTGGGCAGCTTGTGCTGGTGTTTTACCACCCTGAAAAAACCTTGATCTAATCAAAATCAACCCTCCTTCAGTTTAAAACCATTCCCCCTTGTCCTGTCATGACAAGCCCTGTCAAAAAGTTTGTCCCCATCTTTCTTCAAGGCCCCTATATCTACTGAAAGGCTGCACTAAGGTCTCCCTGGAGCCTTCTCTTCTCCAGGCAGAAAAAACCCTATTTTAGGAGTTATGGCTAAAAGCTGCTGAAGTGCTCTGAGTCCATCAGCAATGCTGGCAATGTTGGTTCTCTTTGGAAATGGGACGGGATTGTGGAAGGAGAGAATCCCAGCAAGGCTTTCCCTCAGCCCACCTTCCAGATCTCTGTGGGAATGAACAGAGCCTTGGAGGTGGCCAAAGCCACTCCCTGTGGATCAGAGGAGCATCAGCACCCTGTCAACAGCAGAGTGAGGAAGTGACATTGTTTTATGCCTAGCATTTCAAGATGTAGTCCTTAAATGCTAATAAGTATCTCTTCATTTTTACACAGACCAGCTGCAACTCAGACTTTTCCTAATTCATACCTTGAAAAACCTGTTTGATGACTCAGTTTATTTGTTTTTCTGGAGTTCTAAATAGACAAACACATTTTCTTGTAGTGATGTAACCCAGAGGGAGGCATTCAAATGTCCTGGCCTCAGAGGAGATAACCCCTACTCTTGTGACTTGTAATTAAGAGCCTCTCATTGAAACTCCCAGGCATGTCTGCTCATTCTGGCTGTCACTTGTTTTAACTCCAGCTGGCTAACAAGAAAAAAACAGTTTTCTTGCAGGTTTTTATCTGCAAAAATCACTGCAACCTGTTGTGACTGGTATAGATCTGTGAGAGAAATTATAGCAATGTTTTGATGTGTAGTGGTAATACTTCTGTCATCGACACCCGATGCTGAAGGCAGAGATAACTTCAGCAGGAGAAGGATTAGACAAAGTAATCTGCAATAAATAAATTTGGTCTGGGCTGTAAATCACTTCAGAATTCTTCACAGCATTTTGTCTTCCTCGCTGGCCTTCAGATATCTGGTGTCTTCACTGCACTTGACAAGTGTTTGTGTTTCTTCTCTAATGAGGAATTTGAGTAGGACAGCAGTTGGGAAGGTTCTGAAATATGAGTTTAGGTTTTTACAATTGAAATTTTAGGGGCTTTTCCTCCCCAGAAACCTAAGAAACCTTTTGGGAGTTACTTGATAATCAGTAAGGCTGAAGAAAAGACTGCAGGGAAAGCAGAATGTGATTGAATGGAAAGCTTTCTGTAAACTTGAAAAGTTGATTTATTTTAGTAAAACAAATCTAAAGTTTTGAAAAAAAAAATCCACTGAAAATAAAACTAGATTTTCTTTCCTTTCACTTGACAGTCTTTTAGTAGACAAAATTCTGCTGCTATCACTACTTATGTACTGTATATGTGTCACTTCTCCCAAGTTGTGTACAGTATTTAAAGCCACGCCTTTCTTACCACAGAAATAGAAGAGAGAAGAACAGTTAATCACATTTTAAAGTGTTTTTTTTTCTTCCATGGTACAGAACAATGTTTCTGAAGAAGAGGTTTTTGTATTCATGGCACCCAAGAGCTCCTGAGGGGCTGCGAGGCACCAGAAGCAGCCCGAGGAGCCTGGAATGAGCCGAGCTGTGCTGTTTGAAGCCACCTGGCTCTGCCTGGCACTGCCTGCCATTATCACCTCCTCCAGTGATGTGCTGCTGGGGAGGCTTCCAGGAGCCACCCCTGGGGACAGCAGCCCAGGATGCCTTTCCCAGGATGCCCAGAGCCCTCCCACAGCTCCTGAGCCAGGCAGCACCTGCCCCTGCTTGCTGGGACATCCCACGGCTCTGGCCAGCCTTGCCTTGCCTTGCCTTGCCTGTCCTGTCCTGTCCTGTCCTGTCCTGTCCTGTCNTGCTCCTCCCAAGATGCGTTTTCTGCTTCACACTTGGCTAAACCTCCCCTGGATACGAGCGTGCCGCCGTACATTTCCCCACTCCTCATGTGGCATGCCTTGCAGTTAGCTCATTCTTTCTGCTGCATAGAACCTCAATACATTAAGAAAAGGATTAGTATGTGCAAAGCACAAAAAAAAAAAAAAATCGGAATACTGGAGAGCACTTAATTGGCCAACTGCCGTCAACCATTTCAGCACTTGCATCTTCCGAGCTGCTTGTACCGTATTGTTAGAGGAGAATAAATCATTTGACACAACTAGGTTTTCGAAAAATATGTGAAAACCATTCAGGCAAAAAATCAGTTGAAATGTATGAAATTTTCCATCTGAGTGCTCTTTGCTAAGAGAAAATATTTCAGTGAGGCGCAATATTTAATCTTGTTTTAAAATAAATAGTTTACTATATAAAATCACTTGGGGTGTGATTTTTTAAAACGCAGAGTAATTTTATTTTAGTTTTAAGGTTTGTACTGAGGAATGCTGGAACATGACAAATAAGGTCTAGGCAAAGTTGTATGTTAGAAATAATCCTGCTGCAGTGGGTTGTGTAAGGCACATGCACAGATTTAAATCTGAAACATTTAAACTGATAGAAATCTGTGGATGTGGCTAACACAGAGCACAGCCCATCCTTGCTTTTGTACAGAGAGGGACTTTTGCATCTCTACAATGCATGAGCTGGGTGAGAAGTTTTTCCTTATCTGTTGCATTATCCTGTACTGTTGGAAATGGTGCATTTCACAGAACCCCAGAATAGTTCGGGTTGGAAGGAACCTTAAAGCTCATCTCATTCCATACCCTGCCATGGGCACAGACACCTTCCACTATCCCAGGTTGCTCCAAGCCCCGTCCAAGTGGCCTTGGACACTTCCAGGGATGGGGACTCCACAACCTCACTGGTCAACCTGTGTCAGGGTCTCCCCCAAATACAAGAAGTATTTATGCCTAATATCTAATCTAAACCTACTCTCCTTCAGCCTAAAGTAATTCCCCTTGTCCTGTCACTCCGTGCCCTTGTCCAATGTCCCCCTCCAGCCTTTTTGCAAGCTCCCTTTAGGTATTGGAAGGCTGTTATAAGGTGTCCCCAAAGCCTTCTGTTCTCCAGGCAGAACAGCTACGAGAAGGGAGCAGAGCAGGTCAATGATGGACTGGAGGTCTGAGCCCAGGAGGCTGTTCCCACATTCTGCCAAAGGCTGGATGGTGCTCACTGATGTTCAGGGCCTCTGACCCATGCTCAGAGTATGGCATGAAAGGACAAAGCTTGTGGAAGATCACTCTGTACAAAGGTTTTATTACAAACTCCATTTTTTGAACCGAGATTTAAGTATAGAAAAGAGTGTGTCATACCTGAAGTACTGCATTGAAAATGTCCACTATGGAACATTTAGCTAATTAAGTAGGTTATTAAAACTACAGGGGTTTTGCAACACATGCATGGGTATGAGCCAGTCATGGCTCATTAAAGTCCTAATCCTGAAAGCTGCTGAGAACAGGAGACATTTCTCTGAACTGTGCAATCTTTTGCTCTGAAGTTTTATGATCTACGGGAAAACAGTCCCGTATCCGCCGTCAATACACGGCCGATACAATCAAACACTAAGTGGCTCCACATGCATTCTCTTAATTGTTGGCTGTCGTATTGAGATTAAATTGGGCATTAAATTAAAGAGAGATTAAATTGTGACCTGAGGTGTAGGATTCATATACGCACTTAAATATAAATCCCATTGTTTACTGGGAATAAAAGAACTCATGTTGCTTTGTTTGTAGTGTTCGGTTTATTCTTCTCAATATAGAATAAGGAAATTTAAAAATAACTTCTGACTGCGTAAGTCTGTGTTTACTCTCTCAAAGCAAGAGCAAAAGGAAAAGCTTTAGGGTCCAGAAAGCTTTTCCATCACCCTCCAACTGCTTCTGCAGCACTCTCCCATCCTCACAGGTAGTGATCAGGGAACCTCCTTAGAAATCCTCTGCACACAGCTGGGCATCTTCAGTTTTGTGGATCCTAAAGAAAGATCCACAGAAAGAAATTCTTTCTTTCTGAATATATAGGGGAAATGTGTATTTTCTTTGACTTTGTTGTTGGAGGGTTTTTCTTGCTTTTATCGTTGCTTTGGTGATTTGATCATCAAATCTGCTTTTTGGCCCTTTGAGCAGGAGGGTGGCAAACCTACAGAGCAGGTGCTGAGAGGGGTGTGGTGGGCTGCAGGTCCACATAGGCTGAGCTTTGGGAGCTGCAGCATCTGGGGTGGCTGCAGATCACAGCCCCCATTCCCTGCTGAATTTGGGACAGCCGTGGGACAGGCAGCCCTTCTGCCCCACAGCAGCAAGGCACTGCCAAGCAGCTGCTTGGCAGCATCTTTGGGGGGCCCTGTTTTCCAACTCCCACCAAACCCCTACCAGTGCAAGTAAGCTCTAATTGAGAGGAGAGAGATGCAGACTGGCACACAGCTCCTGAAAGCTGCTGATCTTCACATTAACTACCTCATCTTCATTTTGTTCCTGCTTGTGCTCTGCTTGCTGTGTTTCTGCTCTCTGTATTTCGTTATTTGCCCATGGTTCTTCGTGTACATCAATCACTGCCCAGCTGAGATTTCCCGTGGTGGCTGGGAAGATGGTAATGTACATTCAGTCAAAGCATGTGGGGCTTTTTGGGACTCTTGTCCCTAAATGACTCTCTGTGAATGGCAAGCCTTGGTGTAGGAGGTAGACCTGGCACAATTTAGCTCCAAAGCCAGTTGGCCATTGCCCTGCATGGGTGAGGTAGTTCTTCTGTCCATGAGGCTTGGTGAATGTACAAACAGGATTATCCTAGAGCTGGGAACAGGAGAGCTGGGTCATGCTTATGCTGTGCATGGGTGAAAGTGGCAGCTGAAGATCCAACCCATTATATTTTCTGTTCTTTTGAGGCTGAGAATAGTGCTGATGTGAAATGGGGCATAAAGTTAAATGACAAAAACACAACAAATTTGGATCTTTTAAGCACTGTCAGGCAGAGAACTGAACAACCCCAGATGCGAGTGATAACTTGGGTGAGACAAGAGTCTCAAGCTGGGTCTAATCTGGAATATCTATTGAAGGTTTCTGACTCCCTGTCCAGTGCTCAGCTCATTAGATGACAATTCTCAGCACTTCAAATAAGCAGTTCCACAGTTTGCTTATTTTAAACCTTTTTATTCCTACTGCTCCATTTCTTATTTATAAGAATGTTAAATTAAGCATTTGCCTTAAATTAAATCCTGTAAGTCTATGATATACTTTTCCTTTTATGAAGTATTATGAAGTAAACCTTGTCATAGAAACAATTAAACCAAAGAGCAAATTCAGACACGTTCTAGACCTTGAGCTGTCAGTGAATGAATGAAATCCAATGCAATGAAATGCAATTTTATTCACAGAAAAATAAATGATGAAATTACATAATTAAACCCCTTACCCAAACAGAGCTCTAACACACGAGCTGATCTATCAGAGCTCCATGAGATCAGTTCTAAAACTATAGATCCAAAGAGAAGATGATACAATGGCTCTCACAGCAAAAACCTCCCACAAAAGGGCACGAGCTACAGGCATGAATTACTGTAATTACAATTCATTTAGCAAAATTAGGCTGCATATTACTCATAGATTTGAAAGCAGTATGGATGTTAAAGAGAAAAGGTGATGATCCCATTCTCAGGGGAATGTAGGATGTTCTTGGAATCAGTGGGATCCCCAGGACAGCTCCTGGCCATCAGAGCTTGCCGAGGGCTCCAGCATGAGAGCCTGGCTTTAACTGACGTGAGGTTATTTGAGATTTAGATCATTTCTGTCAGCTTCTGAGCCAGATCCTGGGCTAATCTGAGCTTTGTGCAAGTCCATGAGCTCGCAGTGTTGAAAATTAGAGCCAAATTGGATCATTTTATGCAAAAAAATTACACGGTAGTGGGTGATGTGTACTTGTTCCCTTCACTTCTGTTGATCATGTTTTTGTGGGATCTAAATTTGCTTACTCCATCCTCCACTTAATTGCACTTGTACAGCACATAGATTATCCTGCTCCCAGTTGGTTTCTATAGACTTCACTGAAGGTATTTTTTTCTTTCCACCTGAAGACTGAATTTCATGCTGTTTTCATAGAGGTTTTGAGGTTAAATGCTCCAATATTTCTATTGGTATTTCTGGGCTTGGAGAAAAGTTTTTCTCTGCTATTTCCTCACTGACCTTTTTAGAAATTGAAATTACTTTGAGCTCCCTGTTATGTTTGCAAAAGACTTCTGCATTCTCCCTCTCTGCAGTGGCATATTATAAATATTTCCTTTGATGTGTCTTTACTCCATTCCCTCCCACCCTCTCCTTTTCCAGAATGGTCTACTGTTCCCTTTCTTTTTCTTCCCCACCACGGCTGCTTATCTGCAGCCCAAAGCGAGGAGGTGGTTCCCTTTAGCATGTAAATAAAGCAACATTTTTTTCCAGCAAGCAGCTCAGGCTGGAATTCCATGCCAGAAGCTCCCCTCTACACAATGATGAGTTCAAGTTCTGCATTGTGCCAAGGGTTTTTTCTTTCACAGTAGGAAAGGTGATCAGTCTGCAATTAGTCCTCTCCTTCCCCAATCTTTTGTAACTCCGTCTTTGCTAATTTCTCATCTCCCAGGACCAAAGGCAAAGGTAACTTTTGGGAATCCATTTAATGTGACAGTCCTCCCATCATCCAGTTCTGCATAAAATTAGCCTGTCCTCCAGCTGACGGTAAATGATGTGGCATTAGAGCAATATTTGGAAAGATGTGCCTCGAGTTCTCTATTCTGGTCAGATGAGCGGGGAACATGCTTTTGCATTTTAATTTGAAATTCAGTGAATATTTTGAATGCCACAGCATGTCTATAACGTTATTTAAAAGATCCTGTGCACTCAGGCATGTAATGATTGACATTGGCTGTAACTTGATGCAATGTTGCACTGTTTTAATTCTTTTTGGGGCAGTGTTATCTTTGATCACTTCGTATTCACTGGAAAAATCCCACAATTGCAATCCCACATTATGTTTCAGCGAGGATGCCAAGTTCTCTATGGTGCGTAGCTATTCAAGGCACTTTGTCCACCCTCAGGCTGCTCATTAAAGTGATGGCAGTTTCTATTTTAATGAATAAGGTAGAGTGCAAATTCCCAACTTCATTCATAGACCTTGAATGGTCAAAAGGAGAGGGTCCTTTTTTCAGTTCCCAACTTCTTTGTTTTCTTGGAAATTGTGTAAATGTGTTCATAACCATGGCCGCAACTCTATGTGCATGCAAAACCCATCAAATTACAAGTTTTTATCTCGTGCCCAGGGCTTGTATTATTAAAACTTCCTTTTGTGACCAACATCCCCCGTCCCAGATTTCGTTTCTAGACACAGTTACATGTCCATATTGCAAGAGGTAAGAAAGGGGGATGCCTGACAAGAGCGACTTAGCTCCCTCTTTTAATTCTCTGTTATTCCCTCGCTAATCGTCAGTCCTGTGCCAGAAAGCCTTTCCATACAACCCAACATTCCTTGCTTTCAGAGGCTGCCATTTCAAAGGCTGCACTTGCCCGCAGTTACACAGCAGGGGCATGAAAGCTGCTGCACGTTTCCTCTCCAGTTAAAACGCGGCACTTTAAGGTAAAGCATGAACTGAGTGCAGCGCTGAAGTGCTGCAAAAACGCGAACAGTCGGTGTCAGGGAAGGAGGAAGAGCTCCCTGCTTGCTCTCCTGCCTATTATCCACGTGCCATTCAAACCTAACAGCCCGGACGCCTTCTTTTGGCCGCTCTCACTCCCGGTTTGCTGTGAAAAACCCTTTTTTCCTGCCCGTTACCCAGCGTTTGGGAAGAGCCACGGCTGCCAAGGAGAACGGTTTTGAAGGCGGTGCCGAGTTGCTCCTCGAAACTGGGTTAAGGAGCACATGGATTTTTTTGCTGTGCCCACATTTATTCTGAACCTTCTGCCAGACAGAGGGAAAGGCATTTTGGGGTGTCCGTAGCTGCCCTGTGGATAAGAATATGCAGTGGGGGAGGCACCGATGCAGAGATTTGCAGTGCCGGGCTCACCCTCGGGTGTCAGCCTGGTGGGGCAGGTTTGGCTTTGGGCTCCGTTCAGCTTGTGCTCAGACTCAAGGAATGAGCAGCAAAAGCTGCTGAAGGGCCTTTCTAACCCACCAGCACTCTGGTGGAGTGCCCTTTGAGATTCCCAGAGCTTGGCAATCCCAAAAAATGCAGGTCTCTTCCACAAGGCCAAGCCATGGGGCAGTTGGAGACCCACCAAGAGAACTCTGCCTCCATCTTCCCCTGCCCACAGCTCCTTGGACCAGATCCATGTTTTCTGCAGAGACTTTGCCTTTAGCTGGGAGGTACAAGTTTCTTTGCTTAGTGCACAATAATTTTTACTCAGCTGTATAAAATCATAGAATCAAGTACAGGCGCCTTTTAATTTTTTTCCTTGAGAAAAACTGAAGATAAATATTGAAATGAAAAAAGGGTTTGCTATTTAATAGTATTAAATCACTGCACGCAGTTGCAGGAGACTAAGGAATTATTTTAATATTGTTTCCATTTGCATATGTTCCTCCAAAATCCTCTTGCTGAAGCACGCAGTTTCAGGGGAGACGCTGAAACATTTAATCATTTAATAAAAGCAGCTCTTGCCATGTATTTGTTATAGTCGTGGATTTTACACACCAGAGGATCTTTATGGTACAAAAAGAACATGATCCAGAAGGGAAAAGTCCTACCTCTTTTCAGCTACACCAAAATAAGTTTACTCCTTAAAAATCTTCCCCTTCTTTATCCATGAGGTTTAGGGTTCCCCAGATGAGGAGCTGACTTTAATGCCAGGGAATGCTCACCTCATCATTGTGTTGTGATAGAAACTATGTTTGACTGGAAAATGGGATTTAAGGTAGTAGAATTTGTTACACTTGGGCCATGGAATGCTGACATCCCTCATCCCAGACTCCTTCACTGGGCAAGTCAACACCAAGGGCAAGAATCAAATAAAAGGGCTCTTTAACTTGTCCTTCCCTCTCCCTGTCTGTGGAGCCTGGGGTTTCCTTCCCAAGGCTCCCAGTTGTGCAGAAGAGAGTTTTTTTACTAAAACTTGCAATTTTGGTAAGGTTGGTGACTGTTCCCAGGGAGGGAGCACTGTCACCACTGAGCACTGGTGCTGCCTGGCAGGCAGGAGATGTGTCCCAAGGGAGCTGGGCTCACTGCAGAGCCTGCATGGGAAGACTTGGCTCTCCCCAGAGAGATTCCATGGGATAAATCTTGATGACTTCAAATCTGATAAAATTAAAATTTAAATAAAAGATTGGTTGGTTTGGTTTTTTATTTTTTTCCTTTAACTGGTAGCTCTGTGAAGTCAACAGAGAAAGCCACTCAGTGGCCTTTTTTCCTTGAGCATCCTCAGCACAAATATTTAGTGTTTGGAATTTAAATTATGATCTGATGATTTTCCATGTGCCACAACAGATATCGCTCACTCTCCTAGAGCTGCAGGAGCTGAAAAAAAACAACCCAGAGAAAACGCAGGAGGGCTAAACAAACAAACATCAGCATACAGAACTTGAGCTTTTTAAGGAGCAGACACCTAATGCCAAGGACTTTGGTCTTAGCAGTGTGTGACCCCTAACAAGCAAAAGGAGTAGATCATTGAATTAGAAAAGAGCCATTTTCCAGAATGTAATTGCACCTTAAGGGCAAATAAATATCTTCTTGCTGCTTAGATTGGTAGCGTTCCTTCCCATAACTGAAGCATCAGGAATAATTATGCTAAAAGACACTTAAGCTTGTAGAGAAAACACATACTGCATTTTATGATGCTCTTGCTGGGCTTCTTGTGTAACATGAGAGAGATTATATTAACACTGGTGCTACATCGGTGTAGAATTACACCCCCATGTTGGTCTGAACTGCATTGTGCAGCTTTCCTCACTTTTTATAGCTCTATTAATGGTTTTCAAAAACTGTGGGCTAAAGGAGTATTAAAATGTCTTGGCAATGTACAGTCACTCAATCTTTTTACTGTGGGATTACATATACCTTGTTTCTATTTGATTTTGATTGCTTGCTTGGCCTAGATTCCCTGCAAGCATTTGGTATGACTGAATAATTTTTAGTTGTACTTTCTTGCCATGCTTTATGCTAATCTGCTGATGTTTTGCAGCCGCAGCACTGCCAGTCAGTGCTGCAGCCTACAGTCTTTATCCTTTACTGGATTTTTAAAAGGGTATTTTATTGCCTGTCATTACCATTCATTGTGGCTTTATGGACTGTGCTCTGTGCTCGCGCTCTCCCGGCGCTGCGGCTGCCGCTCGCTCCCCACCGCAGCTCCCGCGCCTTTGTTCTGCCCAGCACAAGTTTTCTGTGGGCCCTTCTGCCTCCCACCCCCCCAGAGGGCTCAGATATAGCCCCCTTTCCATGGGGCAGATGGGGGAGTGTCATTTCAGCTCTGTGCTTTATAGGGAATGGTGTTTTTTTCCCCAAATATCGCTGGGTAAATGTTAAATATGGGACACGTAATGCGCTGTTCTGCAGGAGTTTTGGTACCTCTCAAGCAGCTTTTTATGATGCTAATGCACACAGGATGCTGATGTTTCATCCAAATGACATAATTAAATTAATAATTATTTATTAAGAGCACGTTAAATTTCTCATGCCTTGCTTATGGATATTTCTCAGCTTTATTTAGTAACATGTGGGTGTAGGTTGGGATCAAACCCATAGCTGCAAACTACAAACCTTTTGCCTCAAAATTGGTGGTGCACATAAAGCAGAACTCAACTCTAAATAAAATTACTGCACCTTGAGGGCATTCTTCCAACTCAGTGCTCACCTTCTTTCATCTTTAGTAGGGATACAATTTTGAATACTTTCTTTTAGTTGGAGTTGCTTTTGGGACAGTTAAGTCATTAGGAAAATATTGAATCTGTAGGAAAATAAGAGCTTTGTCAGTTTAACTTTCTGAAAAAAACCCACAAATGCAATGAATCAGAATAATTTTTTTAAGTGGATTGGACCTCATGCCATGCTCAGCCCTGAGACCCATTGGGAAATGTGCATCAACATCCCTCTGGTTACAGGACATGGGCAGAGGGGGCTGGAGCTGGCAGGTCTGATGTTACCTGTGGTGCATCACTTTTTCAGTGCTGTTGACCTGTGAAGGTCTGAGATCATGGAAAGGAGGGAAGGCTGGAGATTTACTGGTTTGGAGTTAGTTAGATTTGAACAGAGGAATTTATGTATGAATACAAATATGCGTAAATCCTTGCCTGACCACTCAGCCAAAGGAAAATGGATAGTTTCCTGTAGCAACACTTAATGTTTTGATTGGTGTCTTCAAAGTAAATAAATCATTCACTCTGTACTTTTTGGTGAAGTGATTTATATCCTTAAGATGCAGGGTTCTTTCAGAGCAGGCTGATGCTAGATGGGGAGAGCAGGAGCTGTGCTGTGAAAGCCCTGCTTCCCTGCTCGAGGATCTGCAGTGGCTGTTAACCAACAAGTTACCACCCAAGCTGCACAGGCACACTCTGGGAACAGCCTGGAACACTGACTTCAGTGGGAGCTGAGTGCTCAACACCTCCCAGGATTGGACCTCAAATACTTATCTGTAGGAGCTTTCCATTATTCATTCTACAAATGAAACTGGTTGTAATGTAAATTATAAAATGAATCTTTCTACAGCTTAAGATCCTGTAACTTAAACCTCCTAGGCTGCTTATCTGCCTTCTGCCACCTACCTCCAGTTTATCCAGTGCACTTGGCATTCTTGATTGTTCGGTGCATATAAATTTCAATCATACCCACAGGGTCCCTCTATTCTATAATAGCCTGCATTGTGAGCAATTTAGCAGAGAACCGCTCTGCCCAAACACTGAGTGAGACATTTACTATTGGGAAAAGCAAAACCCTTGGGAAGTACCATGCATATTCCTCACATAATGCTGTAATAAGGCAATTGTATTGAAATTAAAAAAAGAGATTGAGAGATTTATCTCCCCTTTCAGTCACACGGTATCATGGAGCTGTCCGGGAGCCTCTAAGCAAAGCAATCCCACGTCTGCAAAATCAGCCGGCTGGGGAAGTCGGGCTGATGGGCTAACGATGGCTTGATACCTTCGACCAAAGTCATTAAAATTCTTCCTTATCTCAACAGAATAACTTCTCGCTGTAATAATCTTATTACACCCCAGTTGTTCTGTTCCTCTGGCAGGCAGGTTACACACAATGCCTGCCTCTGTGATGCCGTGCCTGCCTCTCATCCCACTTGCTGTACGGCCCCAAGCCAGCCCTTTCCAGGAGTTTCTCCAAAACACCACAGATGTTGTTGCACAAACTCCTCTAGCACAGGAAGGAGTGAAAAATGGTCCCTGGCTGTGGGGGCACAAACACAGTGGGCCTCTCAAAGCCCAGCACGGAGTAGCAGGGAGAGTGTAAAGGAAGTCTGTGTGATAGCAGTGCTTTCCAAGAGAGGCAGCAGGGGTCTTCATCCTCCCCCTACCCTCACTGTCTGTCCTTGGCAAATGGGGATAAGAAAAAACACAGAGGAGATTAAGATGCCTTAGGGAAATGAGGTTTCTGTCTGTAGGCTGGAAGTGGAATGAGTCTTAAAGCCCAGTGGTCTATGAGAAAGCCTAAGGAGATGGAAAAGGTGCCATTTGTATGGTCACAGAATGACAGAAAGGTTTGGATTGGAAAGGACCTTAAAGAACATCTTGTTCCACCCCTCTGCCATGGGCAGGGACACCTTCCACAGTCCCAGGCTGCTCCAAGCCCTGTCCAACCTGGCTTTGGGCACTGCCAGGGATCCAGGGGCAGCCACAGCTTTGCTGGGCACCCTGTGCCAGGGCCTCCCCACCCTCATAGGAAACAATTTCATTCCCAATATCCCATCTAAACCCACTCTCTTTCAGTTTAAAGCCATTCCCCCTTGTCCTGTCACTACTTGCCAGTACTGTGATTTGGAGAAGTCCTTAAAGTCTCCCAGGAAGACATGTCCTTTCTAAGTGATGAGAAGTTTTGACATTTTTGTTTGTAGGATTGCATTTAACTCTATGTAGTTTTTAATTTTAAAGAAACAACAACAAAACCCACTTGTAAGTAACAAAACAATTGCCAGTGTGATTTATCATCTTGTGGTACCTTGTAGTAGCATGGTCAGAACAGAGCAGTTCATTTGGAGACACCACAGGGGAGCCACAGCAGGAACTGTTTAAGGGCACTATAGGCAAAGGAAGTCCATTAAAGTCTTCATAGGAACCTGAAATACACATTTAGTAGTTCCTACCAATATTAAAAAACATCAAGAAGGATTATGCTTAAATCTATTGCAAGTGATTTCTTTTAATAAAGCTAAGGAGATTTCTCTCCATAATACTGATCATGTTACTCCTGAAGTTCATTCTATTATCATTCTCACTGGTAGTCCCATGAAGCCTTCCTAATATTTATGAGATAAGAGAGTTTTGGCATCAGGTATGGAGGGGAGCATTTTAGGGAGGAAAGCCAATTTGTCTGGAGAGACAATCCCATGGCAGAGTGCTGGTTTGTCCTGCTGGCAGCACCACAGGAAGAGAGTGAAAAACGTATCTGCCAGCTCAACAAACAAATAAAAATGCAGTTAACTTCTTTTAATGGTTCTTTCCAATCTGAACTGAAAATGTTTTCTCACTGAAATAAGAACCAAAACAATCTGAAATACGTTTTAGGGGTCAAAACTGGAAGTGGTTGAGAAGGTTGAGAAGATGTCTCAGAAAGTCTGTGCTCTCCTCTCATCCCTTCTTCACCCAGGGTACTTGAGCTCAGCAAGAAGAATCAATTTGCAGAAACAGAGAGACTTTGAGGATTTTTACTGTGGCCCTCAATTTATGAACTTTATGAAATAATTCTCTTCTTTGACTTCACCATCTGTGGGGTGAAGTGGGGAATAGCCCTTGTCCTATCCTTTTAGACTCAGACTATTTTTGCATACATTTAAGAGAGAAGCTTTTTGAATAAAACTTTGAGGAATGATCCATTTGTTACGTTTTAGCTGTCATTTGCAAAAATCCCTGGACACACCAGATAGTCTGAAGTCCCAGTGTGAGATATCTTACAATCAACAGTGAGAGAAAATGAGTGGCTGAAGAAGCTAATGGTCTAGGAATTAAAGAAAAACCAAAAGCACACTTTATATTCCACATGGGATTTCAGACCCACATTGATCAACTGATCCTGGGTGACTCCTGGAGTCTCTGGTGATCTCAGGAACCAAAGCCAGACCTTCCACATTTAAGTGCTCTGTGCCTGCTCATTTCTTTCTCTAACAGGTAGAATGATCAGCGTTGCTGGAGCAATGCCCTTACCCAGCTCTAAGCTGCTGCTGTGGAATTCAGTGGGAGAGCTCCTGACTTCACCTGGGGCACCAGCACGGCCAACATGCACTGTAAACACAAGGGGGTGGTAATTACACCCAATTCTTTGCTGCACATCTGTGTAGAACTTTCCTCTGTCTTTGTCCCAAGAGCCACAATATGTCTTAAAATCAATAAAGTCAATACCTTTAAAAAAGATTTGTTGATATTTGGACTACACATAAAATTGGATCCTCTGATTAATGCCACAACAACGTGACAGCCTCATTGCATTATGGTTTGTGAAGCCCTGCCTCGTTCACCTACTAACAAATAACTGTATCTTGGAAAAATAAAGCCTAAAAATTACAGCTAAAAAAATAGTTATTGACTCACAGAAATAAACTGCAAACTACTCCCATTGTGCTCCCTTCCATATGCATTTTATTGTCATTTATTCACGTCCTTCCTCACCCTGGATGTCAGAGCACTTAACAAAGAAACACTTAACAAACAGACAATGCAGTCCCACCATGGGGTTTATGTGGCAACTGCTCTGCTGTAAATAACAGCCCATCATAACCAGCCCCTTGGCTTAGCAGCTCCTTGGAAAAACAGTGATGGACACACTTCAGAGCGAGGAACCCTCTGCTCCTCTGGGGCTGGTGACCATGTGAAGCTCCAAAAATTTAGCTCTCTGCTATAAATATTGGACTTGAGGATTTGTTTGTGTTTTAAAAGATTTATCTAAGTGGTAGGTATTTTTTCCAAACTTTTCCCGGTTTCAGCTTCCTCCCCAGACTCTCCTAGACTGTCTTCTCAAAAAGGAGAAAAAAAGGACAAAAACATAAAATCTGGAGAAGGATTTTTGACAGGGACATGGGTGATAAGTGATGGGACAAGAGGGAATGGCTTTAAGCTGAAATAGTGTATTTTTTGTAGATTGATACTAGGAAGAAAATCTTTACTATAAGGGTGGTTCTTACACACTGATGCCTTCAGAGACATTGTCCCTGCTTTGTGTTAACATCAGAAGCAAATTGGCTTTGAGTTCTCCATCATTTCCCTTCCTGCTGCTGTAGATGTGCCACAACCCGAGGAATTTCTTCTCCAGTGCCCTTGGGCTCTGAGGGTGCTTCTGGGATCGAGGAAGTAGCAACTGGGAATGGTTTGCATTCAGATTGGGTTGTCTGCACAGCTTAGGTTAATTAGATCTATGTCTCATAAACTTTTGTAACATGTTACTGCAGTTCTGTAGACTCACCTCTCAGTAGATTGGGTTTAATTACTGTGCAGTCTCTCTGAGTTTTGTTATTATCAAATGTTCTTCATATTTTAATTGCAGTTACAAACCTGTAGTCCCTATAAACTCAGTCTTGATGATATTTTCCTGCTGGAGTAGCCCATGTTTCTCTTGTGTCTGTGTAAAGAGAGACTTTGTTCTGTTCCTTTTGAAAATAATTATTTCCACCCCCCTGACTTTTCAATCTTAAATAACCATGTCAAGGTATATTATTTTTTAAAGCCTTGATAAGAAGCTATTTTATTACTCTTCAGACGAGCAATCAAAGGCATTGGAGACTGCTGAAACAGAAGGGATAACAGGCTGGAATGGAGCCTTTTTGGAGAGAACAAAGCAGCTGGTAATTGGCTGCATTGTCCGGATTTGGCTGTTTGGTAGGAGCTGCCAGGCACAGGGATGCCAGGGGAGGCACCCAGCAGCAGTGGTGGTGTAAACTGGAGTAGGGACAGTCGTGCTCCTGGTGTGTCCAGTGGAAAACCAGGAAAAGGAAGGAAGGAGAAGAAAATTTGAAAGAGGTTGGAAATTTTAGAACATCACCTGTACAATAAATTGTAGGAAGAGAGCATGAATGACGTAAAAAGCCTCACATTGCAAGTTGCACTCAGTTTTACAGAAGACAGTGCCAGAACTGACAATAAACCTGAGATCTTAATCCCAGCTCCAAAACCAGTCTGGGCAAGCAGCAGCAGAGAGTGCTGTCCCAGGCAGGGGAGGTGGGCACGGGAGGAGGATTGCTCAAGGACCCTCCACAAGTGCTTCCTACTTCAGTGATTTGCTTTGCAGCAAGAGACCTGGCTCTTGTTTTTTTTTTTGTTTCTTCCTCTCTTCTTGTAAATTAAAATGGAAGATTCTTATCACAACTTCCTAGCTTGAATTAGGAATCAGTATGGCCATGAGAAACACTTGTTTAGATGGCTTTGAGCATCCTCACACAATTAAAACACTGACCTGGAGCAGTCCTCTTGTTTTGAAGGGGCTAAGTGTTTGTCTCAGAAGTGTGTCATATTTAATTTCATTTCATCACAGCATTGAGTGCAAAAAAAAAAAAGAAAAAGAAAAAAGACAATTTCATTTGCTTCCTCTCAGTATGAAAATGAATAGAATGTATGAAAATTGAGGCTTTGTAATTAAGGTCTATAACATCAGGAGAAACAAATAGATCTGTGAAATGCGTGCTGGCCCTGAGTGGAAAAATCCAATTCTGTGAGATAATGTGTGTGCACAAATATCAATATTTGTGTGTCTTTATGTACACTCAGACTCTCACCGTTCTGCGTGTTTTCTGCTGAATATTGCCCTTCACAAGCACATCCCTGCCAAGGAGCCCGATGCAGACCTGGAGGTGGTATTTGCATGGAGAAGAAGTCATTGGAATGGGCATTCCCTGTGTTGCCGACAGGTACCACGTTTGGAGCAAGCTGCTGTTGGATCACGAGAAGTCTGGATCACCGTGAGAGTCACCTGCACCTGGGATGCTGGAAGGAGGAAAGGGACCAATTCTGCCCTCATCTGTGTGCAGCTGCACGGGGTTATGCTGCTGCCAGGGACAGCCCAGCTCTGTGGGCTGCTGAGAGTGTTCTGAGCACTTGGGTGATCCCATTCAGAGGGCTGGGCAAAGCAATTCAGATAAAAGTAACAGCCAGCTCAAAGCTTTGTCTGCATGGTCAGTTGTCCTTGATTTTGGATGCTCCTGAAGATGAGCAGACTCAGCAAGGTTTTAGGTAGAAGCAGAGACAGACTGAAAAATTTACTGCAGCAAAACTTCAGATCAACCTGTGTAGGGAGCTGTGCCCAGTATTGAGTCAAGTGGTCCTCATTGTACTTATGAATACTTATATTTACAGTAAAATTCTTGGTAATAGGAAGATGGCTGTTAAAGGACCATCCACTCATTTAATTATCCTACATATGTGTCAGTAAGAATGGGAATACTTAAGAGTATTTAACAAAACTCACAGATACTCAGCAAGGTGTTTTTGTCTTGTTAAACGCTTCTTCCCTCCTTCCTCCCTGTGAGCTGCACAGGAAGGCTCGGAGAGTTCAATATTCTTACAGTTCAGATGACAACTGCATCCCTCCTCTTGTTCCATCCAGGCTTAATTAGCATTTTTATGTGCATTTCCTTGTTCTTGCTGAAAAGCCTGAGATGAGAGTGAAGATGTTCAGTAATTAAGTAATTATGAAATACCCACCTCTTTCTTTGACTGCCCCAGGGAAATTTGCCAACTCACTACCCTGTACTGCTTTGTAAGGTCCCCATTCAAGTGCTCTTGCTGTACCATGCCCAGTTGTAATCACCTGGAGAAGGGAAGAGAAGGTTCCAGGGGACCTTATGGAATCACAGAATCATAGAATAGCCTGGGTTGGAAGGGAGCCTGAAGATCATCCATTTCCAACCCCTTGCCATGGGCAGGGACATTTTCCACTAGAAGTGTCCAAGGCCAGGTTGGATGGGGCTTGGAGCAACCTGGGATAGTGGGAGGTGTCCCTGCCCGTGGCAGGGGGTGGGATGAGTTGACCTTTAAGGGTCCTTTCCAACCCAAACCGTTCTGTGGTTCTGTGGAGTCTCAAAGCCCAGGCTGGTTCTTGGTACAGGGAGGTTGGTGAGGAGATGTGTGGAAGTGTTTCCTGCCAGCTTGGCGTGACACCTCGGGGGAATTGCCACCACATTCCCAGGAGGAAAGGCAGCCCCTGTTCCAGGCTGGAGCACGGCCAAGGAACAGATTTGTGCAGGGTGATCCATTGCCCCTCAGGGGCTGGATGGGTGACCAGGGGATCCTCAGCACAGGGACTTCAGGATGGCCTTGCCCATGGCTGAGAGGGGCAGCAGAAGCACATCAGTGATCCTTGTGGGGCTGGACAGTTTGGGCTTTGCTGCCCTTCCCTTGTGACTGGCAGCCTGGGTACATTTATGGCACTTTTCATACCTCCCTCCAAACACTGAAATTATAGCTTTAGCTGAAAGACAGCCAAAACGTCTGAAAGGCTCATTGTTTCCCAAGTAATATTTTCAATACAAATTGAGCTGAATGGTTCTTGAAAACAATTGTATATTAAACTCCAGCAAATATCCGTGCTGCTCAGGCCCACACAGGCTAATATAAACGCCAGCATAGCTTGATAAAAGCACAATGAAAGGTTCTATTTTTGTTAGTGTCAGTGACCTTGCGTGGCTGTTTAAGGACTGTTCAATCTCCTGTTCAGGATGTATAAAATTAATATACCTAAGGGGGAGGATGTTATTAGGAGTTAGCTCGGAAATGCTACAGGAAATGCTGCAGATAGATGGCTGAAATTACCCTGTAGACATTGTTCAAACAGATCTGTGTTTAAAATTAAACTTACAAGAAAATCCTTTTACTAGTTAGTTACCAACATAATAAGTATCTATTGATTGCATCTCCATTTGTTACATCTTAATAAAAGAAAGAGTTTTAAAACTACATAAAAGAACGAGGGGGGAAAGAGTGTTAGAAGTGTTATTAACATATTAAAAGATAACCACAATGGATATAATAAAATACATTATTCACGAGGCATGATAGCAAAACTCGGTGAGAGTGTCTTTGCCCCTGCACGTTCTTAACATCACTGAAAAGAATTATTTCTCTTCATCTATTTTCTGCTGCCTCTGCTTTACCTCAAAAGCCATACATTATTCCCCCAATCTATTTCATTGAGCAAGATAATTATCTATGCATGGATGCTTTAGCATTAAAGACATCTCCCAGGAAGTACAACTTTCCCATTTATTTATTTCATTTTATTTTTTTAACAAAAGGGCTAAAAAAAAGGTGTGTGGGAGAAGGAAATAAGAATCAGTGTTTAAACCAGCTAATGACATGCTAATGTGCCCAAATGAATATTGAAAGAACTCAAACATTGCTTTGAAATTAATTATAGCACTCCCTTTGTCCTGTAGAAATGGGAGATTAAAACCTGTACGGAGATGTTTACTATGTTTAATTTTCAATTGTTTCTTTGATGTAACAGATAGAAAGGTTTGCACCTGCAAAGTAAAAAGGCTGTGAACAGATTGCAAACATTCTGCAAACACTTCATCAAGAATTTTAGTTGTCAGCCTCCCCAAGCACAAGGGAGCCTTGATGATATCTTTGTGTGCCTTTGACTCCTTTTGATTAATAAATGCAAACAAATTTCGCTCAGTAACCTCTGGTTGCAATCCATGCATGTCAATTAGGGACAACCTCTGGTGAAGGGAGGCACTGAAGTCTGTTCTCCCTCCTTCTCCTACACAATAAATAGTTGATCTTTAATGCTTTTTGACAATTAGAGAATGAAATCTCTTGTAGTTGTGCAATCCTGGCTACTCTTCATTATTTTGTTCTCAGCAGTGACAGATCTGTGTTTGCTGTTGTATTACAGTGTTTGGGTGGATGAGCTAATTCTTTTTTTTCCTTCCTTTTCTTTTCCTAATGCTACTTCATCCCTGTATTGAAACTTAGAGTGCAAATACTGCTTTTTTTTTACTGAACAGCCTTGTGAGTTTCATCAATACAATGGATTTCAGGAAGAGCTGTTCGGAACTTGCATAAAACCCAAATAAATGATGATCTGACTGGGTGGATCCACCTCAAAAATAGTATTAAAACTGTCTAAAAATCAGGGAAAGTCCCTGACACCTCGGGGAAGCAGCAGAACCTGTGTGAGGGCTGTGGTCCTGTTCCTGCACCCCTCATTCCTGTGCAGTTGTGTGATAGCAGGCACAGAGGCCAATTCCACTCCCCCTTGTACATGGCTGGGGATGAGGCATCAGATGAGGCAGATGGTTCTGGAAATGAATGAACTGAGCTGCTTTGTAGATGGGAACAGAAGCACAGACAGAGGCTGCGTAACTTGGGGTTTTTTATAAATGTTAGGTCCTAGAAATATAGTTAGGTACTTGAAGGAATTCAGGAAATGTAAGGATAAAGTAAGGGAAAAATAACCTCTGCCAAAATAGACTGTGCAAGGAAAATCATAGGAGATATCAAGGCTTTCCAGGGCTAAGAAGACAGGATCACAGAATCACAGAACAGCCTGAGATGGAAGGGACTCAGAAGCATCGAGTCTCAAGAAATTAAGACTATACAGAGAGGGTTGTGTAGAAATAATCAAGATATGACCCCAAAAATGAGTGTCTGTGTCTTGGTTTTCAAGAAAAGTGTGGGACAGAGGTTGGATGGCTACGGGAATCAAACTGTAAGAATTTTCCTGGTCTCAAGTAGAAACCAAATTCAAGGTGCTCAGATTAGGATGGGTTAATGTATCTGACCAGCTGGAGACAGGAATGGGAGGACAGGGGGATGGACAACATTCTCAACAGCCAAAGCCTCATTTTCTGATCTCAACACTGTACAAAGCTTCAGATGATATTTGCAGGAAGAACAGTATGTAAAACTTCAAATACATTATTTGCAAAAGAGGATATAAATGAAAAATAGAATAACACACTTCTTTTTGTCCAATGCTTTCACATGCCACGCTAGCCTGATCTCTTTCTGTGATAGGATAACTGATTTTCTTGACAAAGAAAATGCACTAGGTCTCATCTTTATGGACTTCAGCGAAGCATTTGATATAGCACCACATGGGAAATTATCAGGGAATGTGGAGGCAGTGGAGATTAGTAGAAAACCAGAAAGGTTGATAAGGAATGAGCCACAAGTGGAAATGAAAACAGATTGCATTAACAGGAAAGACATCGTGTTAGGAGGAGATTACCTGGAGCATTCCCCAAAGACTGCTCCTGACACTATCTTGTGCAAGATTCCAGGGAATGGCCTTGGGGAGGAGGACCATGCCAACTGAGTTTGGAGATAGCACAAAATTAAAAACATCATCAGGACAAGAACTCGCTGTGCTGCCTACGTGGAATTTGGGACTGGAATAGCAGGAAAGGATAAGATGGAGCATCTGCCCCTTGGGATGAGCAGGGATGATTTCTGGGATGAGCTGAGGCTCACAGGTTAGGGGTACCGTGGTGGAAGAGCAACTGAGCCATGCTCAGCAATCCCAGAGGATTTTGAGCCATGGTGTGATGCCAGGAAGGCATTTGGAGTAGTTCTAGTGATAAGTTCCTGTGTGTGGCCATGCTGCTGCATCTGCTGGAGTGCCAGGTGTGACTCTGAGCCTGCTCATGAGGATACAAGAACCTGGATCATTCAGGCCAGCAAAATAAATGCTGAGATGAGATCTGATCATTCACTGATAAATGCTCAAGGAATGCACACAAGTGAGGGAAAAAGAACTCATGGACAATGTTGACACAAAACCAAATGGATGTAAATTAACTTTTATAAATTTTCTGATCTCAGTTGGATTCCCAGCCCTCAGAGTCCCAATGGGCCTTTCAGCAAGAAAAGCAGGAGGGAAAAATATAAGGGTTTGTAAGATGTTGCTTTATCAGACTATTTGGTGTTAAGCAGAGATTTAACAGCTACATCCCATCCCAATGTTCCCATTACTCTCTGAGCACTGGATTTTGACCCCTTCCTGTGCTACAAAATCCTATCACTTGCTGACAGTGCTGCAGGAACGTGTAGGGAATGAATGGGAATCTTCCCCAGGGTCTCAGGGGTATCAGTCTGAGGTGACTGATTACAGGACTGGTCATTCAATCCCAAAAACAGAGAGGAGGCAGCAAGGCCACCTACATTAGGGTAGCATAGGGAATATGCACCTTTCAGGGCTTTCCCTCAAGCCCAAAAATTCTCTCTTGCATCCAGACCATTCCTAAGGCTGCAGTGCTGGAAATGAAGCCATTTCTGTACCTCCCAAGACAGGACAGGTCCTGGTCCCACACTAACACAGTGTGTAGTCTGCCCTCGAAAAAATCTCCCAGTTTTCTCTTTTATTTCCTTATTTTTAAGCCTAAGTTAGGAGTGGTGCCTGCAACATTTGCCAGACTTCACAGGGAAGCAGTAACACATGCTGAGAGCCTTGCATATCTCACAGATGTATAAAATATTTCCACCTCTAAAACCTCCAAATGTTTCCCCACCTTCCAGGTGACAATAGCTCTGTTCCACAAATCTCAGTAGGGATTAGGGATTTAAATGAGGTTGACAGTTTACATCAAGTCAATTTTAATTTACAAATCAGCTAAAAAAAGGTAGAATAATTTTCTGAAGGTGAAGCATCAACAGTTTTCCCAAGTTCCACAAATCTGTAATGATGAGTCACTGGGAATTCAAGCATGTAAAAGCAGTTGTTTGCTAGGGAGAACTGAAAATTTAGCTGGGTAAGGTTTTCCAGGGTATTGGAGGTGATGAGGTGGAAGACTGGTCATACACTAGGACCAGTCTGTTGGCACCAGCCTTGCAGGAACAGCTCCTGACTCCTTCAGTCACCATTAGTCACCCTATTGCCCCAAAATGATCCCAGTATCTCAGGATAGTTCTCTCTCTTTCCTTTTTCTGGGAAATCCTGAGGTAAGAAACATCTCCAGTGAGTGTGAAATGTTTATGTAAGCAATGAAAAAGATTCAAAAAGTAATTAAATGAAAAACTTCCTTTACATTTGTCTAGTTGTCTCCCTGACTGTTACTGGTGTCCTCCATCTCCATCTTCACCCCCTGTGTTATGGCCTATCCCAGGACAGCAGTTCCCAACAGGAAGATGCTAGAAGAGACTCTGGTCCATGTGTACAATAGTTACAGAGAGGGGACCTGGAGATGGTGCCCAGAAATGTTCCTGGCTGATGCACACTCAGGATAGGGTTTTTTTTTTTCATGCAGTTCATGTGTACAGTCCTTTACATCCAGCTCTTAATAATGCCCAGTTTAGTGGTGTTGGGGCAGATGTATTTATTCCCTGTTATTAAATACCCAGGTAACAGCTTCTGGGGCATTTAATGAGTTCTTAAAAAACAAATCCAGTGAGCCACACATTCTCACACACCTCCAGCCTTATTTCAAGCTCTTAATGGACTCTAGTCTATGCTCTGGTAGTTAAAAATCTTCCATTTCTATCACTGCAGCGTTTTTACTGCTTTTTTTTATTTGCTCAATCATTTCACAGTCCAGTTGTTCGGTTTTGGTCAGGTGGGCTATAAAATATTCCTGTAACAAGTTTAATCTCTGCAACATCTCTGGCCTCCATCTATAACGACTTTGTACCAATGGTAGTTTCTCCCAAATCACCGCTTTCAAGAACTAACAAATCTTCTTTGCAGACAAACACACATCCCAAACACACACACCACCTTCCCAGCAGCTCCCAAACAGCAACAGTGTTTAATACACTTGGTTATTCTGCCCCCATTGGGAAGATTTAATTTTAAATTATCTGGATTTGAATAAAAGAAAACTTTTAGTGGCTGAGCACCAATTCACCTGACTACTTCTCCATGCTGTTAGGCTGCTCTTGGGACTGCTGTTCCATAATCCTGTTTTGGGCTCTGAGTGTGTGTTTATTGTGCCCTGACCAACCCCTGTGTCCATGAGTCAGTCAAGGCCACCAGATTCAGGCACTTTCTGGGGGTTCTTGTTTGCTCTGCAGGCTCTGAACCTTTTAATGGGCACAGATTCCTGGGTATTCACACGTGCAATAAGAACTGGGAGATTTAGTAAAGGATATATTAGGGATTTGTGGTGAAGTTGTGACACTGGGTTGCTCCCCTGTGATGGGGGGAGGATGTCTGCGTGGCTTGGACATAGCTGGCACTCACTCCTGCCCTGTGGCACTGTTACATGCTCACAAGAAGGAAGATTTGAGCACCTTTCTCAGACGTGCTGCAGTTCTGCTCCTGCTGAGCAGGGGCAGTGGAAGGGTTCAGCCTCTGAGCCTGCAGAAATGTTAAACACGGGAAGTTCCTTGGCTCCGTGTCTCGCATTCCAATCGGGGCAAATTCCCATGAGCCAGACCTGCATCCCCAGCCTGCCCAGCTGGCAGCTCCTGCTGGATGGGCTCCTTGATTTACTCCGTGTTGTAACTCGATGGAGTGGTTACAATATCGAGGGGGAGTTGTGCTGCAATCCTCCTCTGCCTGGCTCTACCTGCCTGGCTCCCATTATCTCCCTCCCTGTCTATCACACCAGTCAAAATCACTTTCCAGTCCTTTCCCACAGGTAAACATCATCTCCAGCCTGTGATGCATTTTGTATCTCTCCAGAAAGTAATACCTATAGAAGTCAGCACTTCAGTGATTTATGTAATTAAAATATGATGGATCCAGTCGTTAAAATTGGTACACGTGTTCACAAGTGCACAACTTGTCTCCAACTGTGCCTGCCCCATCATCCCACCATGACCTTGCCTTATTATTTAAGCTTTTGCTCTGATCAGAAAATTATGAATAGCAGAACAAACTGAAGAGTGGAATTAAAACCAAGAGTGCCTGGTATATTTTTCTGCTTGTGTTTACTTTGTCACTTCAGAATGACAGGCTTGAAATTCCTGCGTGATCTTCAGCATGTTCTAAAAATGACAGCTACTATAATTCAAATTTACTGCTGTATTTTTTTTACTAGTAATGAAGTTGTAAATGCAGCATTTCTTTCATTACCTATTCATTAAAGATATGACATGAAAACAGAGTTACCATGGAAATGGCTCTGTGAATTCTGAGTACATAATAAGAATTTCATTGTTTACACTACAGCATAGATAACTGATGGGTGTTGTTGTTGCTGGTAAAGTCTTATTTAGCCTCGGGAATGCTTGTAAGGGGAAAAAGGTTGTGCAATTGGTCTTCCACTAAGTGCCTGCATACAAGCAAAGCTCTGTAAAATCATCAGTGCAAAAGAGTTTTATGATGAAAAGCACCAAATATGTTTTGAGCTTTAAATCTTTGAGCATCATTTGGAACTGAATATTTAAACATTCAAAGTAGAGATAGCCTAGTTGGTGTGTTACTAATAGTCTCATTGCAGGGCTAATGCGTACACAGCTCGTATAAATAAATTAGCATAAGGAGAATTTAGGAGTTTTTATACTTCAGCTGAAAACAGTAGGTTTTAGTAGCAGGAAAGCATCAGATTTAATAAATAACAATGTCTACAGCTATGCCAAAAGGTAAAGGTGTTAGAAGCCTTATTTTTGCACCAATTGCAAGTTCAAATAAAATCAGGAGCAGTGTCCTCTAACTATATAACAGGGACTGCACTTTTGGGCTGCATTGCACCTCTGAAATGGGCCTGATTTTATACATACTGGAACCAGGAAGGTTCTTAAATACCCAGATGCCAGGGTGACCCTTTGGCAGCTGAAGTCACAGTGACCGTCAGCAGCATTTCTTCAAGTGAAAAGGTTTTAGTCCAATTCTGCCCAGCTCTACAAAACCCATGGAGAAGGCTCGAGCTCAGCTAAGAATCAATGAGTCAGGATTGTCATTTGTGCCCAGAACCCCTGAATGTCTGTTTCTCATTTGCAAACCGGTTCATTCCAGGGAATGAGCCATAAAGAGAAGCATTATGGATACTGTGTTATAAAACAGAGTGATTATGAGATCTCTTTTGTGCCTTAAATAAACATTGAACTGTTCCTAGTCTTAAGTGATAAAACGCATACATCTGCACGAAGATGAGGAGTCTGAATGTGACCCAACATGTCCCGAGCCCTCTGATGTCTGTGACAAGATTCCTGTGATGATAAAGGCGCTGAATTGGGGTGTTTGCTGTACATCAGTGCCCTCCTGTTCCAGAGTCATTTGCACCAGGCAGAACTAATCACTCCTAACTGCAATTGACTAGCAGAATAACAGTAATGGCATCCCTGAAGCAGCCTCTGCCTTCATCCCCCCAGCTCTTATGCAGGAGGACTCTTTCCTCCCAAATCCTCCAGCTGATGAGATGGTGGGAGGGGACTGTCGCAGGGACCCGCGGGGCAGTGACAGGTACAGCCCTAGAAACCAGGTGTTCCCATTCCCAGCCCTGAGCCCGGAACTCCTGCTCTCATTTTAGTAAAATTTGGCAAGTTTGGGGAAAAATTAGACGTGGCAACAGTCAGACTTCACAGGTTAAAGCAATAACACTTGAAAGAGCATTGGCTGGGTCACCTCTGTGCGTAGAGCAGTTAGTGCTCCCTCCCATGAGCTTGCCTGCCACAGTGCAATGAGAACCATATTAACCCTGTCTTTATGAATAATTTGATACTTCCAGGATTCCGAGGGACAGCCACAGACTGCAGTTATTATTCATAGTGTGAATAATAATTTTGTAGGAAAGGATTAGAGTGTTATTCCTTGACACAGCTGAAGCTGCTTTAGACGAAGAGATTTAGGCAGTGGGGGGAGTGTGTGCTGGTGCCACACCTTCACCAGTAACTTACAGTCTGCTTTGAGTGGGAACAGACAGATAAAATCTGGCATCTCACCTGCTCCAGGTCAGAAATATCTTCCACCTTCAGGGATACTGCTGTCCACACACTCACCTGGTGAATATCCTGCATCCCTCTTGCCTGTGTTCTGCTGGCACGTCGGGATGTGCTTTGGCTCTGGCTCAGCTGGGTGAAGTCACAGCACAGCTGATGGGCAGCCAACAGCGTGTGGCACGAGAGGGAGAAGGATTTCACATCTTGCTGTTGATTACCAAATGAAACGTAACTCAGATTACTGGAGCTGCTCAGATTAATGGTCTGGTAGTGTTTTAACTTTGCAGAGCATCTGTGCCATATGTGATCTCACCAGTGTTTGGTGGATTGAATCACTGCTGTGACAGAGCAAAGAAAAAATGTTTAAATCATATTTTCTGTTTGAACCAGTAGGCAATGTTTTGTTTTTGGGGAAATTCATCAGGCACAAAGAGAATAATAAAAGGAAAAAGGAAATCTATTTGAATAATAAGCACACTGACCATCACATGAAATATAAAGACCAACACAGTAGGTTACATTTTGGACCTAAATTATTTATTTGAGTCTATTTTGGTTTAATTTTTTATTTTCTTTTGCAGTCTCACAAACTATTTTTACTAACTTTTTATTTATGGTCAAATTTTTCTGATTAAATAGAAAAGCACAAAGAGAAAAATGTTCTCCATCTGCCTCCTAAATGGCCTGATGTGCCACAGCCCAAAATCTATAGGAACTATGTCTTGGTCTGAAGAGTTTACCTGGCTCCTTGCACAGAGTTTTCCTCTGCATGGTTCCAGAGGGAGAGAATGAGCTGGAATTTCACCCCCCTCTAAAGCCCTAGAGGGTTTGGGGGTCCCAGGTGCTTCTGGTGTCCTGTTGCTGAAGGGTGCAGAGGCATTTGTGCTACATCCTTTATTCCCCAGCCCTGGAAGTGTCCAAGGCCAGGTTGGACAGGGCTTGGAGCACTCTGGGATAGTGGAAGGTGTCCCTGCCCATGGCAGGGGGTGGAACACGATGAGATTTGAGGTTCCTTCTAACCCAAAATAATCATGGAATTCTATGATCCAGCATCAGCTCAGCCCACATTTAGCTGTTGCATGGCATCCACATTAGTCTCTGTGGGCCCTACATGCTCTTCATCACAGAGAACTTGCTGCAGGATGTATAGATGAGACTGGGGGTATATAAATAACACAGGTATTGCACATTTTAATGTATTTTTCAGCTTTTGGTTCTCCGGGCTTATTTCCTACACAGCAGGGGCAATTTGCACATAATATCTTTGCTGCTGGACTGTGAACATTTATGCTACGTGAAGTTAAGCAGCTGGTAGAAAGCCCTCAGAAATGGAGTTTTGTAAGAAGTGCTGACACACTTCTAATTGGAGTGCTGGATGCCGCGGGAGCACTGTGCCATAAGCCTGGGTAGTTAGTTCGTGTATCTTATTTTGCAGCTTGCCATGTCCAAGCTATAGGGCACGACTGGCTTTATTTCTAATGCAAATTATAGCTGATTTCCAACTGTTGAATTGCAGGTACTGGGAGCCTTTCTTGCTCTTAAAACTATGTATTAGTAATTTGATGGAACTGGTTATCTGAAGAGTAGGCAGATCCTTCCAGGCAGGGGATAAACACAATTGTTGGCTTTCTGGGTGGTTTGTTTCTTTCAAACATTTATTAAAAGTGCTAGAAACCATGCTGGCTAGAAGTGTAGCTTGCAATTTTCTGAGTGCTGTATGTCTCTCTCAGAAAAATTCATTATAATAACAGAGTCACTGGGCTGATTCTATTTGTGTAAAACAACAGAGTCTCTGGAGATACTAGAGGGGCAACAAAACAAATGTACAGTGTCCTGATAGAAATACAAGTATTGATCTGATGAATATTGCAGCCTAAAGACTACACGTTATTAGGGTGTAATGAAATCTTGTTATGGCTTCAGAGCTGTAGCTCTGCTGCTGGTCACTACAGCACTGAATTATTCAGAAATCACATCTTTGTTAATACTCAGAGGCTTTAGAAGATGCCATCAGCCTCCTTGTTTCTTTTTGTTCTTCTCTCCCATCCAAATGTTCTTTCTTGTCTCTAAATATTTCATAGGTGCTTGAAATAAAGCCTTTCCCTCTTGGTTTTGCCCTGTTGGACAGAAGCTGAGGTTGTAGTTTATCAATACAGTAAATCTGGCACTAAGACTTGGTATTGGATCCAAAATGCCACAGGCAAGTGGTGCCAAGTGCTGATTCAATACAAACTGCCTCTCAGAGTTCAGATTTATCTGAGAATTTCTGATAGATTCTCACATAGGGCTTTCTGCTGAGTCAGGTGGTGTCTGTACTCCCACTGCTGCAATAAAGTTGGCACAAAAGCAGCATGAACTTCATCTCATCTGCTCTGGCTCGTTCCACAGGAACAGGACCATGTGCCCACTCCTGTCACAGATCAAATGTATGTGCTGGGAAGGCTCTGCAGGGCGGGGGTCACCAGCAGCAGAGCCTCTGCCTGAAGTGAAACCTCTTCTGTCACAGGGAGCAGAACGGGGGGAGGTGTTTGAGGTGCCACATCCAATGTCAGACACAACTTATCCATGGAGCAGCCACTCTGCTAGAGCCCCCTGGGCTGCAGGTGGTATCAGATGTGCTGTGGGTTGAGCTGTTTGGGTGATCAGCCCTTCCCAGTGCCCTCAGTTGTGTCCCCAGAGCGCAGCTGATCCTTCAGAGGATTTGCTGCTGGCACAGCACTGTTCCTGTTGGTCCAGTTGGTGGGCACAGCAGGCAGTGCTCCATCGCTTTTCCCTCAGCTGTGCTGCAGTGGAATTCCTGGCACTGAGAGCACTTCCCAACCCTGCATTGACTTGGGAAATTCTTACATTTCCCACTCACAGAGGAGTGCACCTCCCCAACAGTCCAAGCATGGACTTCCCTCCCTTGCTCCTAGTCATGAAGTTGGGCTCATGCACAGCTCTGTCCACAGCTGTGCCCAATTCCATGTGTCAGACATAGATAAAAGGCCACCTGAAAGTTTCAGAGGGAAACAACCCATCCAGTGCTGCACGTGATGTCTCACTACCCTTCCAGCCCTGCTTTATTAACACAAGTGTCCTTCACTGCTCGAAATCAATCTCTCCAGCACTGATTGCTCTGTCACATTCCCTCTGTAGGCAGGCTGGCTGAACACTTCTGTCGTGCTGCCCGCAGGCAAAGTGGTCCCACAAAGAGCCCTCTAGACAGAGCTCAAGGTCACAGGTCATAGTAGCTTCCTTGGGATGGCTGCATACTCTTCCACAAATTCAGTTCCAGCCTGATCCTCCTGTGGAATTAAATCCCACTCAGCTTTAGCACTGGTGACAAACGCTGTCCAGAACAGAGCGTTGCTTATAAAGGACTTTCCTGCAGGTTTCTCTGGAGCTCTGGTTCTTCCCTGCAGGGAGTAGATTCTGGCATCAGGGAAACTTCTGCTTCTCGAAAACAAGCACACGGGCTCCGTGGTGAATGTTCCCAATTCACCACGTAAGAACTCATTCCTATTGCTGAGTGCTGTGTTCGATCCCTCTCACCCCTGCAGGCAGCCATGGATCCGCTGCAGCTCAGCAGCTGAACCACAGCTGGTCTCAGTTCAGCTGCAAATACGTAAATCTTGGTGGCTAATTACATCAAACCTCGTGGGCTTCTTCTAGGAACAATGCACAGGCTGCTATTCCCTCAGCAGTGGTGTGGAGGAGAGGTCCTCCCTATCCCAGAGCCAGCAACTCGTGCAGAGGATGAGGGATGTACATCTCTTGGGTCACTGAGAGGACTTGCAACAACTTTGGGCCAAACTTGCAGCAAAAGACAACAAAAAGAAACATCCTGAAGAATCTGTGCCGTGGTGGAGATATCAGAGTGGCACCTGTGTCTCTAAGTCAGGGATTTGTTTGTCTGACCACCTAAGATGCAGGTATTAATGCAGCCTTTGGGGCCTGCCTTCCCAAGACAGTATTTTGGAGTTGGTGGTCCTGGCAGCCAGACAGTCTGGACTCCCTCCTCCATCCCAGGCTCCCCTGAACTGTTGGTTAAGGGGGTTCACACACTCATCCTATAGGGCAGTCACAACATATTTGTGAATTAATGCTGTGCTCCTTACATTCATTGCATTTGATTGACTTTGAGTTGATTAATCCACTTCTAGAGAGTCCACCTTTCTTTGGGGAAACGTTGATTTTTAAAAATAGGAGGCATTTAAACATAGTGTACATCCTGGAGTGGATAAAAGGTCACTGAAGTGCATAAGAACAAAGTAATGGATGGAAGCTGGACTTTTTACTCTGTCCCTTAGAGCACCTGTGTAGCATCACAGGGAGCAGATCTGCTCCAGCAGACCTCCCTCATAGATCCAGCAAGTCTTGGCTTGCATTTCCGAGGAGATAATGGCACATCAGGGTATTCCTCCATTATGATTCTTTCCCCCTCTGCTAATTTGGTGTGATTTGTCCCTTTGTCTCAGCTGCCTGTGTTCAGTCCCACTCGTGGTTATCTCCAAATACACGTCACAACAGGTTGTCAATCTGTTTTATCACACATCTTTGTTATTGCTTTTGTTTTTGTGTGTAACTGTCAGATAAAGGAAAATAGCTTGCATTTATCTCTGGAGGACTTTAAGATATTATTGTTTTATTATACGTATAGCATTATCTTCTTGTTGTTTGGGGTCATTTTATGATACAGTGCACTTCACCTTTCTGTTCCTCACATTCCGAGCTTTTGTGTGTGACCTTTCAACAGCAGCACAGAGAGAGGCTTCAGGAGCAGATCCACTTGTGCTGTGCATTGTTCACCTTGAGCCAGGCTCCTCCCATTTATGACATGGTAATTTTCACAGGAACCACTTTTCAAACAGCATTATGCAAATGAGCGTGGCACTGCAGCATCCCTGTATCCCTCACACAAAGTTAAGTAGTTGCTTTAATGGAAATGTTGCAGCAAGAAGGTGTGAGGGAGAGACAATAGGAAAAAATTTGATAAGTATTGTATGTCAAGATAGAAGAATGACTGATACAGGATGGCAACATGGAAAACAAACAGGGAGCAGAGCCTTTGAATATTGGATTTTTCTGGTTTGGTGACCAAGGTACAGGAAACACTATATTAGTTTAAGTAATTATCAAATAGTTTAATATTAGATTTTTGTCAAAATGAGAAGAAACAGAAACAAATAGCTGAGATTAACAATGTTTTGATCAAGTTGCAGGAAAGAGTTTATATATTTTCCAGATTTAATGTAAATGCAGTTTGGGGTCCCTTTCTACTGTTCCAGATGTAGTGTCTCTTAGAAATCTTTCTTTTGAAGAAAATATTAATTCACTGAGGCCAAAGAAGGTGGATTAAAATATTGAATGTACAGTGGAGACTGTATATATTGCAACCTACATCTTCTAGTTGGGAGAAGGAAAGGAACTAAATTTTAGGTTTGCTGCCGTGGGTACTTATAGACACAAAAGCCTGTGAGAAGGCTCTCAGTACCTTCCATTATATTTTGATTTAAGTCATGGAGAACTATTTGGAGAAAGACTATTTACAAGACCATGTCATGACAGGACAAGGGGGAATAGATAATAGAAAAAAATTCTAGACTGTGAGGGTGGTGAGGCCCTGGCACAGGTGCCCAGAGCAGCTGTGGCTGCCCCTGGATCCCTGGCAGTGCCCAAGGCCAGGGTGGAAATTGGGGCTTGGAGCAGCCTGGGACAGTGGAAGGTGTCCCTACCCAGCAGGTGGAATGGAATGGGATTTAAGGTCCCTTTCAACCCAAACCATCCTGAACTGCTACAGAACGTTAACATCCATGGTAAGAATTCTCACAGAGAGAACGTAGGAGCTGTAAGTCCTGAAGCAAAATATATCAGACAGTCAACAGACCCACGTGTAAAAATCTATGTTAAAAAATGCCAGGTAAATACAGTCACTGCCAGTGCAGCCATTGACTTTACAGATATTGTTGCAGTCAGATTTTTTTCCTGTGTTAGATGCTTTACATATTAAGCAAAGATGCTAAATGCTTTCCTGGGTACACTGTAATCTTGCTTTTTAAGTTGGATGCTAATTTACTGTTTTAAAACCATAAATGTTTAAAAATTACATTGCTTGAAAAATTCAGCTTTTCACATTCCCTCTGAATTACGAGACGAGACTAATTGCCTTATTTTTCGTAACACAGTGGAATACCCTTAATATTTCTTCTGGAGTTGCCTAAAGTGGAAAATCTGTGGCAGCCCAAATCTTTCTCCATCAAAGACAAGAAAAAACCCGTGGACATGTAGGGTTCTTAGTCAAAGTGCTTCCATCAAGTACCTGTAGCCTGATGATGGCTCAGGATAACAGCAAAGGGACTTTTCCCTGGCACATCCTTGAGCCTGGGGTACCTGCCTTTGTAGGCTCTCTCCATCTGTCCTTTGCAAGGCGGTGTGTTGCTGCAGGTGAGGTAAAACCAGAGAGGGTGAAGTTAACTGGAATGATGGTGTGTTTCCTGTGCACACAGACCAGCTGATGGATGGTAACTTACTCACCTGATGTAATTTGTGGTTTGTGAGCTGCAGCCCTCGTAGTCTACAGTAATGAGGTTTTAAAAAGACAGATGCTCCCTCTGCTCCAAGGTCTCTTGGAAGTGGTGTGTGTTTGTGATGTCTCTTTTCTCAGCAGAGCCGATGTTTCCTGACGAGTTATTATCACTGCTCGCCTGGTCCCAGCTCCACCTGACTGTGTCTGGCTACTGCATAGCAGCCACCCTTTTATTTACTAATTAATCCTCTGATGCACTTTGGGGGAGAAATCCCTTTCTTGGGAATCTGAGCATTATAATGCTTTTATTTGTGCTGGGTTTGGGTGTTTAGCTGACACACAAAGCGTACTGCTATTAAAGGGCAGACAGCTGTTGTGTCCCCCCAGCAGGACAGGCCTGAGCACCTTTTCCCTGTCAGGAACTGCTGGGTCTCTTGTGACACTCCATCAGTGCTGGGGTTGGATATTGTGTGTACATCTCCATACTCAGAAACTTCTCCACCCTGGGGTTTAGAAGACACGTCCTTTGGGTTTGGGGATGCAAGACTGGAGCCACCTCAGCTCCCTTCCTCCACAGAGGACCCAGTGTAATTCCATGCAGGGTTACATGGGATGCCAAGTTACTGACTTGAATGCTGGCAGCAGTGCACCCACAGGGCTCATTCCCTTGGAAGGAGACCTTGTTGACAGGGCCAGGTATTTGTTATCTGCTGGATAAAAACTGTTTAGGGACAGCCACATCCACCAGCCCTTTCTCTGCCCTTCTGCAGACCCTTCACCACCTGAGCAGATGGAAGGTGATGGCCCCACCTTCATCAGTGAAGATGGAGATGATGAAGATGATGGCCTCACAGTGCAGGGGCCCCTAAATCCGATGGAGAGATCGAGGCTCTGCAGTGTAGCTGAGCTTGAGAGGCCTGGGCTGGGTGGGGAGGGTGTGTTTTATACTTCTTTCCCATATTCATTTCAAGAAATGGAAAGCACACTGCATTTGTCCCCAGTGTTGGGTTTACCACTCTTCCACCACTTACGGATTCACAGAATATCCTGAGCAGGAAGGGACCCACAGGGATCATCAGTCCAACTCCTGGCCCTGCACAGACACCCCAACAACCCCACCCTGGGCATCCCTGACAGCATTGTCCCAATGCTCCTGGAGCTCTGGCAGCCTCGGGGCTGTGCCCATTCCATGAGGAACCTGAGCAGTGCCCCAGCACCCTTTGGGAGAAGAGCTTTTTCCTGAAATCCAACCTAAACCTCCCCTGACACAGCTCCATGCATGAATCTTGGGATTCATCCTACCTTCTAAACCTGTTGTGCTGTACCTGGAATCAAAGGACACAGAAAGACTCCTCAGGCAGGGCAGAGACATCCAAACACCTCATCCTCATCCTTCACTCAAAACATGGCAAGTCCAAGGGGCATCAGTGTTGTCTGGAATGTCCTCCTTCAGTATGGACGTGCAACACCCAGTCACAGACTGAAAGGCAGAGATCCAACCCAGAATAATTGGCAAGTTTCTCTTGCTGAGATGTGTAGTTACAATGGATAGCCTTCCATGATTTATTTAGTTGTGGTTTGTTTGTCATTCTTTTTCTAAACTCAACCCTTTTACGTCTGCAGTACAAAGGAAGAGTCAAACTGACTACTTAACCAACTGAATACATCACTTGGGATGTTCAATTCTGTAAAAACCTGGGTGGGTTTTTTTTTCAAATTATTTACTCTTCAGAGTGGAAAAATAGCAACATTACTATAGCATTAGATTAAATTTCCCCAGGTTAATGGGCTCAGTGTCAGGAGTGAATAATCACAAGTGCGTTGCCAATGGAGAGACCATAAAGGCACGTTCCTTTCACAATATATTCTACCCCATGAATATATTAAAATATTTTTCCCAGTATGAAAAGAACGGAAATAGCCTTTTGTTTTCCTCTTTTCACAGCAAAGGCTCCTGTCATTCGCAGCACAATGAATTCCTTGAATCTGTACCAGTCAGTTTTTATCCTTCCTTCAAGACCCAGAGGCCACTGGAAAAATCTTTCACATGGCTAAACTTTGCTGAATGTATTTAACTAGTAAATTATTTGTCTTCTGAACTAGAAGAACCAATACCCATTTATGTTCTAAAAATGGTTTGTTTTACTTACTTTATGAGTTGGATCTGCAACAGTAGCAAAGCCAAAGGACGTTTAATTAAGTTATATTTACTTTTTCATGATCTTTTAGCTTTAGATTATAAATCATGAATCAATGAGTACCTAATTTCCTCATATAGCATTAAAAGTAATTGCTTCATAAATTTGTTTTAGTAATCCAAATATTTGCACAGAGTGCAGCACAAAGAAGTTGTTTCATTGATGAGAGTTCTCACTTCCCTTTCCGCTGTTGGAGGAAAATGGGTTTTTGCTCCTTTAAGGTCCAGTCCTTCATGGTGCAGAAGTCTCTGAACCTCAGGGGTGGTATTGTTATGAATTATTGATGTCACACCAATTCTTTTGGCCATTGGTTTCCTTGACACTTGAATGACAGTGACCTTCTCCTGAATTGCCAGTCTGGCAAGCAGAATCTTGTGAGTGGGTCCATGACCCTGTGCAGGACCATCAAACAGTGTTTAGCTACAGATAATTCTGCTTTCTCCCCAGAATCCAAGCCCAGATGTGGAGAGGTGCTTCGATCCTTCTGTATTAGACATGGCATCTTGGAACTGAATTTCTGCTTAGTAACATGGGGCAGAGAAATCCTTCTTGCACCCTCACCACAGCAATGAACCGTCTGTATTCAGAACCAGATGCCTGAGAAGCTGTTCTCTTCTGAACCAGTGACAACCCTTCCCCCAGGGAAGGGGTCAGGGGGAGGTTTAGGTTGGATCTCAGGGAAAGGTTCTTCCCCAGAGGTGCTGGGCACTGCCCAGGCTCCCCAGGGCATGGGCACGGCCCCGAGGCTGCCAGAGCTCCAGGAGCATTTGGACAGCACTGCCAGGGATGCACAGGGTGGGGTTGTTGGGGTGTCTGTGCAGGGACAGGAGTTGGACTGATGATCCCTGTGGGTCCCTTCCAGTTCAGGATATTCTGTGATTCCAAGTTTCTATGATGCATTGCATGTATATGTTGGGTCCTGCTTGAGTCTCATGATTTGTTATCGGGCATTATTGGGTTTCCCAAGTGAAGGATTATTTTATTGACTTGTGGACAGTGTGCTGAAAATCAGGGTCTTTCAAAAAACAAAATCATAGAACCACAGAATATTCTGAGTTGGAGGGGCCCAACAAGGATCATCCAGTCTAACTTTTAAGTCAATGGACCATACAGGGACCAAACCCACAACCTTGGTGTTATCAGCACTGTGTCACAGGAGTGCCATGATCCACATCAGATGCCTCTTCATGAGGGTCATTTTTCAATTAAAGGCTTCATTTGAATTGGAAAGCTTTCATTAATTGCTTTTTGATGGAAAGAATAGAAAAAAATCTGCAGTAGCTGCTGTATGGGAAAGGGTCAGCTTTCCCAGGACCTACAAGACTTGACTGGTGCTTGATGCCATACCTTGAACCCCTTTCAAACGGGTTTGGGTGGGCTTTGCATTTCTTCTCAGCCACAAAGGGGGAAGCAGTGAGCTGGTACAGTTGGAACCATGGCAGAGCTTGTGAAAGGCACCTGAGCTCCAGCAGCATCTGCTGTGTGGTGCTGCTTGGCACAGGAAGAGGGAGGGCAGCCTAAAAAGCAGCTGTGGAGAGGGAAGCACACCTGAGGTCTGGCTGGTGGGATCCAAAGCCCCTGCTCCAGCTGGAGCTAATGCCATTTCCTTTATTCCTCATGCACACCCACTCAGTAATTCCAAGTGGGATATGCCCAACATGAAGAGTTTCCCTAGCTGGACTTCCAAGAGTTCCTTCAGGTATCCCTGTGCAGCCATCAATCAGGAAAAATCTCCAGGGGAGTGAGCAGTAATCTGGGCAAAGTAGAGGAAAAGGGAGGAGGAGGAGGTGAAGCAGGAGCTGCCGTGGCCATAATTCCCCAGTGTCGGATAAAGGTTTTGAGAAGGAAGTGTTTTATTTCTCTAATGGAGACGTGGGTGGCAGGGAAGGGTCAGAAAAAGAGGCCTGGGGTTAGAAGCAACTCTTATATTGGAAGAAAATCTCTACTGGAGTGCAATGGAATAATCAAGATTTATTTATAAAATATTGCTATTAAATAAACATTACAGAAACTTTCGAATATCAAGCTTATTTATAGCTCTAGGCGTGAAAACCCACATTAGTATGTTGAATTATATGAGTTCACTGCTGCCTGCTAGCTGACAGCACGTCAAATTATTTGCAAATATTTTCTGGAACACTAACCTTGAAGGATGCCAGCCCCATTCAGTGTAACCTTATCACGAGACAGGAACCAAGTGATGAGATGAGGACTGAGGATACAGAGTTTTTAGCAGCAAGTGACCTCTGACTTGCTGCCTAAAAACAGAGTTCACGTGGTACCTTCCGCAGCACAGAAGGATGCTTTTTTGTCACTGACATTTACACTGATTCTGTGCAGGGGTTTTGGAAGATGGTGTGAGTGATGTCGAGATGAGAAACTGCTCAGGGCAGGAATTTGAGAGTACATTGGTCACATTTAAGTGGGTTTATCTCCTCCAGCCTGCAATACTGAGCTTCTGCAAAAATTATGTAATCATTTTAACAAAGTGTTTTGTAATTGACATGAAAAAGGCAAAGTAAAATAAAAATGAATTACTCTGTAAGCAGAGAGGTTCATTCATTTTGGCTGCAATCTGTAAGAGGGAAAAGGGAAAAAAAATCCCAAATGCAGGCTTTTTATGGAAATTGTGGCCTCGTTGAAATTATAAGCTTTCTGCTATTTAAATGAATAATGTTCCCTAACACAGACTATTTTCTCATTTAAAAGTCTGTTGGGGTATAATTTCATCCTTTTACTGTCTGCTGTGTTTTAACTTACAGCAGTCTGACTAAATATTGTATTTTCTATCCATCAAAAATTGTCGGTACAGTTTGTGCAACAAGCGTCTCTTGCTCAATTAGAAGGCTCTGACTTAGAAATGTAACATTTTGCATGGAAGTTTGCGGGGTCCTTGTCACATGGGAAGCAGGTGGCACTAAAAGTCACATTTTGTTCCCTGGCGGTGGCCAACGGCGATGACAGCGATGACGCTTGGGTGCCCAAAATGTGGGAGGACAGAGGAGTCCAAGGGGGTGCTCGTCACCTCTGGGCAAGATGCAGAGAGTCAGGCCCAGTGGCACAATGTCCTCCCTGCGAGGGAGGGCCAGAGAGGACGGGCAGGACGAGTGACCAGCTCTGGCACTGGGCAGAAGAGTCAATCTGAGCAGCTGTGGCTTGGCACCCCGGACGTGTTTCAGGGCTCCATTGGGTGCCAGGTGCTTCTTCACACCAGCAGATTCCATCCTGCATGGGCAGCCACGTGCCTTGTAGCCAAAACCAATGATTTGCATATCCCACATGCTCCCATATCTGAAATCATAGCTCCCAAACCCCGTCTAAAAATGAGACAGTAGTAAAGACAGACACTTGCATTTGACCTTCTGTTTTTCAGGCCACTTAGTATTGACCCAGGCCACATCACATGGTTTTATCCCTAGCTGGGATGTCGAGTCACTTCAGTGTTAAAACAAATGCTGAGGTTCTCCTGGGCTCACTTGACTGGGAGTTGGGGCTTTTGAAGGCACACCAGGGGGCTCATGATGAGAGCAAGAAAGTCGCAGCATAAATTGCCTTCCATCTTTGGAGAGCATCTTCGTTTAGCAGAAGGACACAGCAGTGAAAGATATTTAATGACAACAAAACTGCCTTGCCTCAAAGATGCAGTTAACCTTGACAAATAAATATAAATCCTCTAAGGAGGCATAAAAGTGCTCCCCTGGTTTAAGTCTGTCAGTCTGTCATTTGGATGCTCTATCAATTCTTACAGTACTTCCACTGGCGAGGCCAAGTGGCTTATAAAGTTTTACATGCTGTTTGTTTGCTGAGAGAATTACAGCCATGGCACCTCTGCTGCAGCAGGAAAGGAGTTCCCAGGGGCTGCAGGTGAAGCCTGGGCTGTGCAAGGCAGGTGTTGGGACCCACATGGAAACCAGGATACCCAGAGTGGACACTGCCTGCCATTGGCAGTGCCCCACCAGAGATCCCCCAGCAGGAGGGCCTTGCCCTAAACCAAAGTTTAATGGCAGCTCCCAGGAGCCTCCTTTGCTTATTTTCCAGTGCAGAACACCTTCTGGATATCTACCCACAGTTTAATAATGCTGAACTCCTTATCCCACCCACAGGAACAACCCCAGCTGAGGCCAGAGCTCTTACAGGCTATGTAATAAAAATTAGCACCTCAGAAAAGCCACTGTCCATGAGGTGAATTGTCAGAACCACCAAGAGAATGACTTGGGTAGGAAAGGACCTTCAAGATCCTCAAGCTCAGGTCCTCTGACCCTTTGGCAGGGGGATCTCCATTTGTGAGTGGGAACTGGGGGTGATTTATGTGTTAGCTTAATACTTGTCTAATTGTTTATATTTCATCTCACCCAGCAGTCCCAGCACTTCTCTGGCCACACATCCATCTTGCTAATGCACTTCTTGTGACTGCTCCTCTTCAGAGCTGCAGACATGCAGTGAGAGGTGGGAATGAGTTGCCTTTGGATTGCCACAACACGTTGCTTCACGGTATCTACTTAGTTTCCGCTTGAAATCTTATTCTTCTCTTGCTCATTGTCACTAGTCCCAGCACTTTGTTTCTCCTCTTACCTCACCAACATGAAGTTTGAATAAAACCTCCTAAGAAACAGCCCAAGTATGTGAGAAACAGCAGTCGTAGGAGGCCGCAGCCAAGGATTTTCAATTCTTGCCTCTTGTATTTCCTATTGTTTTTACCTACAGATACATTTTAGACTTCATGGGCCAAATTCATCCTATTCCAATGAAGTTACCTCAGAGACACACTTGGCTCTGTTGCTTTAAAAAAAATAGATAATCCCAAACAGCAGGATAATTTTATGACCACTAATTACATTTGTTGCTATGCAAGCTAAGATAATGATAAGAGTAATCGTATCTCATGCTTCAGGGCATACGCTCATCACCTGTGGACATCAGGAAGGAATTTTTCTCCCCATGTACAGCACTGTTCAATTAACTAGATGGATTGTGGTGGGTTTGTTTTCTCTGTGTTTTCTTCCTCTGAAGGATCATTTATTAGCTGCAGCCGGAATAGGTATAGCAGATTGAATTAACCGACAGTCTGATCCAATATGGGGATTCCTAAATCCCCACCCTGGGAAGTAAAATCAGCTGTGGAAAAAGAATATGTGATCTTTTGCAATTTGGAAACTGATTGTTTTTCAAATGCCTGAATATCCTGCCCATAACCAAAGTTATGAATGCAGCAATATTGAGCTTTGGGCTGCCGTGTTGCACAAAATCTGGCTCTGAAAGTGTCCCAGTTTGAGGAAACTTGGAGGATTGCTCTTCTCTTTTGACTCTGTGAGTAGCATCTGCATTTGAGCACCACTGGGTCCTACAGATTATGTTTGTGGCTACCCGTCACGTTGCATTAGAATAGCCAGCCTCAGCCAGAAAAGCAATTGAAAGGCATTGGAAATCTGCCTCACTGCCCACATCCAGGGAATAAGCTCTCTGATAATCCTAGTAGAGAAGATCAAATTTGCCAAGAAAATAGAAGCGACTGCTTGTGTTTTGCTTCATTCTCCTCAACTATCTTTCTGCTCCTTGCAAGACTTAATCAACAGCTAATAAACCTCAGCTTTTCAGTGCACAACAGAGTATTGTCTTTCTAGTACTTGTGTTGGGACTGGGATTTATCTGTTATTGACTTCATCCCTTTCCTATCCTTTCCTTTTGTTTGGTCCCCATTCCCCTTTTCTCAGTAGTGCTTGCTTTATTTTTATCTCTAGTAAAGCAGATCTGCCATTTAATTAGCAAACTGGCCTCTACCTGAAGCCAAATGAAATGTAATCTCCTGCCGACCTGAATGCAAGGTAGAAATTCCATGTCTGAAAGATTTCAGAATTTGTCATGGCTTATTTCTGAAAAAAAAAGCAGAAAACTTCCAGGTTTCTTTCTGGGAGGAAATTCTGAAAACAAAACAGTGTGAATTTGTCAATACTTGTTGGGCATTTTTTTCATCCTAATAAACCAGCCAGGAAGGAGCTGTTTCACAGCAAAACAGGAGCAACTCTGCATTGATTCCACTGGCCTGGGGTAGCAAAGACCTTTATAGTATCATGCTCAGATGCAGCTTTTGGTGGTAGATGAGAAAAGGACTCACAGAATTCTTAGGATTGGAAGGGACCTCTGGAGATCATCCACAGCCCCTCTGCCCAGGCAGGGTCACCTACAGCAGGTGACGCAGGAACGCATCCCGGTGGGCTTGGGGATGACTCCCTGCCCTCCGTGGGCATCTGCAAAGATCAAACTGCTTAAAGATCAAACCAGATGTGCCCTTTGCTCTCAGGGTGGTGTGCTGTGCAGCCCCCTCCCGACAGGGCCGGCCGGGAGGAGCGGGCAGTGCTGCCTGGCTGGGATCAGTGCCGTGCCATGCCGTGGCTCTGCCCCGTCCGTGCCGGTTCCTGGCGTTCCTGCTGCTCCCCGGCAGGTCTCCTGCCCAACTCTGGCAGCAAGTGTGGGGAATCATGAGCCATGGCTCTTCTTAACCTCTAGACACACCTCTGTTATTAACCATCCGTAAAACTCTACTGCCCTTTTAAAACATCCAGCTACTGTTATTTAATTCTCCTGACTTGTGCAATAAAAACGAGATGGGAGAGGATGGCCAACACCTCTATGGGAGTCAGCCCAACAAGTACAGATCTCACAGGGCACCTGAGCTCCTGTGGTGCTCAGCATTGAACCAACATCACCCCAATAAACCCTCCTGACTCACTTGAAGAAGAAAAGTGTCATTCATACAGTAATCAAATAGCTCGGGTCAGTGTGAGCAGTAACAGCTTATTTTCATCGCTGAGCTGCACTGCACAAACACCTATCTGTCAGCACTCCACTGGTTTAGTTCCAGGCAAAATGACTTGCTTGCTCTCCAATCTGGCGTGCTGGCAGTGCAGGAATGCAAACAGCCAGCCCTTTGTGTTCACCTGCAGCTTTATTCCCTTCATCAATAATTGCTAAAGAGACAAATGAAATTTTTCATACGTTGCTTCTGGAATTATATCACAGCAGTGCTTTTGTTTGATCAAAATTGCTAAATGTTTTCTGTAACAGCATAAAAATTGCAGGCTTGAAAATTACACATATGCCTCATCCTATCTCGAGGAATTCCAAAAGCTACTTGTGAGACAAGAAATGCTCACCATATTCCTTAGGAGTTGTCCAAATATAGTTGACCAAGCTATTCTGATTCCATCCAAAGCAATGGCATAATGCTCAGTGCAGTTTGGAACACACTGCTGTGATGCAAAATTCTCTTTTGAATTTTGAATTTAAACCCCAAGATCTAAACATTTGCAAAAATTAAAAAGTCTGTTCAGATGCATTAACAAGACAGAGCATGGACCTGTCAGTTTTATCCTTAGATGCACAGGACAAGAAATGCTGCTGTTCCCAGAGGCTTTAGAGTGGGAAGATGCTCTCAGTCACAGAATTGTAGAATTGGTTTGGTTGGAAGGGACCTTAAAGATCATCCAGTGCCACCGCTGCCATGGGCAGGGACACCTTCCACTGTCCCAGGGTGCTCCAAGCCCTGTCCAGCCTGGCCTTGGGCACTGCCAGGGATCCAGGGGCAGCCACAGCTGCTCTGGGTTGTTCCCACCTCAAAGAGAGCCTGCCAAAGCTGAGGGCAGTTGACACCAGGGCAGTTGATATGCTCAGCATTTTGCATGTTGGTTCTAAGGGAGGAGTTGCCTGTTTCTTTGGGTTTTTCTCCAAGCTCAAAAACATCAGAGCTCCACACATTTCCCTTAATCTTTCTCAAGAATTCAGAACCAAAACATTGTTTCTGGTCCAGCTTGAGTTTTTCAGAGAGCTTTGCTAGTACAGAGTAGGGAATGAGTTGTGGCACATGGAGAAAGAGGAATTATTGGAGGACTAGAAGAAAAGAAGAGCAAATCTGGAGCTGGAAGAGAGGTGACACAAAAGAAAATTAAGTTACCTCCGCAACATCACACATTAGGAAGGACTTCAAGGAAGTAGAAGTTCACGTGATCAGAAAAATAGGGGGACACAATTTCAGGAGGATTTCAGAAAAAGGGTGAATGGAAAATAAAAAGGAGACACTTCATGGGCTTTTGGATTCAAAAGGTAAGGGAAAAGGATGGAATTAGCATTAGAAAGAGGAAAAAAACCAAACTTACAAAATGGGAGCTCCTCAGTGAGGAGGGAGCAGAAGAGCCAGGACTAAGGCCAAATAAACCCCAATCTGTTAGCATGTGGCAACAAACAAATATCTGGACAGGAGCTGGGAAATTCAGTTCTCCTTATCCATGAGAAGTGACAGTGCCCAGACTGAGACACCGTGACAGAGGCTGAAGTGCTACATGGGAATTGTTGGGTACTGGGTTCCTGCATGCAGCCACATTTATTGCATCCCAATGTTTAATGTTCACAAACCATTAGATACATGTATATTTATGGTTTGATAATCAGCTGTCATTAACAGATGAGTAAACAACATAATGTTCATATTTAGGAGGAATATGCAAACTAAAGAGAAACTGCCAACTCCTAAGAACATTTATTTTCTCTACACTAATGGGGAGAAAGGAGGCGGAAATACTCTGTCTGTAAATTAATTATGGGATATTGGCAATGCCTCCACTACTGTAAAACTGTAATTATCCCATCTCTGTGCGTGGGACTGTAGTCGTGCACCCCCAGCTATTCTCATCCATGGGAGGTAGGAATAGACCCATTGAGCACATTTCATAAGTTAAATCATTTTTAGTGTCTCTTTGAACTCAGAAGAGCAGGCAGACCATGATCTTTTCAACCAGTGTCATGCCAAGATGGTGAGGCCTTCTGCCACACTCCCTTCGTGCAAATCAAAGATGTTTCAAACTTCAGGAGAGGATGGAAACTCTTCTTTCCTATGGGAAATACCAGTTCAAGTAGAGCTGCTTGATCTGATGGAGGTTTTCAGGCAGTTTGAAAAACTTCCTTGATTTTCTTGAAGATTTGTTGTTTTACATCTACTACAAGCAGAGAAGAGCATGAAAACACATTTTTGACCCCTCCACAAATATCCCTGAGCTGAATATGATCCAATGTATTTGTGACTCCCTGGTAATATCTTTAATCATCCCTGACCGTGTTTTGCATCCAAAGACACTTTATTGAATGTATCATTATCCTATTTTTATGGGTGAGGAAAACTGAGGCTCAAAGCAGGATGGGATTAACCCAGGGAGGAGGCAAAAGGCATAGAGAATTATAAGGAAAGGTTAGGTCTGGAAAGGATGGATTTACAGCCATGAGAAGATGCTTCATTAGTCATGGCTGGGAGAGCTGGAAGAAAGCAAGTGTCCAGCCAGGGATGAGGCTGGGAACAGAGTCCAGCATCCTGACTGTCATCTCCCCACTCTCCCACCAGTTAGGCCACGTGCTTGAAAACTGATCCATGCATTTATAACCATGGATATTTGGCAAAAAGTGAGTATTAACAGGAGTTTCCTGGACAATGTAACCAACTTTCCCCCCCTCAGCTGATCCTTCCTCTGCCTTATAAAATTAGAAAATTTCCCAATCTGTTTTGAAGATGGAAACAGATCATGTACAGATGCAACAATCTGGCAGGTTATCACACCAGGATTTTCAGCCTGGGATAGCACAGCCTCTCCAGCTGCTAAGGATCAGTCCCTTCAGCAAACCAAATTCACTAATCTGGTGCTTCCTCCTGCCCATAGCCAGGCTTATTGGGGAGGATTAGCTCGTTGTCCAGGGGTAATTTTCTCAAATAAATGGGTCAAAGCCTGTGCTGGCTCCCCTCCTGCAGCCTGCTGAGTTCAATGGCTTTGCTCAGAGCACAGCCTGGTTCCTCATTTCCATCGAGATCCTTGGGCCGTGGCTGAATAACGAGAAGTGGCAGGTGAAGCCCAAGGTTTTGGCTTTGTTTTTTGTAAAGAAGAGAGGAGTGCAGCAGAACAGCATATGGTACAGTGCCTGGCTAAAAATGATTTAGTGGGAAACTGGTGCTTCATTTCTGTCTCTCTGCAACCACATACACTAATGTAGTGGTGTAACTATTCATCTAATAAACTGCTAATATTTATTATTAATTGAACCATTTAATCTAACAGTGGATTAGGGGAAGGCAAATGTAGGACTTAATGACTCTGCTGATTGGTATAAATTTTAACAGTGAGCTCGGGCTTTATAATACAAATTGTGTTGCTGCTGCTGCTAAGTACCTTGTAACTGGAAGAAACTGTGCCCAAGCAAAACTTGCACTGGCTATCAAGAGGTTGGGTTTTTTAATCTTATACTGAGCACTGTAGGACGTAACTCCAGAAGATGAGGTCCCTATCACCAGTGGTTTATTATATTAATGGCAAAGCAAGTGGTTATTAGTAATGTCTGCTTAACTTTAGAGGTCATCTTCCATCCTGAATAGCCCCTGGATGGATGGTTTAGTGCCGCTGCGATAACTGAAGTGCAGGATAACAAACTGTAATTATCTTGCACTCCTAACCAAATCCCCTGTGCTGTCTGCAAATCCATCACTGCCAGGGCTCTCTCCAGCCCACCCACTGCTCTGAATTCCTGGTTTTCTAGAACTGGAAGCAAGGACACACCCACATCTTATGGAAGACAAATTTCTGCTTAGTGCTAAATCTTGTTTCCAGACACTGCTGGGTGGGAGTTTAGGGATATTCCAGCTGGGACTGGAAAGATGCTTCAGCTCTTTACCTTTCAAGCCTATGGAGTCAAAAGCAATGTCTGTATCCCGGGGAGAAATTAATGGAAAAGCCAAACTTCCTAATGGCATGTATCTTGCTCTAAGCTCTGGGAGGACCTGAGGTCTTAGACTTTATCATTATGACATTATGGGCTTTAGACAAGCTATTTTTAGAGATTTCTTTAAAATTTGATCAGTTATAATTTTCCCTTTATGGTTATAATTTTCCCTTTTGTGGAAGCTCTGTAGCTGAGACAGAAACTCTTGGAAACACAGCAGCACCCTTTCTAAGTGGGGTACAAAAACCCTCCTAATTGGAAATACTCTTTCACACATTTGGACATTATTTTTTTGTTGTTGTTGTTGCACATAGGATATACAGTGATGTTGTGTGGCTCTCAGGCATTTGAACTTGAATGAGTTATTGCAGCAGTTCCAAATTTCGTGCTGAGAAAATTCGGTTGCCACCCTCCAGGTCTGATGAAAATTGTTGTCATCCTTGGCTATCCTACCTTGGGTCTCCTTTGAGCTCGATGTTATCAGAGAGTCTGGTTCAGTCTACAACTTCTAGAGCAGAGACCAAAACACAGAGGTCACCTTCCATTTGGTGCTTCCCCTCCTCTGCTTTGCTCTCCATTTTCTACAGATGAAGGAAACATGCCCTGTGCTTCTGCTGTGAAGGCAAGGATGTGTTAGAGAATCTGGGAAACCTTTTTTTTTTTTTTTCCCTTTCATCTATTTGTGGTAAGTGAGCTGCAAGAAAAGATGTTTCTTACTCTCATGGCCTTGAAGTCAAGAGAAAGAGAAATGGAAAGAAAAAAAGCTGAGGGATGAATTAGAAGAAAATGAAGAATTGCTGAAAAGATTGAAGCAGGGGGGAAAGAAAGGAGAACCTCTCCAAAAAAAAGATGAACTCACAGCTTGCTTACCTGTTTGGGATAGAAATGTGCCAGGAGTTTTGGCAGAAGTTACCTTATAAACTTGCCTTGCTTAGGGGCTCTCTTGATCTCCCTGCAGTCACCCTACTGACACAGCTGCACCAGCTCACATTTCCCACTGTTATCCCACACCCTCTGCCCTCACACTCCCAAATCAGCTCAGTCTGGAAGAAAAAGCAGAAAAGAGATGGAAACCAATGGGAATTTGGCAGTGGCTTTTCCCAATGGGAAAAGTGAAGGGAAGAGTACAGCAGGACAAACACACTAGAAAGACAATGCAGAGAGAACTAAAGCAGAAGGAACTGTTACAAAAACCTAATCAGGATTTGAATATGGAAATCTGAAAAAGAAAAGACTCAGCAGAGTGTCCTCAGTAGCAAGCAGCAGCTGTCAAATTGGGTTTTCTGGGTGAGCCTCAGAAAAAGCCAAGAGGTGCCACACATTAGTGAAGGTGTGGGTGTTCAGGGGATGAATGCTGAGAGTCGAGGTCAGTGCTGCTCTGGCACAGCCCCAGCTCTGCACTGGGCATCTGAAAGTCCATCCTAAGTGTGAGTCCACACTCTCCAAACCAGCCCAGGGTCCATCCCTTGCTTAGCCAGGGCTGCAGTCCTGCCATGAGGAGCAGTTCCCTGGTGCAGAGGGAAGTAGCTCTGAGAGAGAAATCTCTCACCTGTGAAAGCTGAGCTAAAAATCAGTTTTAGGAACTGGTGAGGTTATATATTTTAAACTGGTGAAGGAAACCACAACTCTCAGCTGGTCCAACACAAGAAAGAAGCTCAGCAGGTTTGGTAAATGCAGATGGAATTACCAGGATACAGGTCAGAGCCTACATCTCTTTCTCCCACAAAAATTACCCAAAATTTCCTGACCTCCAAGGAAACACTCTGGTTTGCACCATGCCGCCCTCTCAGCTAGTTTTGTTCTTCCCTCTCTTAGTTCTGGGTGGTGTTTTACAGGTGTTCTCTTGCCACTGATGCTCATTTAGGTTGCCAGGCTGTTTCAGCTCTCAGTTATTCTCCTGCCCAGCAACAGAACGGGGCCATAAAAATTTACTTTCTTGTTTACATTCACTCAGCAATTTATAAGAAGAAAAGTGGGGAGAACCATAAGCAAAGAATCAATGCTGCATTTAATAGTTAAGCATAAAAGTCATTCTTAAACAATATTTTTATTTCTGTTTTAATGAGAGACCAGAAATACCACTTCTGGGTTTTTAAGGCCCATAAGGTGTTAGTACTCTTGTTATCTCTGATGTTCATGGTCTCTCGCACACCATTTATGCTGGGCATTATTTTTGACAATGCAGTATGGCAAATGCCTGGCCTGGGATTCCTTGGAATGAATAAAAGATTTATAGAGGAAATTCTACAAGTAATATCTTGTTATAATACATTTTTGTGCTAACTGCAAGTGACAAGTGATTGCTCAAACTTGTTCCTGCAGCTACCAGGTTTTCGTCTTTAATCCTATATTAGTTCTACAGAAAAAAAAAAAATGAAATACAAGGAGAGCTGTCTTTTCATTTATTTTATCTTGCCTCTATAGGAATATTTTCATGGTAAATTCAATATACTTTGTCCAAAATGTAAATGGAATGTTCAATATATTTTTAACTCAAGCACTGTTTAAACATTAAAATCCTCTTTTGCAAATGCCATTGTGATAGAGGTTCAAGATTTTGCAGGGGCTTAATGACTTCCTGGGAGGAAAAGAGGCCAGTTTGGTAGTCAGGACTTGGTTTTAAAGGCTTACTTCCTTTCAGTTCTGCAGGATTCCCATAGGACTGGGGCTACGTTAGGAATTTCTCTGTGTGGCATTTCCCCATCCGTGAACTGGGCACTGTGCAGTGGGTGCTCTGCAGTCTGTGGGGCAGGGAAACAAAAGGAAACATGAAAAAAGACAAAGTTAGGAGCACTGCAAATGGGCATTGATGCAAATCAAGAGAATATAATTAGAAATCTTTTATGTTTGTAATGTGACTACATCTTGGGGTCATAAACATGGAGCTTGGGAGCTTTGTGTAAATTAGGGCTGTGATCATCTACATGAAGTTACCAGGCACTGTTTGAAAGTCTTTACATGGAAGAGGAAAACACCAATGAAGCTGGGGCTGGTGGCATGGTGATGTGTCACTGCAGGTGGCACAGGGTTGGTATTTGCCGTGCAAAACCAAAAAGGTTGTGCTGTACACAAACCATGCAGACACACTGCCCCACCAAACTGCAGGATTTCACTTTGGGCAGAGCTTACTACCAAATTCCAGGGAATGCTCAAGGACCTCCTCAAGTGTCAATAAACAGCAAACTCTACCCAGACTAAATTTTCATTCCAATTCCCAGGCTGTTTTGGCAGTTTATGTCCTCGAGGTTGATTATGCATCCCTTCCATCCCTTTTTACTCTCTAATCTAAACACAGGATGCTATCTTTATTACCTCTTTTCAAAACTTGCACAGGATTTTATTTAGCTCCTGTGTGAGAAGAAAATGAAAAGAAGAGAGAAACTGGCTTGGGGGTTTGGGGAGTAAAAGCAAACTTGAGAGGCACCTTTGGGAAAGATGTGGAATGGTCTAAGGGGCTGAATCTGGTCACTCGGGGAGCCATGAGCAGCAGCTCAGTAATACCTGGCACCATGCTCTGTCGCCCTCAACAACCCTCTGTGTTCTGGGCTAGGAAAACACTTTCCAATTCAATAGCCAGGTTCTTTGCTGAGGTTGCCAAAGGTGCCCATTTGGGTCCTGGTGATGCTCTATGTATGGATGGCTGCTTCCCAAAAATGGCATTGGTAACACCTGCTGTGTCTGTCAGCTTTTATTTCTACCAGATGTAATTGGATTGAAGGGCTAACACAGGAGTATGAGACAATCTGCCTCTTCACGTGGGATCTTCTGGACACAACAAAAACTTCTGAACCTTGGTCTATGCTTTTGTTAATCACCCGTTTCAAGATTCCTGTCTTCATTTTGGATTTCTCTGGTTTATTCCCACCCAAGCCTGTTTTGCCAAGCATTCAGCTCATATCTTCTTTTGCTTATATTTTCTCTTTTACATTTTTCTTGTCCTACTTGGTACCAAAATTTTGTTCCAGCAGAAGCATTTCAAGAGCCACTGGCTTTTCCTTGCTGGCCTGACTGTTGCAGGAGCAGGTTGTATCCTAATTGTGTCCTCGTGGCTACAACTAAAAGCTGGGCTCTTTGGTTGTGCGGATTTCTTGGTTTGTAGCCAAAATCAATCTGTGCATATGTTTCTCATGCTGTGACACAGTTCCTGGTTTTTTAAAGCAGTAGTTTCTCTGACAGCTTGGCTTGGTGTCCTCTGGAAAATATTAACCTGCTGTAGGTAGAACTTCCTGTGGATTCCAAATGCTTCCAACTCACCGGACTCATGGCTGGGGCTGTGTCTGTGGCACTTTCCTGCTCCCAGGTCTCTTCCCAGAGCCCAGTCTGCAGCTCAGACACAGAAGTGGTGGCCCAGATTTCTCCCTCCCACGCTGTTTCTGCTCTCCCGTTGCCGCCTCACGCCCGCCTTCGCGCAGAGCCAAGCGGTGCAGGCAAAGCAACAGAAGGAGTTTCACCTCGCTGCCCCAGGGCTGCACAGCAGCAGCTTCCCAAAGCAGCAAATCCATTGTGCTGTCCTGGGTCTTGGTTTCCTCCCCTTTGGGTGTCCATGGCTTTGTCAATGCTGTACCTCGGGGAAACCATCAGAACTTTGCTTCCAGGCTAGCTTCAGTGAGTGCAACAAGAGCCACCCTGCAGAGAAGCCCCTTCTCCACTGGAGGATGATTCCATGTAGAGCTTGGTCAGCTCTGCCTTGGCTTCTCAAAGACCTTCCACTGGGTCTCAGCCTCCTTCCTCGGGCAGGTGGTTCTGAACATCTTACAATATCCTTGTGGTGAATATTTCTCTGTTTGTTTGGCTTCAGATCAAGACTGAAAGCACTGCTGGAAATACACTTTAGCCAAAGATGGTTTAGGTCAATTGTTCCTTCTGGTATTAAAGTTATGAATCATCTTGGCATCAAGGTGTGACCTTTCCTCTTTATACTATTATGTCACCGAAAAGGAGGCAGAAATGGAAATAGGAAGATGATTGCAAAAAATTTCTCACCACTGATATAATGTCTCGTGTGCACCAGGAGTATTAGACTCGTAAACCTCATCTTCCTTGGCATGGATCCATGCTAAACTTTGTTTCTACTAACAAAATCCAACATTCCTTTTTTCTGCAGTACAGCTTTCTCGGCATCATAAACCACCTGCTGGACTGAGTTCTCTGAAGTGACAGTGCAGAGATTTCCATCCAAAACTGATACAGGCAGTCTGAAAAGCTGCACTCCTGCAGTGCAGAGTCCCCACAGGAATGATCTTTCCAAACCTAATGTTTTGATGATGCTGGTCCAGAGGCGATAGTGAATAAAAGCATTTGAAAAAAATATAAAGTGTGGGTAACAGTGAGGGAAGAAATGTCAATTCTTGATCTGTATCTGCCTGGGAAACAGTTACATTTGCAGAGCAGAAACTCAGTGCTGGTTATTTACTAGAATTCTAATTGCTCACTAAAAAAAAAATATTTTGTCCTACAATAAAGTCTCTTAAAATTAACTTTGACACTTCAGAGTCTGAAATAAACTCCATTTCAAATAAAATTGTGTCTTTGGAACAACATACATCAAAATACAGACTAAAATTGGAGGGAGATTATGATAGGATTAAGCTATTTTCTGTGCAGAGCAAGAGTGCTGCAGTCCTGTCAGGAGCTCTCCTCCAGGATAATGCAGTTGTTCTCCATAGAGCAGAGCTCCTGGAAGATGCTATTCCCTCTCCAACCTGCCAACTGGAGTAATGTTAAAAAAAATGATGCTACTAGAAGCTTGTCACCTCCTTTTCAGTTTATTTTAGTTTTCCTGAGTTCAGGTGGATCGTGTTACCCCAGGTTGGGTCTCCCAGCTGAAGAGCCACCCCCAGGGACCCAGCACCAGGTTCTGGTGCTCATGGGGCTTCCAGGAGAGGGAAAGGTGCTTTGGGGGAGTCTGCAAGAACACTTTGCTCAATCTGAAGGGCAGGGAGGGTGGAAGGGAGGGTTGGCAGCTGAAAGGACTGCACAGCTGTGCCACAACATCTGGATGCAGTCGGTTGACCCTCAGTTTGGGAGAGCAAGAGCTCCCTGTCACCTTCCTCCCGCACTCCTCAGACACATCCTGCAGAATTGGTGCTTCAGCAGGATTTAATCTGTGCAAAATCCTCCTCTGTCATGCAGACCACTTCTCCCGTTAATCCAGAAGATTTTACAGCACTCTCCGAGTGTCAATCACTCATCAAACCAGACATGTAAAACAGTAATGGACTGCTTGATTTGAAAAGAAACTTGTGGTTTTCCTCTGCTGCTGTGAGAACTGCTGGGAGCATGGTGAGCAGCCAGCTTTGTCCAGCAGCAATCCTGTCGTCAGCGCTCCCACACCTCAGCGTTACTCCCCACCAACCTTTCCACAGAAACAAAAGTCGTGTAGCTCCTCGTGTGGGAGCAGGGAGTGCCTGGGAAGATGAGCTGTCCCTGGGGATGCAGCAGTGCTGACAGCGTGGCCACAGCTCCTGAGCTGAGCCAGCTCTGGTGGGCAGGGGATGGTTTTCCTGGGCAGGGCAGGAGGAACCACGCCGTGCTGGAGAGCATTCCTGCACCTGCCTGCCTTGCAGCTAGGATCAGGAATTGGACTTTCTTCTCAACACTGGTTAAATCCCCCTTCTGTGTCTGCTCCCCACATGGCGATATTTTGTGCTGGTTTATTTTTTGATAGCATTATACATATGGCTCACCGGTGCAGTGTGATAAAAATCTGAGAAGCAGATCATTTTGATAAAAGAAAAAGAACTAAAACAAGCTTACTTTAATTTCTATTTAACTGTTAGTAGGGGGCTAATTACTGTGAACTTTTGTATCATGGTTTCATGTAACTTGTTTAAAAAAATCTATTTATAATCTGACTCCTCTATTTTGACTAACAAAATCATTTGCAGTAATTAATTTTCAGGATTAATTAAAGTAAAAGGAAGAACTAATGGGAGATTAGCTCCATATTTTAGGCATGCATCAGGAATTGCTCCCATTTGCATTTATGTTCAGTTTGTAACTATTTGCTGTGGATGTCTTACCCCTGGAAGTGTCCAAGGCCAGCTTGGACAGGGCTTGGAGCAACCTGGGATAGTGGAAGGTGTCTCTGCCCATGGCAGGGTATGGAATGAGATGATTTTTAATCACCTTCCAACCCAGGCAATTCATGATTATATGATTCCTGGGATAAAATTAACACATAGCAATATTATTAATATCTTGAGTTTACAGAACACTGTTGATACACCCAAATCCTCCTTGGCCTTTTCCTGCTCCAGTAGAATTGGATTTCTGCCCTGCCATCCCATGACAGCTCCACGTTGTAAATCATTAAATTGTCACACAAATCAAAATTTCCCCTCTGCAGATCATATGAGTGGGATCACTCAGCTGCACCTCAATTCTCAGGCCTCGCTTTTAACTGTTTCAGAATTTATTTCCAAAATACTTGATTTGATTTGAGCAGGCAAGTGGTTCTGTTGAAATCAGCTGGTCCAGTGGGAGTTTCATCTTCAGATAAAAAAAGAAATTGCTGAATTCTATCTGTGTTCAGTAAGTGACATTCTAGATCCCTGTTTGCTATCGATGTGATCAATATGTTTTGTGTAATACTCAGCACAGAGATCCCATCTATCCCTGCCCCATGGAATTTACTTTCTAAGCAGCAGTTGTTAGTGGATTCAATATTTGCTGAATTAATTAGAACCCATGTTAGGTTTGATCAAATAATCTTCCAGTTGTGGAACATCTGCAGAGGTAATAGTTTGTGGTTCTTTAGGGTCACCTAAAGTGGCTGCTGAGGTAGAGGTGTGTGACTTCAGCCCAAGTTTTCGCTGAATATGTGCAAGACAAGGAATCATCACAAGGGTGGTTTGGGTTGGAAGGGTCCCTAAAAGTCACCTCATTCCAACCTCCCCTCCCAGCCCTTTCAGATTGTTATTGCAGCCATCAAAAGGTCACGTGTTGTTGTCACAGAGTGACAATTGTTTTGTGAGGAAATACATTTAACGCTTCTAAAGTAAGATCATCTTATACCACTCCAACATCTGAACCACTACAAATATTTATAAATTCAGTAGAGCTGGAGGAAAGAACATCCAAATGCTTGAAATAAAAGAGTGGCTGGCCCTGATCCTGAGGATAGTTTTACCCTTCTGAGTGTTTTCACCTGGTACACTGAAATCCTCCTTGCAGAGGAGAGAGGCCTCCTGAAAATGCCACCAGCTGTCATTTATAGTGGTTCCTGTGTTTGTCAGTGGGCATGGACATGACAAGGCCACTGCTTATCCCACTTCCAACACGTCACTTTCCTATGAATCCAACACAAGTTAAACCATAAAGATATGAGATTTGTCATGTCACTTCAGAACAAAGATTCTCACAGCCCCATGTCCTCAAATCTGCTCTGTAACTGTGGCCAGCATAGGATGTTTGGTGAACAAGAACAAGTAGAATAAGAATGAGCAGCACTGAGTCATCTTTCCTTTGGAATATGCTCCCAGCTCCTAAGGAGTTTTAGGACGTCCACAGCCCTACTATTAAAAATTATAGTCCTAAATCAATTATTTTCATGTCCTACAGGCAAAAAAATCATCTGTTTTCCATTTCATTATTATGTTCCACTAGAGAGAGCAGAGCAATTATTATTATTTTAGCAGAGTCTTGCAGATAGAAGGTGCTATTGAACTGCAAAGCTTTTCCTACCAGCTGGTGCACGTTCAGTGGCAGCTCTGCTACTAAGGAACAAGTTGCAGTCTTTGCAGGGCAGTAAGTGTTTGTTGGCTCCATTTTTCCAAAGAAATGGAGCATGGCTGGCTACCAGCATTTGCCCCAAGCCTTGCATGACTCGTGAGGCTGTGTCATTTCTTGTGCCACCCCCGCTCCATGTATTGATGCACTTCAGAGCAGTGTATTAAAGGAGATGAGTAACATCCCTCAGATGCTTTCTTTCTCCTGCCCTCCCCTGGTGTTTTATTTGGAAAGGGTTTGTTTCTGTTCCTAATGTACGCTGCTGAGCCTTGCTGACTGAGGAGGCAAGTTCAGGAGTACATCTTGTACTTTCACTGGAAGGTGGTCAGGTTTCTGATTGCTGTTATTTCCTGTGGGAGCTGGCTGTCAGAATTATCTGCCACAGCATTATGTAGTGACTTGCAAGAATATTATACCTGGGACAGAGGATGTAACCAGCTCTGCTGGAACATTGGTGTTTTAGCAGAAATAGTTGGGGTAAAGATCATGTCTGAACACCAGGGCACAAATCAGAGCCCACCCCTTATCTTCTTCCATACCAATCACTTGTGCTTGATTAGGTATAACTTCTTATCCATTAAGCTCCATAAATTCCAGGAACAGGTTAGGAATTAGTATCCCAGATTTACATATGGAAATGCAAACCCATGGAGAATCCATTATCCAACATGGTACAGGAAATAGAATACAGATTTCCTGACATCCACGAGGGTGTCCTCTCAGCCAGTTATAAAACCCTGGGTTACACGAGCATTTAATAGAGACAGTGATGGAATAGGATTGACAGCAAAGTTGCCAGTCCATATAGCAGAAGATTCCCATAAATATGCAAAGGAGTACCCAGCTCCTTGTGTCCCACCCGGGGCAATGCCTTCCCCAGCAAAGCCAGGAGGTTTCAGGCAGTAATGAATGACCAGGAGCAGAATCTCACCATAAGGACAGACTTTTATCTCACAAGTTATTAACTGATCCATTCCACTTGTCATCTCTGCTCCCACTGCACTGGTTTGTAGAGATTCACATTGCAAGGAGTACACAAGGCACAAGAGGATTTTGCCCTCCTATGCAGAGGAAAGCAGGAGCTGTTGACTGAGTGTCAGCCCCTACAGGGTGACATGGCCAAGAGGAGAGGAGAAGAGGTTGTAACAGCAAAAAGCAGGATATCAGAGCAGGGGTTTTAATCCCAACTGGAATATATGGAGTCATCCTCTGTTCATTTAATAGGCCCAGCAGTTTGATGAAAGTGAGACAAACCAGAAGAGCAGCAGTGATAAAAACTACCCATCTTGATAAGGAAATAAAACCCCTCAGAGCCAGTGAAGTGCTTTCCCCTACTCGGTGCTGTGCCAGGAGGAGCAGAGCGGGAGAGAGCGATCACCTCAAGGAGCAGAGCTGATTAAAAGTACAGTTCCCTTGTCACACTGGGTGATATTGTTAACACATTTCCTCAAACCCGTGTGCCCTGGCTTGAGGCTGGAAGGCTGCTCACTGAAATCGCTGTGTGCTGCTTGTAACGGAGCCAGCTTGGTAATAGAGAGATCTATAAGTGTTGGCACCCTCCCTCCATTTTCCAGTGGAGAGGCAGCTACATCCTAAAACCCATGCTAGGCCTGGGACTGGCACTGAACTGGGCAAAGAGACCAATTTTGGAGCTGTAGCAGAGGCAGTGCCCCCATCCCAGCCCTGGTCTGGCTGGAGTCACCCTGACGGGGTGGTGGGAGGAAGCATTTGTCCTGCTGAAAAATTACCTGCTTGTAACAACAGGCTTTGGTCTCCTGAGCTATCAATCTGCAGCCTTCCAGCAGCATTAAATTAACTGGGGAAGGATCTGTGAGAGTGTCTGGAGAATATATAGGAAAAGTTCAAAAGTTTAGCGTGCTGTCAAGGCTGCATGTTCACTCCACATAGAGAGGAGTCACAGAATCCTTCAGATTGGAGAAGAGCTCTGAGATCATCGAGTCCAACCATTCCCCAGCACTGCCAAGGCCACCACTAACCCATGTGCCCATGTGCCACAGCCACACAGCTTTTAACTCCCTTCAGGAACGGTGATTTCACCACTGCCCTGGGCTGCACAACCCTTTTGGTGAAGAAATTTTTGTTAATGCCCAATCCAATCCTCCCCCGGCACATGTTGAGGCCATTTCCTCTCATCCTGTCCCTTGTTACCTGAGAAAAGAGACTGACTCCCACCTTTCCACAACCCACTAAGTTCATGGAGAGAAGCTTCTCTAGGAATGAGACATTCCTGAGCCACCTGTTGCAAAGCAAAAAGACAGAGGAAGCAGAATGGTGATGCTCCTCCTGGAGCCCGCCCTTGGGTTTGGCTCCAGCTACTGCTGTGGGACTGTACAGTCTAAGTGCCATTGAAACCGTGGTCTGATTTCTACTTTTTGTCATCTGTGTCCAACCATAAAGGGGAAAAACTTCATATGAGAATTTTTGATAGGTGTTGGAACAGGAGTAAGGAAAGATGAAGAAATGTCAGCAGAATCCTTGTTCTCAATATGGTGTGTCAGGATAGATTGTTACATTGGCTAACTATAGACTTTTAAAAATATATTTTAATAAGAAATGAAGTTTATTTCCATATGGAAAATGAAGTGTAAGATTTTTCCAAAGTTTCTGCAAGTTTTTTTTTTGTGAAAAATTGTGTGAAATATGGAGTTTGAATGCTAACAACTGAAACACCAGAAACAACTGGAGCCTAATAACCCCACAGCACTTATGCAAAACTCCAATGGAAATCAGACCTTAAATATAAGTCTGGGAAACTTAATTTTACACCAATTTCCTTATCTAGAAAATGATTCATTTTTAATTAAAGATGATGTGGGTATACACTCTACATGCACAGAAAGTACACATCATTATTTTTATGGAAATTCACTTTGAAAGGTTCATTATAATTTGTCATGCTACAGATGCCCATTCTGGACATCAGGGTACAGTAAAAAAAATCACAGTCACTATTTTACAAGCCTGATGATGCCTTGAAGATCCTGCAGTGTAGATGATGATTTGAAGAGCATGTCAAACCCATGTAGGGGGAAGAGACCTTGCTGTGGTCACACTGGATTTGTGGAGTAAGGAATTGGTGCAAGGTTCTACTCCTGCTCCAGACAGCACATGTTGGACCATATCAGGTAGTCCTTGGACACCTCCCTTTTGACTTTTTATCTTGTACATTGGCTCTTTGTACCTTTTGGGTCCTGTAGCTGCTCTCAGATGTGGGCTTTTGCAATAGCAGGAAAAGCCCTAGAACCCTTCTTCCATTTTAACATTGCTGCTGATAAATGTGTTCTGATGGGCTACTCGTTTTCTCATTCGTGGAGATATTTAGTGCATTCCTTTAATGGTTGGTGATGCACAAATCGGTTTTAATATCAATAATGAACAATTTGGATGACATTCAGATTCAAGATCTGCCAAAAAAATTTGCTACATGTCAGGATTTATTGAGTACAATACATTGAGGTTGCCAAAGAGGCTGGAGTTCCTTCAGCAGAAAAGCAAACAGATGGTCCCAGGAAAGTGAGCACATTCTTAAACCCTGGATTGCATTTGGACAGAATGGAGCCACATCTGCCAAAGCCTGCTGGCCAGAAGAATGGCGGAAGGGAGCCATCAGAAACTAATGTGACATTCTTCAAGCTCTTTCACTTAATATTGATATTAGTAATCTAACAGGAATGTTCCAGAATTGCCAGGTGTCCTTTGGGTTGGCCAATTTAGGGGAAGGAGACATGATTAACAGTTAGTAACTGGATACACACATGCACCCTGGTCTGAAGTGTTCCCTGCTAAATATATCCTTCTAGGTCATCCGTGTCCACCTGGCCTGGAGATAAAATGGTAGGAGCTGCTCATTTCAAATAATCTGTTTCTGATTCCTGCTGCCACAAGCCAAAAGATAATCTTGCAAATGTGCCTGTCCCTCCAAACAACCGGCTGTGGGATAAGATGCCAGAGCTGGGCGTGCAGAGCAGAATTATCCTGGAGATCTTCTCAGGCTTAGCACGGCCCTGGGTTCAGGATCAGAGTTCAGGAGGTAAAAAGGGCAGGTTATGTCAGGAAATATAGAGATGGGATGAATCCTAATGGATTTATGCTTGTGTAGTACTTTGTAAAAATAAACTTCAGCATAAGGGAAGAGACTGACTTGTTCTTCAGCTGCATTTAAACAGCAGTGTGGGAAATCACCCAGGGTGGTTCTGTATGGGAGGGAGACACGTCCTCTGGTCCAAACAAAGCCTTCAGAGATGCAAGGTGAGTTTCTAGCTTTTGGTCTAGCTTTGCAAAGAGTAAAAATGTCACTAAGTCTGCTCCATGGCTCAGCCTTGCATCATAATTCAGGGATCATCTAACGCCTAACAGGGCTTTTACAGAACTTTATTTATCAGTAAGTAGGAAACGTGAGGTCCTTGTGTGAAATGATCAGTAGGAATGCACTGACTGGGCATCACAGGGAGAAATCACAGCACTGATGTGGTGGATGGTGTTGTCTGGACAGCAAGAAGAATTCTTAGTGTTTGAGGTAAGACACCATCACACTCAGGGAGTTACAGATGGTAAAATGTTAGAGAAATGTTGCAGTTCAGTTTGAGACTGGCCTCCAAAGGTGTGCAGAGGAGGCATTTCAGTAAATGCACTCATACAGAGTTTATTCCCTCTTGCATATAACAAACCAAAAAGTGAATTTCACTGTTTTATTTCCTGCCCCAGAGCTGGCACATGGAGCAGTGAATCTCACACAGACCCGAGTGTCAGCAGCACTCGTGGTTAATCTGTTCTTGTGCCTTGACTGCTGTAGAGGTTCTTGGGATCCACATTCTTGGGATCAAGTGGTTTTTAGGATGGCAATGCTAACCACTGCCAGGTCCCTTCTCTACCCCTGCACGAGCCTTTTGTGCCTAGAACAGGTGAATTCACCCTCCAATCTGCTCTCAGTGCTTCCCACCTCAGCCTGTGTTCACCTCACTGCAGAGAGGAGCAGCACAGGCACGAACCCTCCAAGGGGAAGCACTCCCCAGCTGGGTGCAATGAGGCCTTTCAGCCTCCATCTCCAGTCCCTACAGAGCCAAATGCAGCATGAACTGAGTGAGCAAAGCCTCCCACTGCCACCGGGGGCGAGGGGAGGGTGCTCAGCCCTTCCAGGGTACACAGAGCATCTTCCCACAGCGGGTCCAAACAGCTCCCCTGCCAAGGGGAAGGGAATGTAATCTTTCAGTCCATCAGCTGGCTGTAATGGGTGAAATCTTCTCACCCTGTTTCTGCAGGAAGTCAGATGATATGATCCTAACAGTCCCTTCTGGCTGCAAAATCTGTGAACATCCCTCTGAGCTTGCTGGGGTGTTTCATGTGCACGTGGTGAGCCTATTTCATCTCTGGGTTAACTCTGCTGACATCAGTGAGTTACACCAAGGATAAATCTGGCCTTGTCACTGTGTTTTGTACTGTAATTCACTTCCTCCTTTGTTTAAAACTTTTGGCAGCTTGATATATTGTGCCACGTACATATAAAATGCATTTCTTTGAGCAAAGAAAAATATGCTAATATGCATATTCCTATTTTGTCTCTTTCTTGTTACCAGTTAATCAATCACACAGAATGTTTGTGACACTTATTAAAGGGAATGAGTAGATAAAAGCACATGGCTTTCATTTATGAGACCCTGATAAGTTGGAAATACAAAGGATCTTACCAAAGGGAGTCAGTGTATACTAATGGGTAGAACAAAGAGCCGATAATGAAAAAGACATTGAATGTGGATCCCAGTTCTATTAACTCCCTTTGTGATCTTGAGTAACTCAGCTATTCCCACACTTTATACATCTGACCAGCTCCAATCTGGAGGCCATGCTTCACTTGAATACCATTAGGCCAATCGTTCTTTTAAATAAAATACTTCTGTGCTGTCAGCTTTTAATTGCTATCAGCCAGAAATCCAGATTAAAATCCTGGAGCCTGGATCTGGGAAGATTATGTTTTTAGTCTGTGTTCAGATGAAGCTTCAAAAGGAAAGCAAATCCCAAATGCAGTGAATATTACTTATCTCTTTTCCTCTCTCTTCATTTCCATGTGTATTCAGATTGAGTGGCAAATCTGCAAATCTTTATTCACCTGGTTGCAGGGTATAAACTGAGCAATCTGCTCTTCAGCTGAGAGCTCTGAGGCTGTAGATAAATAACCCCCTGGAAATGCCAGCTTGAGGAGCAGAATGGCTATTGATCCAACATGCAGTGTTTCTCTGAACACATTCCTCTCTTTTTCTGAAGAGAGCAGGTCTTTCCAACAGCAGGAATGCTGTCCCCGTGGCAGATGAGCCATGGGGTGAGGGATGTGCCCTGCCCCTGCAGGGCTGGGAGGAAAGCCAGAGCTCCAGCCCAGGGGTTGTCCAGGGGATGGTCATTCCACTGCATCTCAGCACGAGGAACCCCAGGAACTCTTACAGACTAATTGATCTCTTATGCATGTTTCTCCTTACAAATCCCAACCCCAAATGTCTCTGTCACGGGTGGGGAGAGAGGTGGCAGCTCTGTCAGTCTCTAGTGTGGGAGTGGGCAGATCTTGGCCATGGGATTGGCCCTGAGGCACAGTCCCATTCCTGGGGACGAGTAAATTCACAGAATCACAGGCCCATTCCAGGCTGGAAAAAACCTCTGAGATCATCCAGTCCAAGCTGTGCCCAATCCCCACCTTGCCACCCCATGTTCAGTCATTCCTCAAACACCTCCAGGGATGGGTACCCCACCACCTCCCTGGGCAGCCCCTTCCAATGCTGCTCTTTTAGCACCAGGAAACTCATTTTTTCCCTCTCTCTCTTCCCCACCTGCAAAGCTGGGGTGATGATGATACTGCCCTGTTTCATACTGCTCCTGGAGATTTGCAAAGGAGCAGTGATATTATTATTAATGAAACTGTAAATCTAATAATTCAATGCTGTGGCAGCACAATAGCACACAGTATCTTAAATACAGTCCTTAGGTGGCTGTATGAAACATATGCTGGTGTTATTTTGACTTCTTTGTCTATTTTCTAAATTCCTCCCTTTTGGTAAGAACAATTATGTTACAAAGTTTGGAAACTGTGAAGAAGCGTGCAGTGTAAATGCTCAGGAATGACTAATTTGGAGAGTTTTTTACAACAAAGAAGTTCAAAAAGCAGTTAAAGGCCTGACTGTTAACAAATGAAAAAAGTAATTTGGATACTACCGGCAGTGCAGGAGGTACTTTTATTAGGTAAAGCAATGCAAAAGTTTGGCATGGGTTCAGTAATAATAAAAGAGCAACTATAAAGAGTTAATTATCTCTGATCCCTAAAGGAAGTATATCTTTCCTATCATCATTGAGGCCCTTTGTAGTGCAGTGTTGGGAAAAACAGAGCATTTTGGCTGAGAGCCCAACACCTGGCCTGGGAATCACGTTTTACAGTGGCCAAAGATCATCAGCTTCTCCTAGACAGAGTGCTAATAATGTGAAATTGGGGCTGAAGTTACCTCATTAGGGGCACCACTAGTAAACTCCATGGCATTCTTTTATGGGGGCAAAAAAGGGATGAGGTTTGGAGTCATGGTGTTTGCCTTGCCTTGATCTTTAAATAAAAAGTGTTAGTGTTGTTTCCTAAATTAAAAAAAAAAAAAAGGTATGGCTGTTGTTGGCCTAACCCTTCCTTGTCAAATCCCCATCACTGCAAAAATGGGACATAAAACCATACAGGCTCATTGTGGAATAAAAAGGGAAATCAGGAAGGAAAAAAACCCTGCAGAGCTATTTGGGAAAAGCTCCCTTTTCTACCATTCACTCCACTGAATATTTCTAATGTTTTTTTGCCATAAAACCAGATATTGGTGGAAGATTCTGGTTCCTACAGAGCCAGTCCCAGTGGTGCTGCAGGAGCAGAGAGACTCCACACGCCTTGGCAGCCTGGCTGGGGGCAGCCATGGGGCTTTCTGCTCCACAGGGCTTTGGAGAGAAAACTTCCATGTGCATTGGGTGAAGGAAAGGGATTTTGAGAGAGCAAATTGTACCAAAAAATATTTCCCCTGACAGCTGTAGAGCAGGCACACAAATCCTGCCCCATCCCTGGGTGTGCCCAAGGCCAGGTTGGACAGGGTTTGGAGCAACCTGGGACAGTGGAAGGTGTCCCTGCCCATGGCTGGGGGTGGAATGGGATGAGCTTTAAAGGTCCCTCCCAACCCAAACAAGTCTGGGATTCTGGGATTCCAACTGCATGTGAAATCCCTAAGAGGTTTAAGCATTTAAAAAAATATGAATTATAAAAATATAGATTATAAAAATAAATATTACAGAGATATACATCTATGGACACTTTTTGCATATTACAAGCTGTTACAGTTTGGGGATTTCACAGGCTTTGCCCAGCCCAGAAGGGCTGAAACCTCTTGGCTGAGAACAAAAAGCAGCATATAAAGGAAAGCTGCACGGTCCTTTACAAAGAAATGGCCTTTTTTTCCCTGTTTTCCAGCTGAATGGTCTCATCTTGCTCGTATTACCAGGAAAGTGATTAACCTGCAGTCTTCTCTTAAACCTCCCCTGTGTTATGGCACTGCTGGGAGGCCCTGGGAGGCCAGAATAGCCAAGGAAGGTTTAGCAAGGCTGAGGATCTCAGTGAGGTTCACACATCTCCAGTGGGGAGCAGTAAATCCAGGGCTGTTTGGTCCTCAGCCAGGACTCATCAGTTTCATTGGGGTAAAACTAAAAAAAAAAAAAAAAAGTAAAATAAAATAAGCAAAGTTTCTTTTAAAAAATGTGACAAACATAGAAAATAATTTCTGTAGTCATTTGCTTTGCTGAAAAATAAGTCTTTCTTTCAAATCAAATGAATAAATCCCAAAACTTAAATTACAAACCTAGGACAAATCCTTCCCAAAATAGTGTGAAATATTTCTGGTTGGTAAAAGTTTTCACTTATTCTGCCCCTGTTCAGAAATTCGAGTTGGAAAGCAAGGCCACCCTTTATTATGTATGCCAGGCACCCAGTCCTTCCATCCTTTAATAACTGTGTCACAACACCTTTTTCAGATGCTTGATGGTGTAACGCAGAGGTTAATTGCTTATGGAAATGGCTGCTAATGTTAGGAGGATGAGGGTAATTTGTTCCCCCGAGCGGGAAGAAGACGTGGCAGCAGCACATGAGCCACTGCAGCCCCCTCCAAAGGCTGCTGTCCCTGCTGTCCCCGCTGTCCCCAGCACTGTGGTCATGGGATGCTCTCCCATGACTGTCCCCCTGCCCCAGGCTGCCTGGCACTGCCACACCAGGGGAGGAGAATTCCTGTCTGTGCTGCTCAGTGCCCTCCAAACCTCCCGAGAGGAGCAGGTGAGCCAGTCGTGCCTGGGCCCCCATCCCTGAGGAATTCCAGGTGGTTCCATCCCTCGTGCCCAAACTCAGCCCGATGCCCACGCTCTGGGATGGCAGTGCTGCTCACACTGCATCTGCCATGGGCATGCATTTAAGGTCTGCTCTGCACTACTTTCAGAGCCAAGTTTCCCACAGGGAAAGTCCTCCTAATAGGCATGAACAGCAGCCAGGTGCAACCTGGAAGAGTCTGGATGCTGTTCTACTTCTTTGGTATTTGTATTTCCTAAGGTAATACCTGTGGTATTTTCAGGTGTCCATGCATGTATAAGATTCACAGAACAGTCTGGGTTGGAAGGGACCTTAAAGATCATCCAGTTCCACCCCTGCCATGGGCAGGGACACCTTCCACCATCCCAAGTTGCTCCAAGCCCCAGTGTCCAACCTGGCCTTGGGCATTGCCAGGGATCCAGGGGCAGCCACAGCTTCTCTGGGCACCCTGTGCCAGGGCCTCACCACTCTCACAGGGAAGAATTCCTTCCCAGTATCCCATCCATCCCTGCCCTCTGACACTGGGAAGCCATTCCCTTGTCCTGGCACTCCAGGCCCTTGTCTCAAATCCCTCTCCAGCTCTCTTGGAGCTCCTTTAGGCACTGGAAGAGTCTCCCTGGAGCCTTCTCATGTCCAGGCTGGACATCCCCAGCTCTCCCAGCCTGTTCTCCACACAAGCAGTGCCCAATCTGGCTCTGCCCTGACAGTGTACCCTGTTCTGGGGAGATCTGGTACACCTTGAAATCCAACCTGGTTTGGGTCACTGTCCCTGGCGCAGAGCCCTGGGGTCAGTGCCTGCTGGTTCTCCACGAGGGAGGGTGCTCTGTTCCTGGGCTGGGGGGAGCTTCTCACCGCCACAGCAGAGGCTCACTGGCTGTTGGTAGGAAGCTTGGTATGATACACGATGGACAGGGCAGCAGAGGGGTTTGGAGGGGCTGTCTGGGCAGTCTGTACACATCTTGGCAGGCACTGGCACCTCCACCAAGGTGCTGCTGCCCTGGGATTCAGCTGGGCTGCTGTTGGGGTTAACACCATGCTGGAACAGCAACTGCTTGGGTGGGAAGGGGCTCATACCTGACCAGCTCCTGTGTGCTGTACTCCCCATGGTTTAAATCAGCATCCAAGGTGCCAGCAGTGCCAGCACACCAACGTGGCTGTACTTCATTCCACAGCCCTCCCTGGCTCAGGAACAGGGAGGCTGCCTTGGCAAAGGGAGAGTTAACAATCCCCACAGACATGCTTATGTTTATAACATACTCGTCCAAAGCTTTTAACCCAGAATAACATTTACACGAAGGCTGCAGAGCTCCATCATGCTGCTAATGCTTACAAGATTTCCCTAAATACTTTTCCGGAAGCTCTTCTTACAGAGAGAGCCCAGAGGGAATGAGTGAGCTGGAATCAGGAATGCTACTCCTGCCTGTCCTTCCCAGTGAGACCCTTGCTGGCCCAGCCCATTTGGAGCCCCCACCTGCAGCCCTCAGTGGGTGGGGAGCTGTGGGGGTCCCATGTTCCAGCACAGGCTGGTCTGGGGCAGTGGGAGAGGCACTTGTGGCTGATTCAAGGGGACAGTGACAGATCAGCTCATCGGATCCCTGCAGAGGTGGGGAGGGGACAGGGAAGAGGCAGATGCTTGAGACTTCACCAGCAAGATAAAGAGCTCAGGCAAGTGCCACCCTTCCAGGGAGGGACGGGACTTGCAGTGGAGCTGCGTGTGTTTTCCTTCTTTTACACCTCCAGTGAAAAAAATTGAAGGCTCCTGCCATTTCATTCATCCCTTTCAAAATGACTGAATAAGGCTCCTCTGTCCTCCAGCTTCCTCATTCCCCAGTCCAGTAAATAATGTGCCACTTAAATGTCCGCCTTCCCCTTGATGACAATTTATTGCAACAGAAACGCTGTTAATTTGGCTGCCTGGCTCCCAGGTGGGGCTGTGCTGGGGAAGCATGTGCTGCCAAAATCCCTCTCTCCCCAGCTCCAAGGAAATGAGCTGGCACCCAGCGAGGCATCACATCCCTCCAGAGAAGCAGCATCCAGCCAAAAATCTCAGCTACTGAGGGTGGGGTTTTTAATTTCTAACTTTTTTGTGCCTTGGAGTGCTCTAGACATTAGATGGCAAGGCTGGATCTCTGAATCCAAGATGCAGGGAGTGTGAATTGCTGCAGCAAAACCAAGGGAGCCAGCAGGATTTACGTTAACTGAGGATCCAGCCCCCTGCGTGTACTCCAGACCGTGGTAAATTCTTACCTGGAGGCACCAGCATATTTAGTCCTGACATCATGGGAACATTACCTACCTGTAGCAGCTTAATTTACACACTCCCCAACACCTTTAAGATGCTTTATAACCTTGAAAATCCCCTGACAACAAATACACTCTGCTAGCATATGCCAGCAAGGAAACGGTGCAGTGTAGCCATACCAATTAAGCCTGAACATTTCATGCGTCCGTGGTATTTTTTTATTGAGGTACTGTCTATCTTTTTAACTAGGTTTGTTTTTATTGTAGCAAAAACCTGCCCTTTCAGATGAGCAGGCTAGTCTATCAGAGCTGACATTTAGTGGAAAACAAAGTGCAGGCATGAGAAGGTTACAAGAGCTGGCACATGCTTTTGCCCAGATTAGCCCATAACCGAACTGGACTGGTCTAGTTTTGCTTTCAAAGAAATCCTTCTGTCCATAAATTTTTTTTTTCTGCTTGTGAGCAGAGTAGGAGGCCAGAACAGCAACAGTACTCGACAGCTGTTGAAAAGAAGGGTTTGGATTTATTCTGTTACACACAGGCCAGAATTGATAAAAGAGGCTGGGGTTGGCTACAACGGTAAGCTTGGTGGGTAAATCAGTGGTGCCTTCATGGTTTTGAACCAAAGGGGAATAGATTTGGAGGCAAGGATGGAGCACTGTCCCCTCTCCAGGACACAGCATTATTCCCTGTGTCATCCCTGCTGTCCCACACCCCACCACCCCTATCCCCCCCAGGGCAGTGCATCAGCTCTGCAGCCTCTGCTCCCAGCAGGATTCGGGCCCAGGGGGCCGAGCACCTCCTGCCATTAGGCTTGGCAGGATGTGGTGCTGCTGGTTCCTGATTGCAGCAAATTTGGCCACAAAACCGTGATCCGCTCCTCACTCTCTCCCTGCAGCTGCCATTGGGATTGGCAGGAACTTTAAGCTTTCTTAACTGTGGGTTTCTAATGGCCTTTTTGGACCGCTGTAGGTAAGCAGGTTTTATTATCCATGTCCAAATAATACTGAATTAATTATGCAATCTAAACTAGTGCAGTAGATATCCGATTGTATCCTGACATTTGCTAACCACCGGGGAAGACTTCTCCTGGCTACTGCTTTGTATCGTACAATCAGATATTGGCCCCCAGCTGAAGGGTAAAGCTCTTTTCTGCTCAGCACTGCCCAAAGATGAAGAAGAGCCTGTCCTGACCCCAGCAAGCTGAAGTGCAGCTTTGTGTGGAGATAAACCAGCCAGGAGAAAAGCTGGATTAATGGCAGGAGCGTGGGTCTGAAAACCACGGAGCGAGTGGGTTTTGCATGGGGGCCTGCAGGAGAACTGGGGGAGAAGTGTTGTCTTCCCAGGTGTTGGTAGGAAGTTTTTCTGCAAATGAAGGAGTTCTAATCCCCAGGTTTTGGAGCTATCATCACTAAGCAGCGTAGTATTTTTGTGTTTGAGAGGGCTTGGCAGCAACACTCAGCTGCTCAGTCCCACGCAGGGTGAGATGTAGGCTCGGAGCATTCACACCTTCCTCTCAATGGAACGGAACGGGCCAGTGGCTGCCGGGGTGAATCCAGCTCCCCACCAACCTGGGCTGCTCAGAAACTCACCAAATCCACAGAATAATCACTTATAGGGAGACATTTCCTCCCCTAAAACTTCAAGTCTGAGTGTGTTTGCTTTTCGTACAATTGTCATTATTTGCTGGTAAATATTAACAGCAGAGATGTATAAGCTGAATGTTTGGAAGCAAAGCTTTCCCTCTGCAGTTCAGTGCCTTTATCTCCCTATTCATAGACCCAACTTAAAATTCTTTACTCTTAACATCACCATCATCTGTTGTCATAGAAACTATTGCAATACATATGTACTCTAAATGACTGCAACTTGGTTGAATGGCAAGGGATCAAGATGGACTGTGATGAGGGAACACTTAAAACAGGTACATCTGTGGACAACAACTGATGATGAGAAGAGTTGTTCAGTCTCTCAACTAAAAAAAAAAAGGTACAACATTCATTTTCAGGCCAACAAATCACAGAATGGTATTTATTGAACCTTTTTGTTTATTTTGTGTATTCTTTCCTATGAGACATATAAACCAGGAGCTCTTTGTTTTCTTTAAACAAATCTGTGTAGTCCAGTTCTGGACTAATTTTACTGGGCTTTCTCAGTAAAATTTCCTATGGAGAGTCAGGATTTACATTCCTGATTCCTTAAGGTTGTGTTTATTTGTACCTTGCTAACAAAGAAATACTACATCTGCTTGGTTTCCTGCAGCTGAAAAAACCAGCACTGAGCTTTGCATTTCTACACCCATATTCCCTTCAAATGATTGGTGAAAATACAGCCACCAGAGCCAGTTAGGCTTTAATTCTACAGCAATTTATATACCTCCAGTACAACTGCAGTGCTTTAAGTCCCATACATCCCTCTGAAGCCTGTGCTGTCCTCAAGGAGCAGAACAGAAGGTCAGTTACAAGTTACCATCCCCCCCCCTTGCTATATAGCTGCAAAATGCCAGAAGAGCTTCAGTTTGAAGCCTGAAGAAACTGTTATTCCTGCATCATCTCAATGGAATGCAAAGCTCAGACAGGTCCTTAGGATGTGTAAATGTCACAGAGATTCAGTTTTGCAGAGAAGTCATTGACACTCCAGTGACAGCACAGCAGTATTTTGCTTCTGGTTCAGTACAAATTACAGACAACTTGACATTAGAGACCTTCAAATGCAAAAGCAGACTGAAATCCTACATGATCAACTGACTTTCCCTATTTACAACAACACAGCTTTCGTTCAGACATCTCTTTGGGGACAAATTGATGGAATGGAGATGGAACAGGGAGAAAAGCCAGGGAAGTTTCTGATTTGTGTGCTCCACCTGAACCCTCTGAAGTCTGGCTGTGCCTCTGCCTTGCAAGGTGCCACATGTGGGTGTTAGTGGCACATCCTTGAGCTCTGCTCTCTGAACTCCCCCTGCACAAAGCACAGAAAGCCAGCAGTTAAATAAGGAAAAGACCTTAGCAGCCCTTCCACTCCTTGCTAGTCCTGTTTATTCCAGATAAGTATCTGTGTTCATATATGTTGTTTGGTGACTTTGCAATTATCCTCTTATCTTTCTTTTTACACGTAATAACAGCCCCTTGACCATTCTGTTAAGGTGGTTGAATGCAGCCTGATTCTGCATTTTAAAGAAGTTATTTGCTGGAAATAAGAAAAGGGAGATCAAACTTAGCCAGAAATCCCTGCAGGTCATGGGTTAAAATAATGCTTTGGGCTCTGAGACAAACTAAAGAGCCCAAATTAAGTGTGTTGTGAGTGTAGAGGGCCGAGATACTGGGTGGATGGCAAAAGGACTGGAGCAATGGCTTTAACTGCCTGTGGAGTGAAGACATCCTGACATTCACCCAGCTAAATCTCATGGACTTCAAAGGACCAAATATTGCTTCAAACAGCACAGGAGGAAAAAGGTTAACAAGAAAAAAATTGTGCCAGAAAAAGTGAAGTGTGCTCTTGTCCTAAAGAGCCACTCTGTGACCTCAGTTCATTTTGATTCCAGTGTTCAGGACCACCTGAGCAGACCCAGGGACACCAAACCCCTAACCAGGGATGCAACTTAGTGAAGAAAGTCAACACAACTCATGGTGCTTGCCTAGCAAAGCTCAGGCCAATCGGGAAGCAGGGTTTATATTGCCTAATTAATTCAACTGTCAGGAAATTAAACTATCATGTACTTTGATATCTGTCTGTTTTCTCAGGTGCAGTTATATTTGAAGAGACCCCACGCCTGTTTAGCTGTGATCCCTTTTGGAAATAATTGGCATGGTTTTGATTGATAATGTGTATTCCTCTTTAAAGGAAAACACACTATTTTTCATAATCAGAGGCTGAATGCATAATGAGTGCTCTGGTGCTGCCTTTAGCATCAGGTCTGTCAAACTGCACAGTTATTTCCATATTGATGCAAACTAAGATATTACACTCCCTCATTACATTGACATGGCACATCTTTCAACAGTCAGCTTCCAATCATACGTTCCTTGCAAACAAAATTACCTTCATTTTCTCTTTTGCTACAGAAGGAACTAGCAGTGGAAATGTGCCCTAACAAGCTAATCAACTAATTTTTAGAATATGTTTGAACCATTTAATATTCTAAAAGAAAACAAGAAAAAGTTGCTAATGGGTATGCTGGCATAAACAGAAATAAATAGACAACTGGTTGACTGAACATTAGCATACTTAAGTTTTATCGAAGTCACAGTGGAATTCATTTTGCAAGTCAAAAAAGCAAGATCTATTTGTATCCATAAGCTGAACCACCTCATTTACTCTACATTCTTGAGCAGATAACCTCGGTTATGAAGGTAAAAGGGAAAAAAAAGGAAACTGCCCTTTTATGAGCCAAATATTCCAGGCGATAAATTGATTTTAGTGGGACCAGTGTGTAGGGCTACTGATAATGGCTTGTGTGATACTAATGGCCCTGCTGCTAGGAGAGAGCAGCCAGGCTCTGGGTTATGGGGGGCCATTCACGGGGTTGGCAGGGACTGAGGGTGTTTCCAAAGCAACACCCAGGGATGGGAAGAAGGGAGAGGCAGCTTTGCATCCTGAAATCTGAACTCCCGTCCCAAACAGGCAACCGACAGCAGGGAGAGTTGGTGTTTTAAGTGACCCAGTTCAGTGGAAGGGGAAGAGTTGTGGTGAGCAGGCTGAGAGGGACCAAAGGGGATGGATGTTGACTGTACAAAGCATTGCTGAGGCAATGACACCACGCAGGGCATCAGTGACAGGTGGGCTGAGGTCTCAAAGAGCCTCACCAGCCCCCCAGCCACCCCTGGGAGCTTCCCAGGGACCTTTCCATTCTCTCAGGAGCACATCATTTGTTTTGCTGCAGGAGGGTTACAAACCCTGTGCAGAGATCCTCATTCTGCCTCATGTTGTAAGGTCTGTTTTCAAAACGGAGCTGGGTTTCACTTCCTATCAACATCCAGCCCTGCATTTGTTACATATGTTAATTTGCTCTGGAAAAATCACGGAAAAGCAAATTATTGTCCCGATACAGTGTTTAGGCAAACCTGCAATGTCTCCCCTGGGTCTGAGTGTGGAATCAGTGACAGTCCTGCCCTGTGCCAGTGGGTGATTCGGGCCACAGTGGTCTGGGGCTGGTTGTGCCTGAGGACAGCTCTGGGCAGCACCTTCTCCTGAGGCAGTGCAGGAAGCAGCCGAGCCCTCCTCACCTGAGGCAGAGATGTGCTGGTGCAGCTGTGTGTCCTGTGGGTGCTCAGCATCCTCAGGCTGAGCATGGCCACTTCCTACAACAGCTCCCCTCTTCCCAGACCCACACACTGCACAGGACATGGGCACCACAACTCCCATCCCAGTCTGGAACAGGGATTTGCTTCTGCACTGCTGATCACACCCAGATTTCATTCAGGTCATGTGGACTTTGAAGCTTGTGAATTGATCCTGAATATTTCAATGGCCAAATTAGAGTTGTTCCATGCACAGATCACTGTGAGGAATATATGGGGTGATTTACACATCTGAAACCATAATCTTGTAGCAGATCCCAGTCTTCCCAGCTCTCTAAAATTCGAGTACTATATTTTCCTTTTCTTTTCCCGTGCAACATTTCAGAATCCAACCTTGAAGGGCATTAAGTCAGCGTTGCTGTAAAGCCTTAACATTATTATCAGCTGCATTTCCTTACACATCCAGGGCAGAATACCTTCCAAAGCTGACAGTTGCACCGGAATGCACCAGACTGTTCCCTGACGTGGGATTAAACAACATACTGTGCAGCAAGAGAAACATCTGTTTGCTCTCGAGCTGAGCAGCGACCGCCTCGGCTGAGGGTCCGGAAGAGAAGGAGGATGGCTCAAGATGAAAGCTTGCTCTTCAGCTGTTGGGGGAAGGAATACATCCCTGGTCCTGTAGAATATTTCTGCTCCGTCATAAAAATCAAAGCAGTGCTATCCCGGCAAATAGCCCGGCACCACTGTGGCATGACAGCCAGCAAATGGAACTGGAATCGTTTCCATCATAAAAGCACATCCTATGAGTCGGCAGGGCAGGCTAGGGAACAGATGTCCCAGGATCTGTGAGTGTTTCCAATCCATTAGGGATGTCTCTTGGTCTGGAAAACAAAAGGGGTGTCCGGTGAGGAAAGTGGCTGTTGGAAAAAGAAGGGTGGGAGAAGCTCTGTGTCCCACCAATCCAGGCATGAGGATTCCACCATTCCAGGATGTGGAAGGGAGTGGCCTGCAAATCTGAGGCTGTGGACAGCCAGGCAGGGAGGGGGCTCCATGGACAGTGGGGGATCGTGGGTTTGGAGCAGCCAGGCTGATGTGGGGCACGGAGCAGGAGAGGCAGCTTCCCTCCCATCCCTCCTGCTTAAGAGGTTCCCAACACGCTCCTCAGCTTGCAGATTTAGATACAAATTTGTACAAAGAAGTGTGATAACTCTCCCTGAAACCTGATTTGATTTTCTCCCTTCGCTATCTTATCTGGCACAGAGGAGATTTAAGTCATACCAGATTATGAAGTGTTATCCTCTCTACTCAGCCAGAGTATCTGCAGACGGTCAGGCTGCCAGGGCTGAGCTTCAGGTTGCCTCTGACTGCAAGTTTCAATTCTGAAGGTACTTTTTACCCAGTTGCTGGCTCAAAAGATAGAAACAGCAAGCCCTACAGCTGGTGATTTCTTTACATAAATAACAATTCTGCAAAAGATCCCTTTAATGACATCAATTATACGTAACTAAGTGCACTTTAAAGACTGATTTCTTTTTTTAGGGGGTTGTTTTGAAGCATCTTTGAATTCATTAAGAGTAATTTTCCCCTTATAAACTGAAAAGCAAGTTTCCCATAGACACCAACCCCCCTGACAGGTACATTGTTCCACTTTCATGTCTAGTTATTTACTTGCCAAATGCATCAGACACAGAGCCTGAGATCAGCCACACAGACATAAAAATACACAAATTACCCTTCCTCTTTTTCCCAGCAGGTGGTTGTGGGCAGTAGATGGGAAAGAGGATGTGCCCCACTGGGGGTTTGCTGGGACTGGCTTTCCCCTCCAGGGGCTCCCCTGATGCTGCAGGCTGCAGTTAGCCCAAGCTGCCCAAACAGTGGAAGGAGAGAAAAAACTAAGAGCAGAAATTACATCCTTTAAAGGTTAAATTAAGAGAGATGCACACGGTAAAGGCTTCGTGCTGTCCCTAATGCAATCACTGCCCAGGCTCTGATACCAGACCCTTGGTAGGTACATCCTTTCACTGAGGTCGTGCTCCCCAGAAACATCAAAACCACCTGAAAACACAGCAATTTGAGTTTTAGCTCCTGATAGTTTTGCACACTCTGCTTGGAGCTTCCTGCATCTCCTGACAGCAATAGGAGGTCCCGTCCAGACAAAGAGCTCTTTCCCTTGGCAGAGCAAAGGAAACCTTTCTCTTGAATTAGGAATGCAAAGCTTCATTCTTGGCCAAAGATCTAAACCTCCACTGTTTGTGCTACATTGTGAGAGGTTGTTTTATACTGTCCCCATTCACATTCCCTCTGTGCAGGGAATGGGGACACTCCTCTGTGCCAGCTCACACAGACAGTGCAGGAATAACAGCACTGAGGGCATGAGGCACTCAGAGCTTATGGACATCTGGATATCTGCAGCAGAAAGAGAAGACCCCGACCAGAGCATTCCCTCTGCCACATGAACTACTGTTTCTACTTAAAATTTCACTGGCAATCTAGAAAAATGCCATTCAGGCAGAGCAAGATGCCTGTGCTTGGAGGATTGCTGGAGAGTATAAAGTAACAGCCAGCCAGCAGCTGATAATCTGCTTGTAAACTCCTGTTTGGAAATAAAGACAATCCCATTTTACAGTAACCAGATGTTTTAACAGAATATTAGTATTTACAAGGGCCTCAGGCTATTGTTTTATACAGGTCTGAAGAGGGCTTAGGAACTGGAAAATCACAAGCAAGTGTGCAGTTCAAAGGCCCCTCGAAGCTGTGACATTTGGTGTGATGTGGGAGAGATCCCCTTTTGTTTGTGCCTGGGATGTCGGATGGGATTGGTTGCCAAATGTTCTTCCATAACTTACCTAACCAAGTTCCCCTGTGCTCCAATATTTCCCTGTTCTTTATTATCCATAATTGGATAACTTCTCCAATTTTCTCCTTGGAACACTGAAGATAAGGTTTCTGTTTAATCATCCCACTTTAAGTACTTGCAATCAGACAGGATATTGCTGCTTTTAAAATAAGACAATGACATTTAATGACTTTCATTTCTTCCTATACAAAAGATTAATTTATATGCTGGAGTCATCTTTTTCATTGGAAAATTCTCCCCACTCTGTTTGAAATGATTCAATCTGATTAACAACTTAATTCTCCTTTTATACTGCTGATTTTGTGGCTTTCGCTGCCAGCATTCACTTGTCATCTCTTTACCAACTCTAATTCAGCTTTTGTTTCTGAATTAGTCTGAAGTTGAGAAGCCAGGCAAGCTGTGAGGTGTGGGAGTGGTGATGTGCTGCCCCTGTAGCTGTGCTGTGAGGCAGGAGCTGGGAAGGACAGCTCTGTGCTGAGCTGACAGAGCAGCACCACACATGGAAGCACATCACCAAAAGATGTAGGAAAACAGAGGGATTCCCTTAGCAGCCCTTAGAGGCTCTAAGAACTCCAGGTGAAGGACTGTGGGGTCAGTGTGTGCATCCCTGGGAAATCAAAGGGCAGGTGCAGCACTGGGGAAGCAGGAAACTCCTCACTGCTGTTTTCCAGGCTCTTGGGAAAAGCCCTGTGTCAGGAAGCTCTGCAGGGGGGACAGAGGTAGGAGGCAAGAGCTGACAGGGGAAAAAAATCATGTTCTAGAATACACCTGACCTGGCTGTTTTAAACTGCAAACCCACGGATTTATCCTGCCAGTTCTAAACTGTCTCCTTGCAGTGTTCAGTGAGTGCTGGTGGAAAGAAAAGTTTCATGCAGGTGCTATGAGCACATCACCTGGATGGTTCTTTGAGCACAGACAGGAAAGCTGTTCAAAGCTTTGACTTTCTGCACCATTACTGGTGATTTGATGGTTAGTAACATAAATTTCTATGCAATCTTTACCTTTCAACAGATGAGTGTTTGCCTTTAGCAAGGTCAACACAATTTTTAGGAATTTATTTTGGTTTTCTGCTAATATGCTTTAAAGGAATTATCGTTTTCTTTACTCTGCTGACCATCGTTTTGGTTTTGTACCTTTTTTGACTTATACTTTGCTTTACTTAGCATCTATAAGTTCCTGATCTATAATATTTTACTTTTGTGGTGTTTATTTATGTTCTCTTTGCTTCAGAAACATCTTCTTTTTCTCTTTCAAATCAAGCTTTAAGCCAGGAAGGACTTCTCCTGTGGCCATGGGGTTAGGATTTTCCATCACAAAGGAAGAGGTACTTGAGCATAACTCTAGCAAGTTATTTTTATTCTGACAAAACTCTTACATATGCCCAACAGATTTAGCCCCCAGTTATTTTCTGGACTGTAAAACCAGTCTTTCTAACAGACCAAATGTATAAATACAACATTGAAGGGGGTTAGCAGAAGTCACTTGGCTGTGTGAGAGCTTTTCAAAAGCTCTAATGGCTTTTACTACACTTCTCTGTCTTTGTAAGAGACCAGTGGGTGAGCCCAGATGCTTTTCCCTCTCCCAGTCCAGTCTCTGTCCATGAACGGGATGCCCTTCCACCGGCTAAATAACAAATACAATGTGGTTTGCATGGAGTTGGAGCTGTAATATCACATTTCCATACTCATTTTAGTGCCACACTCCATTTTCCCTCGTGTCAAGATCCTACTCCCTGTCTGTGCCATTGCTTCTCAGTGAAGTGGCATCTTCATCTTTGGAGCTGCCACGTTGTTTCCAGCTCATGTGTTATAAAGAAAACCTTTGGTGGCCTCCTGACGTGCACAGCCCCGGAGCAGCTGGAATGTCAGGTGGGATGTTCCTGCCCTGCCCCACACGTGGTCACACGTTGGAGCTGGCCCAGGGAAGCCCTGCACATGGTCTGCAGCCCTGTCCTAGCCCTGCCTCCCATGGGAATTCCTTGGGAAAGGTGGACACCCATGTGCACGGCGCCATGAGCAGATGCTAATGGTGCTTCCCATCCGAGCACTGTGAAGCATTATAACGATGCTTTAACACAGCTCAGCAATCAAACTCTGGAGTGTAATGAAAACAGGAATACGTGCTTAACAGAGTAGAAAAGCATGCAGGGAACAGAATGAAAATGATTCCTCACTTAAGGGCACAGACATGTAAATACACGTACGTGTCGCTCGGCTAATCCGCGACACTCAAACACAAACACAAACCCCACTGCAGCCACGCAGGGCAGTCATGTGGAAGGCTAGATTGGATCCACTTTCCAGATTAAGATCCTAATCTTGCAAATAACTTCAGGCTGCTGAAATCTGACAGCCACGTGATGCCCTCCATGTGGCATCTTCCACACCCCGCTGGGGATCAGCTCTGCCCCGGTGCCTGCCCTGTGCCCCTTCCCACTGGGATCACAGTGGGATGAAGCAGCACACTGGGAATACCAGAGTGCTGGGCAGCACCCCAGCAAAATGCTTAAGGCATCAAAGATGATGACAAATAATGAAAAGCCAGACCAGGGTAGAAAAAAAAGTCTGTCTCCAGTCATTTCACCCAGAGCATTGCCTCTCCTGTTGAGTTGGTTTTGCTGGCTGGAGAGGCAGCTTTGATGCTGTTGGTACCCTGAGAGTAGTTTTGGCATGGCCATCTTCTATAAGAAAAAACATGACTGTGAAGTGAATGAGAGTTGACATGACAGATTGTATCTGCTGTGCCTCTTGGCCCCAAAGGCAGTCGTTTGTGGTTTAAAACTCAGTAATTATGGATGTACACAAATGTTTCTAATGGGCCCTGAACTGTCAGGAACACAGGCACCATCCCAGAGCACTGCACAGCAGATTGAAATTAAATAAACACGTGAGGAATGCAAGGTTCACCTGTGTGGAGAGAAACCTCAGACTGGGGAGCAGCCACAGGGTGTCCCATCATGAGGAAGATCACTTGGAAAAGTCTGGCTGTGATGAAGGAGCAAAACCCACACGGAGCTTGACAAGGCTTCTAGAGGGAGGTGTCCCTACCCATGGCACGGGGTTGGAACCAGGGGGTCTTTAAGGCCCTTCCAACCCAAACCATTCCATGATCCTGTGGTTCTGTGAGGACTGGCCAGCTCTGCCAGAGGGAAGCCCATCTCCCCCAGCGACGGGGCTGCGCAGGCAGGGAGCTGTTAAACACACAACTGTGCCCTTTGTGTGCCTTAATCTGCATCCTGCCTGCACTGGAGGTGTGGACTGGCTGCACTATGGATTTTTGTTCCATTCTGAGCAGTTGATTCCTCTCTTAAAGCCCAGCAGAGACCCTTGACCGGGCAGGCTGGGCTGCCAGGGCACGCCTGGTTAATGAACCACCGCGGCACCTTTGTTTCTCTGGCTGCCTGGTGCCCTGCTCTCTCTTGTACAATTATTACAAAAATCAGACAGAACATTGCCTTGAGATATGATTTTCATAGTGGGATAGATTTTATTATACCAGCCATACAATACCCGCTATTATCATTTTGATTATATGCTCCTCTCATTTGCACTATTGGAACATTATCTGTAGTACATTCATTATTACTTTATAAGAAACTGAAACTACATCCTTAAGATGAATTGTAAGGAAGGATTTCTATTTCCTCAGATAGATACTTTGGTTGAGATCATTAAGTGGCAAACATTATTTGTAAAAGTTTATTTTATTTTATTTACGTAAACTCTAAAAGAAAGAAATAACATAGATATTTCTAACAGACAGAAAAGCCTGCGGCTAGTGGCAACAAATGACTGCAATTTAGAATTCATGTACTATTAAGAAGTTCTGATTAAATTGTAAGTTCCTTTGGAGGAAGGAAGTTGAATAAATGAGAATCTGGCCAGTGAGGTTTGATGGGCTCGCAGAGGCCGAGGGGTCAGCAGTGACTCACAGGTTCCCTCTGCCCCACAGCCCAAGGTCTCTGAAGGTCAGATCCATCACAAACCTGAGGGGAGAGGACAGAAGGCCAGGAAGGGCTGTGTTCAATAGCCCAGCTGGGTGTAAAGAGATGCTGGATCACCTGTGTGTCTGGTGAGCATCCCTCATCCCTCACTGCAGCACAGGACGTGCCCATGGGGAGCCACCTTGGGCTCTGTGTCCACAAACAGGGACGAAGGGGTTTGCTCCCCATCTTTTCTCTGTGTTGTCCTCACCATGCAGGAATCCTCATCCTTTTGCACACAGGGGAAGGGAAAAAACCCACCAGCCACTGGGACCTTACCCAGCTCTCTTGGTCCAGATCCATCCCTGCCTCCAAACCAAACTGCCCAATTTCTGCTCAAAGTGCCTGGGCACAAATCCCGACCTTGCTCAAGGTCTAAACCTTCCCACAACTACAGTGCAGTCAGATTTTCACAGTTCCTCTGAGTGAACAGTGGCAGGAGCACCTGACTCCTGAGGCACTCCTTATTTCTGTGAAGATGTCCCTACTCAGTACAGCAATGTTGGACTAGATGACCTTTAAAGGTCCCTTCCAGCCCTGTGATTCTGTGATTCGAGGACTTGGCAGAGCAGCTCAACTGCCATGGCCAAGTCAGACTTGTCACTCATATTTAATGGACATCTCTTGTTTCAGCTGCAACAGTGTAGTTAAACCCCAAATTGTGCAGCTGGACCATCCCAAGGAACCTGCCAATATGTGAAGCCCATTGCATCTTTAACAAAGATAATTTGTGTCTTCACTGGAAGAGATCACACTTTGCTGTGTAGATAAGTACATTTTCAGGTTGATTGCAAATCATAAATATTTGATGTACTGTAATTACTAGCTCTTAAGTATCATTTTCCAAATTATTATTTCTATTAAATGCAAAGAAACTTGAGATGGAAGAGTGAGTTAATGCAGAAACACTTCATCACTGCAGATCTGGGTTTAGGGAAGGTCATCAGTGAACTTGTCTTTTGTTTCTTCCCACCTGTCTCATAGACCACTGCAAACAAAGCAGAATCAGGTTGGACTAGATAGTCTTTAAGGTCATTTCCAAACTAAATAATCCCGTGATTCTATGAACTGGTATAAACTGAAAACAAAAGTCATTCCCATGAGAATAAAGGTTCGAGTCCTGCTATGATTTTATGCTCCCCTTTACTCCACCTGGCTGCACCATCCTGTCTTTGGGCAAATGATTTAATCTCTGTCCTTGCTCTGAGCCATCAGTTAAATGGCTGTAATTCTTCTGTCCTGGCTCTGTGATAAGGTTTGGCTGATGTTTGCAAAGCACACTGAGATCTCTGATAGGAGACTTCCTGCACAGCGTGTTCACCTTCAGGCTGTTCCAAGCAGGACAGAGACAGGGATGTTGCTGGGGGATGAATCACCAGGGGTTCTCAAGGTCCAGCCTTTCTTCACTCCAACAAATCCAGTCTTGACCTTCTGTGAGACCACTCATAGCCAGATCTCTAAATTTAGTTCTTTTTTCCATGTACCCCATCCACCCAATACCAAAATTTCCTACTTGGCGATGTTGGGCTTGAACTGCTGGTGGTGATCCACAGGCTGCAGCTCCTTCCAAGGCATTAAATAGTGTCCTGCAGCCACCACCCAGACCTGGGCGTGGCAGTGGTGTGTCCCCAGTGGTGGCAGAGGTGGGTGGCTGCAGTCCCCCTGTGGCCAGTGGATGTGGATTCCTGGTGTTTGGCTGTTTCTGTCTGACCCCTAGTGCTACCTGAGTGCACCTATGCGGCAGCTCAATCATTACTTACAAGTTGGCAAACAGAAAGAAAATATTCCAACTAATCTGGAATAAGTCAGATATACTTTTTTTCACCTCTGGGGAGATTTTCAGCTATAACAATGTAGCTTTGAGCTTCTGACAGATGCTAATGAATTGTTGTTTACATGTTTGATTTACTGCCTAAACAAAGATAAGACATGCTCTTGAAAACACATTGAATGCACAATCCAAACACATCCATTAAATCTGTCACAATAAACATGACAGCTTTCTTCTAACCTAACAACTGGCATGCCTCATTTACATATTAATGAGAAAACTGGGATCAGTCTGCACAAATTGCTTCTATCTTGCGAAGGGGAAGCACTGACTGACAGTGCAGCTCTCCATGGTGTAAATACAGCAAGTAAATACCTCTGCCATCTTAATGGATTTTATTTTTATTTGCCTATTTGGTTCCACAGTTATTGATTAGTTGTCTCTCGTGAACTGCAGTGACAGACTTTACAACTACAGGGACAGGCATTATAAGAGTTCCTTCAGCTTCCCTGGTGCCTGAGGTGTCTGCTGGGCTTTGGGGTTGGCAGCTCCCAAAAAGGCTTGGTTAAATTCTGGCTTTACCTCAACGCTCTCTATTGCCACGGGGTGCATGTCCCAGTGCTGCAAATTGCTCTGTTGTCCCTAAAACACAACTTGCTCTCCTTAAACCTCTGGGGGATGAGCATTCTGCAGGTGGAAGTACAAAGCACAGAGGGCAAACTACTAAAAAGCCAACCCTGTGCTATTTCAAGTGTGAATTGGCAGCTAAATTCCTGGAGTTACTTGGATTTCTAATTGTGCAGAGGTTGTACCAGGTTACACTTACCCCCTGTGCTGTGAGCCCAACAGTGGCACCTCAGCTGCATGAAAATCTGAGATTCAGGCACAGCAGAGACCTATAAAAGTTTTTCTTGGGCCCTGGAAACTTTGAAGTCACATCAGCAGGGAGTTAGACACCATCTAATGTGTTTTTTTCAGTATCTGTAGCCTGCACTACATTTTAGAATACTTAAACCCCTAATTTATGTAACTCTAGTTGTTTACAAGTTGGGTATCTGTCCCACAGGGATGCCTGGGCTCTCTCTGTGCCAGTGGAGAAAGCTCAGAGCCTACACAGGGCAGACCATGTCACCTACATCCATCACCAGCCTCAGGAACCTTGCTCTCTGCTGCCTGTGGGGAATCCCAGGAAGCCTGGTCTGACTTTTGGACAGCTCCAGGAGATAAGATGGATTGCCCCTTCAATGTCACTGACTTTCAATCAGGTGTACATTCTGAAGTGCTCAAATCACCTTCCAGAATGGCACTCAGCTTTTGAAATCAGCAGCTACTTCTGGCAAATGGACTTGGGGCATGTATTGGCACAGCCCTACATGGCCTCGTGCTGGGGAGAGGCTCCTAAGGCACCATCCATGCTCAGGTTCAGCAGGGGATGCTCAGGATGCTCACAAGTAGATCCCAAAGCATGTAATGGACCCTGGATGCTGTGCCATTAATTATTACCAGATTGGGGATCACTCCACTGAGCACTGCACTGAGCCTGAATTTTGCAGAGATGAAGGTTCTTGCAGCAGGGACATGGGAAGTTGCCTACTCCAGTTCCAAACCAGCACAAATCCGAGGTGCAGTCCTCAGATCCAGCCAAAACCTGACTAGAACAGGAGGAATGCTGCATGTTTGCAACAGAAGCAGCTTTCAAGCACTCAGAGGCAGAAGTTGTGACCATCACGTGTCTGTCTGAGGGCACTGGGGAGCTCTTTGATGAATTTTAATCTGCCTCTGGTTGTACACTTAAGACATAGCTTGGGCTTTGGGTATAGGGAAGTTTCCTCTTGTAATAGTTTGCTCTAAAAGGCTGTATGAATAACACTAGAAATGATCCAAACTGTTCCAAAGGACTCCAGGGAAATTAATGCACTCCTATGCTTTTGTTTTGAAGTTAAATTTTTTTTTTTGGTCTCAATGAACTATTCCCTCTCTACAAAATTGTGCACACTGCTTTATTCTTCTGAGGCCCACAGAACCAAACATTTCAGAAGACTAATTTATCTCCTGGAGTTTATAGTCCTATTTCTAGATTAAAAGGGCTGTATTCAGTTACTCTTGGATATAGATTCCTCCTCCTCCTCCTCCTCCTCCTCTCCATGACTCTGTTATCTGACTCATGTCTCCAGACATTACTGGTTTGCCCCTGAAGTAGTCTTTCATCTGTTTATGGTTGAACAGTTTGTGTGCTACTGGGGCATGGCATAATAACTGAATTTATATTAAATAATTAACATCAAATGAAACAGATTTTTGCTATAAATGTTATTCCACCCCAGTTTTACAGAACTACATTCAAACAGCTGAACACACCCAGAGAAACCTGGACAACCTCCCCCAAAATAAAACAAGCCCCCAGCCCCCAAACTTTCTCTGGTGACAAAGATCTTCATCCAGCTGCAGAGGCAGAGCCCCAGCCTCGTTCAGGAGGAGCCCTTCCTCACAGGGAGAGGCTCTGGGGAAGTCCATGGGGTGGCTCACAGAATGAGCTATTGCTCAACCATGCTGAGCACAATGAGTCGTGTACAACATACAAGCAATGAACTGATTTAATTTCCCTGTCAATCAGCAAGGAAAAAGGGCCAGCACAACGCAGAGAGTCGCTTCTCTTCAATCTGAGAAGAGCTTTGGGGGAAATATTGTAAATGTCATAATACAATATGTTAAATATAGTAGTTAAAATACTGTTCTGCAGCCAAATCGCTTCTTAGATGCACACACAGCTCCCACTGGCAGAAACAGGAGTTGTGCAGCTTAGCCCCAAATGAGGAAAAGCTGCTCTGGGGAAGGAGAGAGGCTGATCTGAGAGTGTGTGTGTGTGTGTGTATGTGTGTGTGTGTGTGTGTGTGTGTGTGTGTGTGTGTGTGTGTGTGTGTGTGTGTGTGTGTGTGTGTGTGTGTGTGTGTGTGTGTGTGTGTGTGTGTGTGTGTGTGTGTGTGTGTGTGTGTGTGTGTGTGTGTGTGTGTGTGTGTGTGTGTGTGTGTGTGTGTGTGTGTGTGTGTGTGTGTGTGTGTGTGTGTGTGTGTGTGTGTGTGTGTGTGTGTGTGTGTGTGTGTGTGTGTGTGTGTGTGTGTGTGTGTGTGTGTGTGTGTGTGTGTGTGTGTGTGTGTGTGTGTGTGTGTGTGTGTGTGTGTGTGTGTGTGTGTGTGTGTGTGTGTGTGTGTGTGTGTGTGTGTGTGTGTGTGTGTGTGTGTGTGTGTGTGTGTGTGTGTGTGTGTGTGTGTGTGTGTGTGTGTGTGTGTGTGTGTGTGTGTGTGTGTGTGTGTGTGTGTGTGTGTGTGTGTGTGTGTGTGTGTGTGTGTGTGTGTGTGTGTGTGTGTGTGTGTGTGTGTGTGTGTGTGTGTGTGTGTGTGTGTGTGTGTGTGTGTGTGTGTGTGTGTGTGTGTGTGTGTGTGTGTGTGTGTTTGTGATTGTGCCCTCTGATGGCAACAGGCACCTGTGGATATGAAAATATTCTGAATAACTTTGAAGGCTAATGAGGAATAATTGTGGAAGAGATTTCTAATCCTGTGCTCCAGGACACTGGAATAAATCCCAGGTCAAAGCCAGCATTTCTGTCCCTGTGCACTAATGAGCTGTGGACTAAGGAAGGGCAGGAGTGAAGCCAAGAAGACCCCAGCCTTAATCCTGACTTTAACACTCCTTGTTTGTGGTTGCATGCAGACGACTTAAAGCTGCTTAGCCCGCACTGTGTGAAACCTTAAACGTGATAGTGCTGATAAGGGCAGCAGCTGTGTAGGGGCTGAACACAAGGACTGTGCTTCCCATGTTCTGCAGCGACTCCTGGTCTGAAATTACAGCAGCTGCACAGGCAGAGGTTTGCTCCAGCTAAAGCCATTCCTGACCAGGGAGCAGGGACACTGCCGGGTCCCTGGCTCCAGCACAGGGCAGAGCTTTGCTGGAGGGCAGTTAATAAATACAAATATAATCACAGAAACATGGAATGGTCTGGGTTGGAAGGGACCTTAGATTACATCCAGATCCACCCATGGGCAGGGACACCTTCCACTGTCCCAGGCTGCTCCAAGCCCCAGTGTCCAACCTGGCCTTGGACAGTTCCAGGGATCCAGGGGCAGCCACAGCTGCTCTGGGCACCCTGTGCCAGGGCCTCCCCACCCTCACAGAAAACAATTACTTTCCAATATCCCATCTAACCCTGCCCTCTGGCAGTTTTAAGCCATTAGATACAAAAAGCCATTGATTTCAGGTGAAAACCATTAGCTAGATAAACATTGTTTCCCTGGTAGTGATGGCTCCAGGTTGCAGCTTGGTGTTGGTAACCACCTTAACTTTGTAACCACAAAGAGGTGATGGAGTCTCCATCCCTGGAGGTGTCCAGGAAATGGCTGGATGTGGCACTCAGAGCTCTGGTCTGGGTGACAAGGTGGTGATCAGTCACAGGTTGTACTTGATCATCTTGGAAATATTTTCCATCCTAAACGACTGTGCATGATTCTGTGTAGTTATGGGAAAACTATCATTTTGGGACACCAAATGGTCCTCGCCAGTACTTTCCCTTCCTTATGCCTGCTCCCCATGAGGAGCTACAGGCATGCTAAGGCCATATTTTGATATATTCTCCATATTTGATCATATTCTTTAGCCACTAGCAGGAAGCCACTTAAAGCAGAAGCTGCACAGTAATTGAAGAGCCCAGAGCAATTGGCAGGTGTGGACACTGAAGGAGGTGTGAGACCACTCTAAGGAGGAACAAGTCAGTACAGCTCAGTCTAAACAGAGGAGTGGAAAGAGGAAGAAAGAGGCACAATCCATCCTTTGGACTTTTCCCATGTAAATTTGTCTTATCCCTTTAAAATCCATCAATTTTCTTTAATAGAGTTGACACACCAAGGCAAATTAATTCCACAATTTAAGTAGGTTTTACGTGGGGGGGGGAAAAAAAAAAAAAAAAGGAGTAAAAGCTATTTGCTTTAACTGCTCAGAAGTTTCATGTGGCAAACACTTATTCTTAAATTGAGTACCACATAATTGCTCCCATTACACCTCCTCCATGCCACTCAGGCTGTTACAGATCTTTATCATATTTCTCCTTCAATCATCTCGTTTTCCAGGCTGAGGGGGATACGGGGGAACAGCACACAATATTCAAGAGGTGAGCACACAGGAATTTATCTAGTGGCATAATGATGTTGTCTGGTTTAGTGGTGTTTTGCTGCAGTTGTGATGGTGGAAGGATGCAGATGGATCAGAGCTCATGGACAGATGTAGCACCTTTGATTGCACCAACTATACAGCTGGAAAAATTAAATGAGCTTTCAGGCACGCATGCCTATAGATTCTAGTGGGCTTTTTGGCTGCCTAGGAGCTTTGACTGATGTTTCTTCAAACTAGCAGCAGTGGCTCTCAGATCTCTTTTCTAAGTGGTGAGAGCTGAAGAGGAGCTCATCAGTGAGTACACAGAGACAAGGCTGGGGGCTTCCCTTTGAGCTTGGCAGAATTGAATTCGATCTGCTGTTCTGCCACAGAGTCCTTTGGCACCATGGGAACCTCTGCAGCTCTCTGACGGCTTTGCCTTTGCCTTTTGCACAATTTTGTAACATCATTTCGTTATTCCTCTGTTTTCTGGAGGAAATTTGTAAAAGGAGGTGAATAAAACGCAGGGGTAGAAATATTCTGTGTTTCTTCCGCAGTAGGGCGCAGGTATTGATGGGCTCAACAGCTATTCAGAATGAACAATCTCTCCAACATAAGAGTTTTTACTGAGGCATCGTTGGCCCTTTAAAATCCTGGTTCACACAGACTTTTTTCCTGCTGGGCCCCGATCATTACAGTTTCCAGCAGTGCAGCTGTCAATTTGGGCTTACCTCGCTTCCAGGATCCCAGTTGGGAAAGCCTTGTTAAACTCTCGCATTGCAAAGCAATCAAACATGTTTGTTTGATTGTTTGTTTGTTTGTGATGATTTATGCTGTGATTAGGCTTTTGATATTACACTGGTTGGGGTAAGGTGCAAGCAAGCTCTTGAAACAGTGCCAGCACTAAGTCAATATTTCATTAAGACTCATTTATGAGAGAGCTGATGAAGGACTAGAGTGAGGTCTCTACACGTTTCATATTCATCTGTTTGGGTAAGGTAGCTGATTATTTAAAATATATTTAGATACTCGGTGTAGTTTTAACTAATACAATTCCTAATGTGGGAGCAGTCATAACAATAAAAAGTGTCTTTTATGAACAAAATTTAATCTGCCTCCCTATAAAAATTAAAAGTGATTGTAAATTTGTGAGAGTATAGACACTTCTGTTGCTGTGTCTGTGTGGCTGTACAGACACAGCTCTGCAGAGCAGGGCAGAAGTTTGAAAGAAGAGCCTGGGCATTATTGAAACCAGGCTGGGCTGCCTGTGGCAGGATTTATTTATAGTATTTTTGGCAAGGGCATATATTTCCTGCCTGGATTTTTCCCTTCTCCTCAATCTCTTTGCTCTCTCTGTTACACACAGCTAATCCACACTGTGGGACACTTGCTTGCCAAGGCTCCTCCGTGCCCCCCACTCAGCCCAGGCACCAGGCAGAAGAGTTTTTCTCCACCTCAGCAGCACCGTAAGATGCTGTATGAGTGAGAAGCACACAAGTCAGCTGAGGGAACATCCACACAATGAGCTCCTCAGCCAGTGCCCACTGACAGGCAAGGCTTGAACACCACAGAAAGCCTCGTGTCAGAGTGAGGGAATGAAGTGAGCTGTTACTCCAGCCCTGACAAACAGCTGGCACCGGTGCCGCCAGGGAAGATTAATGCCTCCCTTCTCCTTACCTGCGCCGACATGATGTTCTCTGACACCCAGATCTAATTGTAGGAGCTGAGGAGTAGGAAATGTCACCCTCGCTTAAAATGTTATCAGGCAACGGGTCTGCGATGATGTGGAGACAAACAGGAGGTTAACACACAGGTCTGTATCTCCTGCATGAGGAAGGAGGGCTGCGTGTCTGCCGCGCCGATAGCGATCGCTGTGGGACGCGCCTTCCTGTGCTGCGAGGGAAATTATACACGGAGGTCAACACACTCAATGAGATGCTGCCAAAATATGTATTTCCTTTCTGCAGACCTTTTTTGAAGAAAGGTCTCATGCTGGAGACTGTAATTAATAAAGGAAATATTTATACAGTGTCACAGAATTTACCAGGCACTCTATAAACATAGATGATCCATGTTCCCTGTCCCAAAGCACTTGAGGGCTAAAAAAGGCAAGAGACACGGAGCGGTTTAGATGAGGGAGGGGGCAGGGATTATTAATGGTGAGAAGAAAGAGGATGGGTTGCAGAGAAGGCTTTGGGAGAAGGGAAAGCTTCATCGTGGAAATCCAGGTGGTTGTAAGGCCAGGATGGAAAAGTTGAAGATTGAGGCAAAAGTGTTTTGAAGGGGCAGATGCAGATGTGGGCACATCTGGGAGCAGAGGTTCTGCTGGCAGTTCTGGTGGAGGGACTGGTGAGAAAACTGCAGAGGGGCTCAACAGCAGATGTAGGGTAAAGGCCCTTCAGGATGTGGGCTGTCATTGCTTCAGCAGAAAGGATGAGCAGAGGGCTGGAGCTCCTGGTGTGCTGGGGAAGCTCCTGGAGTGAGGAGAGCCCAGGGAAAGGTGGAGAGTCAGCGATGGAGAAGGGAAGAAAAGCATTTCAGAAAACGCTGAATGAACGTGTGGTGGAGACAGGAGAAGTACAAACACACCCCTGAGGAGAGGAGGGGAAGTGAGATAAAGGAAAGGAAGTTCAGGCAGCAAGAGTTAAGAACTTTGGCATTGATTTTGGGGACAAAGGAGGAAAATAAATGATAGAGAAGTGAGTGGGATTAGGGGAAGTGCTCAAAGATAAGCATGGCAAGAAGGTAAAAAGCAAAAGACAAAGGAGAGCAGGCAGCACAGGGGAAGAATTAATCAGGGTCAGGCGACTGGAGGGGACGGTTAAGCAACAAAGAAGCCCGAGCCACTTCTGACATTGTCATTTTTGTCCTCTGGTGGGAAAAAAAAAAGAAATTAAGATGATTTTCAAATATCTGGGCAATAAAATTGAGGCATTGCAACTCTCCCCAGCTTGTAGCTGCTTGATTCAGCCCCACTTGTGCGTTGGCTGGGGGCAGCACTGGGGTGGGGTTGCAGTGAGCCCCTGAGAAGCGATGCTGCAGCTCTGCTATGCCTGGGGAAACTGGTCCTCATCCAAAAATCACCAAGTTCAGGCAATTCAAATACTCAGTAGTTTCCAATATTCCCTCAGAAAGATAAAGTCTACGTATGCCTGAGTTTTGAAGTAGTAAAATGCCACAGTATTTTTAGTCTTTGTTTGATCAAAGAAAAATGAACCAGATAGACAAGTGAAAAATTACCCAGGAGCTGAAGTCACTGGTGATGTCTTTTATTGCGCTATCATACAAATAGGAAGGATGTTCTTTTCATCTGACATAATGAAAAATGTATACCCTTTTCAAACTCACTGGTATTCATTCTGAAGTTAGCCCTCCCAAAAAAAAAAAAAAAAAAATCCTTGACGTTACCTAGAACTTGACAAGTTCTGATTAATTTAATAGGAGAAAATCTCTTGATATCAAATACCAGCGACTGTTCAGGGGAAGGTGAAGGGAATATGAATTTTATTTTAAACTCATCTATTACGTACAAGTAATAATAAAGAGCAATTTTCAGACTTTCCTCGTACCAATATTTTTTGTTCATATTAGATTAATCAAGACAAATATTCTCAGAAGAGTTAGGGACGGTTCATCCCTGAATACAGCTCTGAGCATTATTCAATCAGGTAGGCAAAATAAGGTTTTTATACCATGTGAAAAATGTGCTCTGCTCCAAAATTCCAGTGCTTGTGCATCACAAAGGTGTCAGCCAATGCTGGGACTACGTTGTACAAAGTATGTGGGGCACTTTAGCAAGACATTCTCCCTCCTCCCTTGCTAAAAGCCCAGTTTGGGACCAGAAAGAGAATGGTGGTGGTGGTGTGTGACTGGGGACAGACACCCACAGTTAAGCGACGTTCCCAAGGTCGCACGGGAAGTCTAGGGCAGAAATAAACCCTGAAATCTGATCTCTTGGGTCCCATCCAGTTCCTTAACCAGAAAACACTCTTACCATATCCTGTGCAAGCAAAGTCAAGGCAGTTGCAGCAGCCCCTGCTAAGGTAACTGCAGCTGTGGCTCTCCTTTGGGGTCTGACTCCACACTTTTTAAAGCTGATGGAGAAAGTCCTGCTGAACTGAAGGGCCAACAGTCAAGCCCTGAGGTGCTTTCATGCTGGTTATGCCTTTCATTTGATTTTGCACAATGTCAGTGAAATTGCACTCCCAGCACACAGCCCTTTGTGGGTTTGAACCAGTGGTGGCCACATCCAGCTGAGGTTTGTAGCCTCACCTTTGCACCAGATCAATGCACCTTTACACTTGATGAGGAGAAGCACTTGCTTTCACTCCAGATTTTCTGGCAGCTCATAAAGGCTGCATTTGAGCTGCTCTTTGTCATAAAGCATGTTAGCAGTTAGTGGAATTCTGAGCTGAAGCGGGGATGCACAATCCCAAAATATAGTTTAGGATATATTACTGCATCCACCAAGTATTCCCAAATAAATGGGACAGCTCCTGGCCGTGCCACTGGGTGGTTCGTGGTGGAGGTGCAGCCAGAGAGATCCTGGAGAAACTCTTCTGGCTCTTGGAGCACTTCTGTGTGCTCGAATGACTGTTCTTCTGCTGCATTGTAAGAGGTCTGTCTGTTGAAGTTTCTTTTGTCAGAAGAATCTTATTCCATGCTTTTCCTCTCCTTATCTGCACCAGAACGAGGGAGGTGACAGGAGAGCTTTCTAGGAATTACACTGCACAAACCTTTCCTGTCCACAGGCAGTTTTACCAGCAGATCCTTACCCCAGCCTCTGGGGTGGAGGTTTCCTGCAGGTAGTTGCAGAAACATAATATTTGTGTATTTCAAGGACAAGGGATATTTTTTATTTCCTATCAGTTTTCATGCATAATAATAATCCCCACCACTTTGCAGGATCCTTGTCATAAAAGACTTCTGGGATGGATTAAACTCCTTGGCACCTCCTCAGTGATTAATCAATCTCAACAGGCATTTATTGCTTTGTTCACTACAGCACAGGAGAGATTATCCCTTAAATATGCTTGACTCTTTTGGTACCATTCAATTACACCAAAAAGAGCCCCAACACATATACAATTATTTTGAACTACTTCTCCAACGAGGAGCAATTGATCTTTGAGAGTCTCTTCCTCTTCTTGTTATGCTGATTAATAGCCTTGGAGTTAGTCCCCGAGAGGAAAACATTTCCAAAAATAGATGACAGTTTCCATCTTCATATTTTAATTCCTCAAGGGCCCTTTGCATCCACAACGGAGCCTGGAGGAATATTCCCATTTCTCCCCATCTTTTTTAACCTTGTCACCTCCATGACAGAGCCACCCAGCTCCCAGCACAGGGGATGGAAATGGGAATTCTTGGTGCCACTTAGGGCCACCCCGTGTGTGCCTGTGTCCCACGACAGGCTGTCAGTATCCTCTGGGGATGTCAGGGAGTGCCTCAGAAACCACTGGCTGTGTCAGTGGGAGAGCCCAGTGCTTGCTGAGCAACTCTCCTCCAGTGCTGAGGGAAGAGGAGCATCACCCTCACCTACTGAGGTGGAAATTCCTGTGTAAATCCTGACAGAAATCCAGGGAAGGGGAGAGGGTGGATGGTAAACAGGGGGAGGACAGTGCCATGAGTGCAGCACGTGGCCTGGGGAGCCCACCTTCCTGCTGGTGACAGGTTCATGGATTTTCCTGCTTTCCAGCACGGGCCTCGTGGCTGATGGTGCATTTATAGCTGCTCTCATGGCGAGCACATGAGCCTGCAGTCATTTGGAGACTGCACATTGCACTCTTATCCTTGGAAATGCTTTTAATGCTATCCCATAACACACGCAAATAGCCAGAGGGAAGAGGTGACTGTGAACCTCAGACCTCTCCCATCAAGTTGGACTGGATGATCTTAGGGGGCTTTTCCAACCTAAAGGAGTCCATGATTCTCTAGGAGAGGAGTGGGGTTCTTTGCTGGCTGTGCCTGGGCTCGGGTCTGTGATCCTGGTGCTGGAGCTCCACATGGTTTCCCTTTAAAAGAATAACACGGGCTTGGTTTGCAAACAAAATAATGATCTTTTCTTTCTTTTCAGGAAATTATTTTTAATATAGTTTATTGAAGCAAGGGGAAAACAATTTAATTGTGAGAGCTGCTGTGAACCATATTTAACCCCTGACGTACTAAAAAGAGGGTTTTCAGATAAGTTATGGTTTTTAATCTAAGTTAAACCATTATGTACATAAGAACTATATTTTTTATTATTCTAGTAACTGCCAGCTTGGACTTAACAATTCTTTTTTATCATCTTTTTTTGTCTTCCAAGACAGACCACTGCATTTGAACTTCAAGAAATATTTTATACTGCATTTGTCTTAATTTCTTTTCTACAGTGTGTGGTGCAATACTGAATCCTTAACTCTGAGCATGATTTCCTGCAGCATATGTGTAACTTAGTGGCTTTCCTGAGAGATTTGAAATGGCTGGATAAAATTCCTGCTTTTAAGAAGTGCATGCAAGTGGTCACATCTTGTCTGTCCTGGATGGCATCCAGTGATCTGTTGTTAGTTCAACCTTCTGATTAATAATTTACATATACTTCACTAGCACTTGAAATGAAGTTTCTTCCCTGCAAAGATTAATTACCGAATGAACAGTATTGAAAATGTATTATTCTCATCATTCATTTGGGGAGATAATCTTGGTAAAACATGAAATTAATTATGTGACAGCCACTGAGAGGGTTTAAGATTTACACTGATTATCTGCCCCTTGAATAACAGTCCTTAGGTTGCAACAAAACCCTCTACAATTGCAATTATAGATGTGAAATGTATATGTTAAAAAAAAAAGGACATCTTAAGAAAGAAAACTTGACTTTTAAGTTCTTCTGTACATAAACATCACATCATTGTGCTCCTTCCCTGTACTTCATGTACCTGTTGTGCCTTTCCTGCCAAGCCCCAGCAATGCTTTAGAGCCATTAATTAATGAAAGTTTCCCAACAGCCCTGGCCATAGGTCAGGCCGCAGAGCCCCGGCTGCAGCAGAGCCAGGTCAGGCACAATTGGGGTAAGGCAAGGAGGAAAAGGGCAAAGACAAGACAAGAGCCCTGGAGATCTTTGCAGCTTCACCCCACTCCCAGCCAGAGCATCCTGCAAGGATATATTAATAACTCCTGTTTATTCCCATGTCCAGCCACCTTCGTTATTAAAAAATATGTCAGAATCACTCTGTTCCCAGCAAACAATTATCCACAGACTGTAATTTTAGCAAAACTTCTTTTCTTAAGCATTTTATCCACCTTTCCAGAGAAATGAACATTTCTTCCCATTCTAACCACTTTTCTGACCACTTCTCAAGTGCACTCCAGGGATGACCACGGTGCTTAGTTCCTGTCCCACTGCAGCACCAGCAGCTACTGGCACGGCCCAATAAATGACAAAAAAAATCTGTGGCATCACTTCCAAGCCCTCCTCTCTCTGTGGGAGGTTGTGCCAACTTCAGCCTCCAAGATCCCATCCCTCTCTACAGTTCTGCCTTATCAGTGGTAGGTAGACTGTTTTTCCTTAGGATGAAATTTCACCTGCTTCAGTTGTCTCCTAAACACAGTTGAAGTATTCTTAGACCCCAAAAGATCTCAGAATTTTTTTTTTAATCTGTGCCTTTCAGCGTCCTTCAAGAATGTTATTATAGTCAGTGATGGTTTGTTTTGAGTTGAAAGGGTCCTGTAAGCAAGACAGGATAATGGGATGTGCCCCCTAGAAAAATTGGTGCTGCCTAAAAAGATTGCTGCCCACACAGGGATTCATCTCTGGGACATGATCAGTAAAAATATATGATGAAAAAAATACTCTCTTTGGGACTAAACCCATAAGCTTCTAGACTCCTCAGGAGGCTGGAGCCCAGGGACACAACCCAAGGGAAGAGAAGTCAGCACTGCAGTCGTGTTTCTACCCTGTGAGCCAAACAGGCTTTGTCTTACCCAGCCTTTTTCCACCCTAAGGCAGCTGATGACAACAGTTTCTACCAACACCAGCCGTGTCCTGGCAGACTCCCTGTCTCTTGCTTGAAGATAAAGATTACAATAGCATCTGGGCGGAGGCCTGGGCGAGGAAACACTTCCCACAGCATCCCTGGGGATGTTTTCTGGAGCCCTGGCAGGCATGCCTGCAGTGCCCGGGGGCCAGTGCTCCTGCTGGGATGTGCGGCGAGCACAGCAGCTCTCCTGGCTCAGGGAAGGGCAGAGCCCATCCAGGGACAGGTGGGTGACCCCAGGGGCAGGTGGGTGACTCCAGGGGCAGGTGGGTGACCCCAGAGGCAGGTGGGTGGCTCCAGGGGCAGGTGTTGGCTGTAGGGCTCTGCCACCACACCAGTTGGCACAGGAGCAACGAGGGAATTGCATCTTGTTGCTGCCATTTATAGCTGAAAAAACAGAGATGCTGGAAGAGTGCAAGGTCATGCCCAGCCATGGAGGACTTGCTCCTGCTTCATGCTGGGCACTTTTTCCAAATCCACCAGTGTGGGAGCAGCCCCAAGGAAATCTGCAGGATCATCCCTGTCCTTACAGTTAAACCACACAGAAGTGCTTTGCTGGCCTGGAGCCAGGAGACTCCGTCCTGCGGGACCTGGGGGGAAATGCTGAGCCACATTCCAACATCCCGAGGGGCTGCTCCCCACCCCTGAGCCCCCAGCGTGGCTGTGGGTGTCCCAGCAGATAAAGCAGTGCCTTCCTCAGGCTTCTCTGTCCGAGTGCCCTGCAAAAGTTTGGGAAATGCCTGGCTGGAGGACCCCGTGGTGCCTCCCCCCGAATCCACGGCTCACGCCTGTCCTGGGCAGGCGAGTGCCACCCCACACAGAAACCCTCCTGCACTGCTTGTCAGTCCTGCTGTCACATATGCTCACAGAGCACTGTAGTCACATTTTTCCCTCTCTGACCCTCAACATCTCAATTTTCTGTCTGCCTTTGAAATCTTGGCTAATTAGGAGGCTACATGTTCCCTGCGAGACTGGCCTTTTGTGCAGAATTTGTAATTAGAGTGACTGTGCAGTGCTCTATTAATTGCAAGAATTGTGATTTTTAGATTAATGAGTTAATTGCTAATATCTGCATACGACATTCCCTCAAGATGTATTACATTACAGTAAATAAACCTTGTGCCTGAAATGGCAGGCATTAAAGGAAACTGCCGTGATTAGTTTGAATACTTTAGATAGCTAAAATAATATTTACTCAAAACACAATGTGTGTAAAACTGGATTTTAAAGCTATTTTTTCCCCCAGCCTTCCTCACTAGATAACATTTCTATTTGATAGCTGGCAGCCAGGAGCTGCCAGGATGCTGCTCTTCCCATAGAGATCCTCCAGCCCTGCCCAGCTCCACCTGGGCTCTCCCTCCAGCCCTCCCTTTCCAATTACACTTTGTAACTCCTTTAGACTTTATCCCAAATGCTGCACCTTGTCCTTGTTTCCTCCTGAAGGATGCTCCAGAAGCAGTTGCTGCCATCCCTATGCACATCCCCAGCCCCCAGCACGCAGGAGGCAGGGAAAAGCTGAAACTGCAGAAGTTGCAACAGGATGGGGGGAATTATCCATTTTTAAACTCCCAGGCTGCTCCTGCTTAACTGTTGTAGCAAAATCCCTTTGGAAATGTAACAGCCAGAGCTAGCCAAGACCTTGGTAACAGCTGAGTGATTTTCATCAGACAAGTAGCTGTTTGCTGAAAAGAGTAATTTTGGGACAGCTGAAACTATTTGCAAATTCATCACGATTTCAGGAAATAGCCTCCTGTAGAATAAAAGCCCCAAATGAAAAAGTTTCCCAGTTTCCCAGTTTCCCATTTTTGTATTTTCTAGATTAAGTGCCTCTTTTTGTTTTGCAAATGAAATTTGATTTAGATATTTATCTAAATTAGATAAAAACCTGCAGAGGGTGAATGCCAACATTGGTTTGCACGACACAATCCCTTTGGGGTTGGCTCTGAGTAGTTCTTTCCTTTTTGTACTTTCTGTTTATTTGTTTAAACAAAACCTAGGCCCTACCCAAAACAATTTCCCAGGATTTTAGTTCGGGCTGAGTTATTCACAGGAGTTATTCCCATACTTGCTACTCCACAGAAATAAAGGCAGGATGAGTTAATTCCAGTAATGAGCAACTGCTTAGCTCAGGATCCATACCCAATAGACTTCTCAGAGGCACAGGGAAAAGTTTATCTGGAAATCACATTGCATTTGTGCTTTATAAAACTCCTGTTTGCTCACACTGCTGAGAGCCACGGCAGCTCAGGGCATTGCTGCTGCTCCCCAGCTTCTCAACAAGAACCAGACCCAGCCTCTACAGCTTTAGGTACCTTTTAAATGAGATGGTTCATTACATGAACTAATATTTCCTGAGAAAACACCATTAATTGCAATTGAAAAATCCTCTTCACTTGTCAAAGTGTTTTGGATTTTTTGAGCCTGGCTAGTGAAGACTTCTGCTTGCTTTCCCAAGGAAAGCAGCTGTCCCTGTAGCTGCCTCTTTGTGGGTATGGTCACATCAGAATGCGTGCTTTGGAGAGAGGATTGCATGGAATTCTGGTTTGGGAGCTCTGCCTGTAGCTCAGATATCCACCCAAGTACTGCTGCACCTCCCAGGGCTCTTCATCGTGGTACTGAAAGCACTCACCAAAACCTTGGAGATACAAAGGGATTGAGCAGAGGTCATACAGGGAAGCAGCAGGAAAAGAAAGACGTGTTCCAGACAAGGAAAGATCCCAAACCAGAACAGTCCATACACATTGCTGGTACCTGAAATATATTATAGATATGATATATATTATATATTATATATTATATATTATATATTATATATTATATTATATTATATGATATATTAGTTGTCACCATGGAATACATAGTGCTTCTGAAAACAGAACAGGATCAGAAACTTCTCATCCTGGAATCTCCCCCAAACTGTAGGAGAAGATGTTAGGTACTAAAAGGCAGAAGAAAGTTGGCAGCATCATGGGCATTTCAAAAAGATTCTGGAACAAACAGGAGCATCCATCCTGTCTCTGTGTTTTGGAGATTTTTTTTCTGACCACAGATCCTGGGAATTGAGGTTTCCTTGGGATTTAATGGCAAAGACTGAAGGCATCTTAGAGGTCTTTTCAAACTTTAATCATTGTCTGATTTTTCTGGCTGCCATGTTCTGAAGTTTATTCAGGAAATAGGAATGTGAGAGACCAGATCTTCTGTGCCTTTTATCTTTCTCTTTAAAGAATCGAATTCCTGCAGCTTGTTTACTGCCAAGTAAAAAGTGAAAATGCTTACTTAGAAACTAAGGACTGGTCTTCACCACAAAGGTTTGTTGCTTTGATAACGTTGCTGTTAAAGCAGCAAAAATTCTCCTGGGGACACAATTCAGTTGCTAAAAGGAATGCAAGACACCAGTGCAACTTCTTCCAGTTTGGAAAGGAAAATAAGCAAGATGGTACAGGACATGTTTACACCAGTGTCATTATATCAAAACAGGACTTCCAATGTATAACTGCTTCAGTTTAAAAACCCAAAAATCCTCTCTGTAGCAGTCACTGCTGTGACAGTGGCTGTTTTCAGGTGGATTGTCCTTTGATTCAACACACACAACAGCTCAGACTGCTCTGTGATTCTGTGGTTCTGAATTAACCTGGCAATGAGCAATCTCAGCAGCTGGCTGAGATTTGGCTACAGGGCTTTGTTTTCCCATAAGAAACCCTTCAGTCAAAATGCAGAACTGGAAGGGTGAGTGCAGGTAGCTTTGCTGCCCGTGCATGGGTGGAATCACTCCCAGACACCCAACCGACCTCTGGGACGATGCTCCTTTGTTAAATTCCCAGCCAGATCCGGTGCCAGTCCCACGTGGTGGTGGTGCCCACCAGAGGAGCCTGTGCTGGGTGGCCCTGGGTTGTTTGGATGGCAGTGGAGGTACAAGGCTCACCCAGCTCAGTCCCCTTTGTACTTGTGTGCCAACACCCCACGGGCGCCGCCTTATCCGCAATTCCCTGGCTCGCTCCCGAGCTGACACCACGCTGCTACATCTCTGGTGACCAGAGAGATTTAAGACACAATTGTACTATCAATGAAATGCAACTTATGCCTTCCAGGCACTGAAATCCTTGGAGGGCCTCGTGCAGGGCTGCACTGCTTCAGTTTTATGCCAGTAAGTTCCTAATTAGCATAGGAGACTGCAGGCTCTGCTGAGGAGGATGCTGGCTGGGAAGCAGCTTCTCCTGCCCTGCCCAGGGACTGTGCACCAGCCACTCCATCTCTGCTCCCCAGGTACCTCTCTGACTCACCAGCCTGCAGGTGCTGTGGGACTGGGATGATCTTCCCAAGGACAGCCAGCACAAGGAGGACAAGGCTTTGCTCAGCCTCGCCCCAGCCCTTGTCTCTAGCAGGGTTGCACTGGGTGCCCCAGGGCAAACTCTGAGGAACAGAAATATCCCTTCCAGCTTCCAACAGCATGAACCCAGAGACTGTGCCTAGATGGCCCTGTGCAGTAACCCCTGATGGACCTGTATAAAAGATTATTCCAGCCCCATTAGTTGATTTGGCTCCGCAGCATTTTGGGTGCACTATTTAATTTTGTACCATGAGAAAAGACGCTCAGATATAAAATCTGATACATAATGGTGATTTGATATATTCCTGTGTTATAAGAATTCGCACGTCCTCCTTCCCTGTTCCCTCTCCCACACCCTTGAGGGTTTTAGACATCTGTCATGCCCCCTCTGGCCAGCTCTTTTGCAGACAGATCTCAGATGATGCCCCAGGCGTGACTGTAATTCAAACAGTGAGTGACAGATAGAATAAGGCTCTGTGAGTCGGGGCTGAGGAACACAAGCCCACATTTCACTCCAAACACCAGCAATGCCCATGCAGGGGCATTCCCAGTGTCTGGAATGCCCAGTCCACCCTTTCATTTTGTAACCAATCAACATTAAAATGTTAAATCTCCCAATAACTAGCTTACAAAACAATAACAACTGTGGACTTAGAGGCTGGGTGCTGTAGAGTTCCCCATTAATATATTACAGGATGCTGGAAGCAGAGGCCATTGAAGCAAGCTGGAGTTTATGGAAGGTAAAGGTTGAGGAAGTCCATGATAAGGGAGAGGGAGCAGGAAGTGTCTTTATCTGATAACTATTTGTTTAGAAACACCTGGCACATACATCAAATTAGGGCATCCAAATGCCCTTCAAACTTTAAACCAGACAGATTGATTCAAGCTCCTTTCATTAAACTTTCCTGGAAAGATTAAACATCAGCCCTGTGTTCTATCAGCAGAACAATTCTGCTCATGCGGCGATGACATTAAGATGTTTTATGGAAGGGGTGTACAAATGTGCATGCACTCTGTGAGGCTTTTCTCCAGACTTGTAATTCCTCGCCTGAGAATATAAACCGAAGAAAATGGGAATAAAAATACCCCAACAGTTCTGCATAATGATTTCACACACATGCAGGGGTAAAAAACCCCGCAACAGGATTATGAAAAGAGAATTTTATTGTATGTTGGCATCCTTTTGCTCATGTTTGCAAAGGGAAATGGATTTGAGAATTTCCCACCGATTTGAATTCAGTGGCTGTAGTAGGGCAGAAGTAATATGTATTGCCTCGTTCTAATCATCGATTCAATTCAAGAGTTCTCAGCATGGAACTCTTTTTCTTTCTCAACGGGAATAAATTTTCCAAGAAGGGATAACACCAGCATATTATATAAAACATCACCCAGCCCCTAAATTTGCGGGACTTTGTGGAAATCAGTCAAAATCTATATTTAATTTGATGTGAGGAAAGCACGATGCCGAGCCCAGATTACAACACAACTGCTACTATTACGATCAATGTACTGTTGAACTAAATTGTTTTATATATTGTATTAGGGGATCCCAGGTGTTTTGCTGGTCTTACAGCCCACTTGTTGCTGCAGTCGAAGCTAGGAGAGGATTAATAAATTCTGATATTTTGTGTGGGTACCCCGTTCCCTGCCAACCCACGCTTGTCTCCCCACCACAACCACATCCCTGTATTTAAAAGAGAAACATGAACCCCACCAAACTCTTCTCCCCCAGGTCTTGCAGAATGCAGCATCATGGTTCTGTCACCTCTGCTGCACGGGGCACGGGCACAGTAATACATTAACACGAGGTCATAGCCTGACAAGTGCTCCTCAGGCAGCTTAACCAGCCACAGACCCAGCCCTGCTCCTGCCCCGCTGCTCCTTCTTCCCACCGTGAGCACATGTCCCATGAGGCTGAAGGCACAACCAGCCTGGGCAACAGATCCAGCTGAAAATAAGCTTTTTTGTTGTTGTTTTTTTTCACTCCCCCCCCCTCTTTCCCAGGATTAGTGTTCAGCTGGATCCGTTCCCTGATCCACTTCACCTTGCAGCTGCACAAATGCTGGTGCTGGCAGCAGGAGGAGGCAGGGAGGGCTGGGAGCGCGTGGCCGGGGCCCAGAGGAGCCAACTGCTCCTGGAGGCACTTGCAGCAGCAGCTGAGCACAAACAGCTATTTTTTTTTTTTTTAGTGGGCTTGGTTTTCCTTCAAAATTAGGGAGAGCTGAGAGAGTTTCTGCCCAGGCTGAAAATAACCCACACTTTTCCAAGCAGGAGCTCAAAGTCCAGTGTGACCCCGCAGCAGGACATCGCCAGGGATGTGCAAGTCCTGCTCCCGGAGGCAGAGGGCAGGAAGGGCAGGACTGAGGAAGATTTGGGGTCTCAGGACCCTTACAGAGCACACTGACCACCCCCAGCAGTGTGGGATCAGAGCTGGGGCACCCAGCACCTCAAGCACCAAGGCAGCAAGAGTACAAATGAGGGTCATCTCCCATAAGGAATCCACTTGAGATACTCCCATGGAATACTGAGAACTGTTATTCCTGGCAACTTCCACATTGAAACCTGTCTTGGTGGTTTCTTTTTCATGATGACAAGCAAGATTCACTGTGCTTTTAAACCAGAAAGAAAGAAAAAAAAGATAAATGCATCTACCCTTCTTTCCCTGGGCTCCCACCAAGAGCTTGTGGCATGAATGAGTCCTTTTCACTTGTATTAAGTTACTGTTACAGTATGAAACTCCAAGTCTAGGTTGAAAACCTTTTAAATGTGTAAAAAATAGTGTTATAGTAATTAAATTCTAAAAACTGATCCTAAATTGGAGGGGGAAGTTGCTGATTTAAGATCATACACTGCCTTTAAGAGCAATATTTTTTCTACTGGTGCAGTCCTTCACACTGGATGACATCCTTACAGTAAATAATAGAAAAAGTGATGTGAACCATCCTCCTAATGAACTTGCTTTCACAAGGCTGATACCAATTGTTGGCATTTTGGCTCCCCACTAGAAGTAATTGTTCTCCATGGTGCTTATACACTCGTGTTAGTCTGGTGTGAGATCAAAACTCTGAGAAAAACAACCCATCTTCTAAATTCTCAGGTCCAGAACAGTTTACCAAATATTTTTTGGAGCAAATCCATCCCTGGTTTGCATTAATCACAGGAGTGAAATGAAGGATGTGCTTCTTTTAATGCATTTCCAAGTTAAAATAGGGTGCTAATTTTAAAAGTGGAGTATGTTGGAAAATAAACCAGTTCATTTCTCCATTTCTCCAAATTTACACTCACAAAAGCCTTTAAGGAAAATTCCTTCCTGTATTCATATTCCTGTTTATTGGACTTGTATTACAGGCAGATGGACCAAACTCTTGACTTACATTTCTAGAAAACTAGTGTCTCCTGCCACCCACTTGTAAAAAAACCATGAGCACCTTCTCAGTTATTGTAATGATTATCCATTATAAGCTAGCCAGCATATCTGCTCCAAACCAGTTACATCTTAAAAACTGGTAAAAAATAAATGGGGCATTGACATTGGTGCTGGATACTCGGCGTTCCTCACATGCAAATCTCATTTCTAATGATCAAATGCGGCTCAGAAGGATTGAGGCAGGATTTGTGTCTGCCCGTTCCTGCACAGCACCGAGTAACTAAGTTGCACAAACACTTGGAGCAGTAAAATAACTGGTCTATTCTAGTCAACAGATACTCACTCTAAATCTGCAGGGAGAGAGATGCTGGTGCTGAAATTTATGCACTGAGAGTCATCCAGCTGAAGCCACCGAGACTCCTCGCGCTACATAAAAGCGGCGCAGGAGCATCGTCTTTGCAGGACCAAGGCCCACATCTGCATCTGCAAATCAACCCTTTTACGAAAAGCAGGCTGGAAATTTTATGTATTGTTATTTATTTTTTAGTTCCTCGAGCCATATCAGTGCAGCAGGAGGTGCTGCTCCCAGGCTGACGTGTCAGTGAAGTGAAGAGGCAAAGTGTGATCGTGCTCCTGGCCGGCGGGATGGGCGCTCAGCTGCTCGGAGCCAGCATGTGGGTCAGGAAACAACATCCCAACATCACCATTGCCCTGAATCCCCTGCTCAGGGAAAACAAGTTATTCACAAGAGAAGCATGTCATCCCTCACTAAAAATAATTACAAATTCATCAAGTAGAACCAGTACAGACACAGGGGCTGCAAGCTTTCTGTTATGTTTTAGTGAGTAAGGCTGCAACACTGGGCAAGTAGCATTATTCCAGCAAGGGAGGTGAGCCCTGGCTGGCAGGGAAAGGGGGCATCGTGTAAATCCTGCACCCCAAACACCCAGTTCTCATACTGGAGGGAATCATAGGAAGTGCATTTTTAGAACTTCATTTGATTTCACAAGAAGTGATGCTGAAGGAGCTTGGTCCCTAATTGCTACCAAGAACTTTTCAGTACAGCTACTGATAAATTAAAATAAATAGAATAGAATAGAATAGAATAGAATAGAATAGAATAGAATAGAATAGAATAGAATAGAATAGAATAGAATAACAGCTTGGATTTGCTTTGCAGGCATCCCTCAATAGCTATGTTTTCAGGACTATTCTTCTCCTAGCGGGGATTATCAGCACAGCCACCCCCAGTTAGTCCATAAGCTTGGGTGCCTCAGAGATGTGTGGAACCTTCCTTTTCAGTAACAGCCTACTGTCTGAAACATCCACCCAGAAGCTGGGTAAAATCTAGAACCAACTTGCAGGAAAGAGGCCAGAAGAGAGGTCTGGCCTGTGCCTGCACACAGCAGAACAATCCTCCTCTTGGGCTGTTAATTCTTCCACTTGTCCCAAAACTGCTGCTCCCAAGCTCTGGGAAGCCAAAACACCCCACTCTGAGCACACACTAAATTTTACACAAACCAGTGAGGTGCTGGAGGAGCTGAAGCTCCTTCAAGGTTGGACAGCAGCTGAATGGAAGTTTTAAAAGCTGCAATTTGAAGTTAAGCCCCCGTCGTTCCAGGCCTCCCACTGAACCCACTGTGTATCTCCTTTCCGAGCATCTCATTACAAAGGCTATTTCACACTTGATGAATGTTCGATCGCAATCCAAATAGTTTGAAGAAAAATCCACATGCCTGAGGATTGCCCCCTGCTAAACTCAAAGATGTGTAGCTTAAGAGCTTTCTCCTTTACAACCGGTAACCTAATTGCTCTGGTAATGAAATAATTATTTGTATCTTTGGCCTTAACTTATGTCACTGCCTTCGTTTACATCATGAACTCAAGGTTATTTATTAGAAGCAATTGCTGTATTCCTGCCCAGCGCCCCCATACATTGTCTATGGAATGTTTAACAAAGCAATTTGGGTAAAGCAAAGAGAGAGCAGGGTCGTGGTGTAAAAAAATCCCCACTGCAATGCCAGGAGCAAGGCCTTGGACAGTGCAAATCCCTCCATCCACTGCAGCCCACGTCCCACATGCAAAGGAGCTGCCCACAATATTTTGACAGTTAGCAGTGCTGCCGATGAAGGAAATCCAAAGAAGTCCCAGTAATACGGAAATTGTGATTTTCATGTTGAGGTTTCCTCCAGGCAAGCAGAGTTTTCCCTTTGGAGGGACTTTTGCCAAAGGGAAAAGTGCAGAATTCGATGCATCTTCCAGCTGAAAGCTGCTGAATTTTGCTAAAATCTACGGGGAAGTGCCTGCCTGTATCCACATCGTGCAGAGCCTGGGCAGCACGGGGTGGCCACAGCTGTGGCCATCTCTGCACTGTCACCACGGGGAATCCTGGTGAGCTGAGGCCACGTGGGGCTCCAGCTTCGGCGGGACAGCGGCGGCAGCCCCCGGCAGCAGGTGCTGGGAGAACAAACGATGGACGCGGTGTAAACATGCACTGAGGACATACAACGTGCTCAGAAGAATCAAGATCTTCAGGCCCTTAACCGTGTAATTCCACCCACAAAAACTGAAGCTCGCTTATTTATTGTGATGGACAATTGAGCTGGTTCAAGGGTTTTATTTGAGTAGAAAAGGAATGTACTGTTTCCCGGGCTGATGGAGAAGCACGGGATATATATAATGCAGGAGGCTCGATGATTATACAACAAAAAGATGGGATCACCACCTGCCCACATTCTTGTGATACGCAGATGAAGAACGTCTGTCAAAACATTAATTCCCAAATCTACGGGGATAATACGGGATACAAATACAAATAGATGCGCGCCGAGCGCGCTCTCGTTATCTCTCACCCAGCCGAACGCCCCGCCGCGGTTACACCGCGCTCACGGCAAACTGGGCGCTCGGAGGGGCCGGACGCGGCAGCCCCGCGGCCTCGGGGATGTCAACAGCGCGGGCCGCGCATCCCCGGTGGCCTCTGTTCCCCGGTGGCCTTCATCCGCCGGCCTCCCTGCATCCGCTCCGGCCGCGGTGCGGGGCGGGCGGGGGCCGAGCTGGGCGTCCCCCCGGGGCCGGC